>OZ024885.1:10810895-11334039 GCA_964017185.1 Rugalucina vietnamica
TTTTGCTCAAAACATAGATTGTGGGTACATGTTAGAACTGTCTCGCCAAGGCGGTTCTAACGAGTACCCACAATCTATGTTTCGGAGCAAAAATAAGAAAAATAGGCATATCCACGCATACCCCAGTTTTGCAATATAGAAGTGGGGTTTAAGGGGGTATTCATTGCACGGACATGTTTTCCTGATGATTTTCCCTATCTGCATCTGATATTATCAGAAAAAAAATCACAAAATGTCATATATTTTTCGGCAAGACCAGTCAACATACATAAACTGACCACCAGTCTGCGACCTCACCCCACCCCCCCCCCCCTTTATAATAACCGCTGAGGATTGGACGCTTCTGTCCCTGGTAAGTAGACTAAATTATTTAGATAACGTTTTCAGAGATAGTCCGAGTGACCAAAATTTTACGTTTTCATTTGTCAGGATTTTCCGATTTTACCATTACGAAAACTTGTCCATGCAATATACAGAGACATTTTTCATCTGTAAAATTTAAAAAATATCATTGGAAATTTTTTTTATTTTTCAAATATTTTTGCTCACAACATACAGGTTCTAACGGGTACCCACAATCATTATGCATGTTTTGGATAAAAAAATTAGGTAAAGCCCTGCAAACCCCAGTTTTTCTATTAAGGGGTATACATTTCACGGACATGTTTTCCTGATGCGCAATTATACCGTACGCATCATTGCGTTGCGCAGTAGGCATTCATCTGAGATAGAGATAGCTGGACTGCTAAAAGATAACAAATAACATATAAGATTTTCGTAAGTTAAATCTGGATTTCTTTAATTGGATTTTTTCCAACCATTTGCCTAAACATCAGGAAAACATGTCCATGTAATGTATACCCCCTTAAACACCACTTTTATATAGAAAAAGTGGGGTATGCAGGGTTATACCTTTTTTTCTTATTTTTGCTCCAAAACATACATTGTGGGTACTCGTTAAAACCGCCTCGCTGAGGCGGTTCTAACGTGTACCCACAGTCTATGTTTTGAGCAAAAATAAGAAAAATATCAAATTTTTTCCAGTGAAAATTTTCATTTTTACAACAAATTTTTTTTCTAGATATTGCATGGGCAAGTTTTCATAATGATCAAATCATTTTTTATTCAGGTCACAAATTAATAATCGGCATAGCATGTCCGTGAGGTGTATACCCTCTTATATACCCCACTTTTAAATAGTAAAACTGGGGTTCACAATGGTATATTTATTTTTCTTATCTTTTATCCAAACATAGATTGTGGGTATTCGTCAGAACCGCATTGGCGAGGACCCACCATCAACGTTTTGAGCATAAATATTAAAAGTATCATTTTTGTCCAATTATTTATAATTGTTTTTTTTTTCCTGCTGAAATATTCTCTATATATTGCATGGGCATGTTTTCGTAATGGCACTGGCGAAGCAACACAGGAATAAAAACTACATGTAGTACTTACAGTTCTTTTTGTATTAAAATTTGAGCACCAGGATGAATCGGTAATTTTCGAGTTAGATCTACTGCAATTTAAGAGTTAATTCTAACACATCCTGCCTATACAACATGTACAAGCCCATAGTAAAGTACACTGAGCCGAATTTCACTTCAGCATGCCGTTTAAAATACCATTTAGTTTGGAACTGTCACTCAAATAAGCAGAGTAATCGATCCAGATGTCTTTGTCTGTAATGGACCGTAAGTAAGTATGAAATTTCTGCTGAATAAGTTATTGTCCTAAAATAATAATTATAATAATAATTATAAATAATAATAATAATAATAATAATAATAATAATAATAATAATAATAATAATAATAATATTATTATCAGTAGTAGTAGTAGCAGCAGAAGTAGCAGCAGCAGTAGTAGTAGTAGTAGTAGTAGTAGTAGTAGTAGTAGTAGTGGTAGTAGTTTTAGTAGCAGCAGCAGCAACAATAACAGCAGCAGCAGTAGTAGCATTAGTAGCAGTAGCAGAAGTAGTAGAAGTAGTAGTAGTAGTAGTAGTAGTAGCAGCAGCAGCAGCAGCAGTAGTAGTAGTAGTAGTAGTTGTAGTAGTAGTAGCAACAACAACAGCAGCATCAGCAGTAGTAGTAGTAGTAGTAGTAGCATAAACAGCGACAACAACGGGCGCAGCAGCAGAGCAGCAGTAGTAGTAGTAGGAGTAGTAGTTGTAGTAGTAGCAGCAGCAGCAGCAACAGTAGTAGTAGTAGTAGTAGTAGTAGTAGTAGCAACAACAGCAGCAGCAACAGTATTATTATTATTATTAGTAGTAGTAGTAGTTATAGTAGTAGTAACAGTAGTATAAGCGGCAGCGGCAGCAAAAGTAGTGGTAGTAGTTGTTGTTGTTGTTGCTGTTGTTGTTGTTATAGCAGTTGCAGTAGTAGTAGTAGGAGCAGCAGTAGTAGTATAGTCATTATTCTATTATTAATATGATTATTTGATAACTTTGTTTTCAGATTAACAGTCATATCGACACAATGCGGCTGTTACTAGTAGCGTTCATGCTATCGGTGTTACTTCATCGCTCACAGGGTCAAGGTCAATATTATGGGAGTATGTTCAACAGAAATAGTGGTCTACTACAAGCGTTTAACGGAGGCAGTAATGACAATAATAATAGAGATACAGACGGTATGTACATGTATATTACGAAAACTTGCCCATGCAATATACAGAATTTTTGTTTGGGTTGTATACATGAAGATTTTCTCTGGATAGACTTTGATATTGTTCTATTTTTTGCTAAAACATATATTGTTGGTACACGTTAGAACCGCCTCGGCAAACATATATTGTTGGTACACGTTAGAATCGCCTCGCCGAGGCGGTTCTAACGAGTACCCACAATCTATGTTTTCGATCAAAAATAAGAAAAATAGGTACGTATACACCCCTGCAAACCCTAGTTTTGCAATATAAAAGTGGGGTTTAAGGGGGTATACATTTCATGGACATGTTTTCCTGATGTAAGGCTCTTTTTACGTTTTTTATTTACTTGTTTTTGTATTGATGCATATCGCCCCAGTCCATTCTCTCCATATTTGACTGAAACAGATATGAATACATTCCAACTGGATTTTTAGAACCGAACGATTATTTGACCGATTAATCAATAATTCCAAATATCGTTTCAGTGATATCTACAGGTGTTGCAGGTACACCCGCTGAAGTATCTGGGAGGGATATCGGAATCCCAGCAGCAACCTTCTCAGCGTTCGGAACAGATCTTGGTGCGATCGTTGTAGGTATATCGAACGCACTCATTACGAAAACGTGCCCTTTCAGTATATGGAGATTTCTTTCACCTGTTATAATTTAATATTTCATCTTGATATTTTAAATGTATGTATTTGTTTTTTCTGCAGCTGGTGCTGTGCCGTGTGGGGGCCCTATATATCATCCATAGTGCAGATTATACTTTCTTTTGGTCCTTTGATATCAGTAAGAATATTCAGAGTTTTATAAATGTACATTAAGAACCATCTTCTAAACAATGTTTTAATTATTTGACTCCTTAATGCCTAGGTCACACTAGCACTTACGGTCGCTGTGGACGCTGCGGATAGGGCTTCCGTATTTGTCCGTCCTGTCCGTAACTATTCGTATCATATCCGTAAAGCCCGTATCTGTACGTGCATTATTTACAGGGCACGGAAGATCCGCAGCCAAGCTTTGATAATTGTCAAAAATCAGGCACGGATGAAAAACCCGTAATTGTCCGTATCTAATCGGTATCAAAAACCGTATCTATTCCGTAACTAAAAGAATTTTGTCGAAAGCATTGGTTGCGGATCGATACTGTTTCATGTGTTGTTTCTCGGTTACGGTCTTTGTCGGCGTACAGTTATGTAATGTAAAATATACCGCTGACTCACTGACTCCCGTGCGTCCAATGCTCACAAATATGCACGTGCTTTCAATGAATTCCTTTAGCCGAGATTTTGCATTGCTTTGACTAGCTAAGAAGCAGGCTGCAACATCTAAGAAAAAATGAAGAACCAACAAACGAACAAGTAAACACACAAATGTTACTCAAAATAGCATTATGAGAATTTATTTCCGTTGTTTTACGACTATCACTCGATTGATCAATCACTCGATCGATCCGTCAAGATATCAATTAATCGATCGATTGCAATAGATCAATCACTCGATAGATCGATCTAAAGAAAGATCACTCAATCGATCTATCACCCGATCGGTCTTGATCGATCACTCGTACTTTCGATCAGTTTATCACTCGATCGATCAATTCGATCATCGATCAATCAGTATATCGGTCGACCGAGAGATCGATCGCGATCGAGCAATCAAACGATCAAGCAATCAATCAATCAAAGCATATTATGTTCTATAATTTCTTCACGTGCAGATACGGATGTTTCGTCCGTATCGAAATTTTGACTTTTTTTTCAAAATTTGGGCGCGGATTCTAATTCTACGGACCCTGCGGATACAACACGTACAGCTGCGGTCATTTACGCATACGACGCGAATTGTTACGGATATAACGGATAGATACGTATGACTTGTCCGTAGCGTCCGTCGCATCCGTATGTGCTAGAATGACAGTACTTTGACAATAAACAGCGGTTACTTACATCACATTGCAGCGTTTTATACGCAAGACAGCGTAACAAATGCGTATCTGAAGGTGCATGTCCGTATCTAAACGTATCGAAAGGTATGTAGACAAGTTACTTTCCGTATGTATCCGAATACATCAGTAACTATACCGTATGTATTCGTATTTATAGGTAATGATAATTACGTAAATTCATTAAGAACAGTTAGCCCCGCCCACTAATTCCTGCGGATTGCTACGTTTAGTATTCGCAACTATCCGCAGCGTACGTAATTGCTAGTGTGACCTAGGCATTAGACACGCGTCTTTGATTTAGACTTCCCTTGAGATTTTTGCCATTAAACTTATCTGGCTATCGCCGCCGATCTATACTGACGTCAACAAAAAACGCCTCAGTCAACTTTGACATGTTATAATGCCAAGATTAACAACTTAAATTATTTTAAATATTAGTCATATCTTTCACTAACCTTTTACGCATTCGGAAATGCTCAAATGGAATTATTCAGACAACTGCTTGAAAAATGGCATGCTGTTGAATACGCACACCACTCGCAAAATCCCTATTCTGTTCATAAACCGGTCTATCAGGCATACTGAAAGTCTCCGTTGCAATACCAACACATATGCCATTGTGTGGAATATCCACACGAGACCATATGTTGTTGAAACAAATTTTTTGAAAACCGAATCATTCGTTCTCTACGGTTATTGACGTCACTGCAGCTAATGAATGGTAATCGCCGTCAAAATGGTTAAAAAGTTTTCAAAGGCTATCATGGCATGGCTATCTGACAAAGAATAGTTTATATTGTTATTTCTCCTGCATTTCAGCGTGAAACGAACAACCTTACGGATAACGTGTATTTGGCGTCTAGTGAAATAAGCGTCAGAATACCATTGCTCCATTCTTGGATATTCATTTGAAATAATGCGATTACGTTATGAAAATTAACTCAAGTCGTGCATCCGAATATAACGACATTGTTTCTGAAATGTTTCATCATAAGAATTCGTAAGCATAAGAGACGTCGACATCAAAAAGATTTTGCTACAGAAGCGTCGGCGAATGAGGTACGGTAACAAAAATCGATAGAGGGAATCTTATATCAAAGCGAACGATGGTCCCGGACTTTGGAGTCACTTCGAACGCCAGAAGCCGAACAGGATCATTTTTTCGTTCCGCCTTTTTATTTTCTTGCGAAAAGTCCCTACGTTATTTTCAGTATTTCAACTTCACGTAGTCCAGTAATGTTACGTTTCAAATTTTGATGTTTCTTAAGTTTGAAAATCAACTTTGCAAGGTTTTCAAGAATTTTCACGTCAAAAACTTCTGTATAATGCCGTCAGGATGCATTTTTAAAAATGGTGCACCCACGCAAGTTTTGAGAAAACTGCGCATCTTAACCAAATTCGATTTATGCTATACCATGAGATAGAACGTAAAAATAAGATAAATGCAAATTTCGTTTACATTGTATATTTATTGACCAAGTTATGCAACATTTTCGATGAGGCGCTTTTTATTGACGTCAGTATATATAGGGTCACTGATGAGGGTTCTTTACCCGGAATTGCACAATATGGCCCATACTGTCTCTCTTTGAACGTTTTCACTACATCCAAAGGATCTATGTTTTTATTTTTAATGTTTTCGCGCTAAAAATAATACTAATATTACTAGCAACATAATGAAAGGCTAATCTGATATCGGTGACTATCACCCCTCGCAGTAAATATGGACGCTCGCAAGCTTGCTTTCTCGATATCCCAACTAGAATTTATATTAACGTGAAAGGCAAGGTTAAAATACAATGCATCTTGAATGAAAGAACTCGCTTTCCTTAACAATATGGTACATGTTTTATAAAAATCGGATGAAAATTAAGAAAGTTATGTTGGTTTGAATATTCATCTATGTATGTTTAAGGAGGCGGCCAATTTGGATATTCATGAGGCTTTATGACGTCATAAAGCCCAAATTAAATATGCATAATCAATATTAATGAAACATTATTAATATTTTTCTGTTTATCTTTGTTAGAATATTTTCTACTATTGATTTACCATCAATTCTAGCCATATTTCACCATATTAGTTTTGAAAAATGAATTTTACTCTAAGTTTAAGATTTTACAGTTTTCTAATTAAATATTCAAAATGGTCGCCAAAAGTCACTTCGTTCCAAAGTTTCAGATGTCAATATCTCACGTATTCCTCGACCGATTTGAACAAAATTTGAGCCAGAATTTTTGCTTTGACCAATCCATTAGTTTAAAGGACATTGTTATTGAATATTGCGTTCTCCTTTAACATTTAAAGTTTTACATACTCATATTTGTCTCTAACATAACATTACAAAAACTTTCCCATGCAATAAACAGTATTTTTTCAGCTGTAAGTATTGAAAATTAGATTGGAAAATAATTTGATATTTTTAATATTTTTGCTCAAATCATAGATTATGGGTACACGTTAGAACCGCCTAGCCAAGGCAGTTCTAATGAAAACCCAAAATATACATTGTATATTTTGGATCAAAAATATGAAAAATAGGTATACCCCTACAAACACATTTTTCTATATAAAAATGCGGGGTTTAAGGGGGTATTTATTGCTGTAATATGTTATCCTAATGCAACAATGTTTCGTTTGTGTTTTTCAGTGCTTTCAAAACGGGTTTTGTGAAGGTGGCGCTACCGCTAGCGTGGCATGGGCGATCTTTTCTTCACCCGCCGAAAATCCGACCGGTACAGGAATGGCGGCCGGACACGCTAATGTTCTGTTCGCACCATATGTTGTTCCATATGACGATGCAGGTAAGTAGGTTAGATATTTATAGGTAATTGAATGAATATCATAAAATACTCGGAACGAGTTCATATGTCGAGGACGCACGAGCTTGCAAGTGCGTCTCCGCCATATGAACGAGTTCCGAATATTTTACGATATTCATTTAATAACATTTTTATTATACACCCTTTAATAAGCAATGGAGGGATTTCAAATGCTTATTCCTGGCATCATCTCCAGGCCTTGCCGATTCGTAAATTTGTCCACAATTTATGTAAAAAGTATCGCTTCTAACGACTGATCACCATATTACTACACACGCAAAGCTCCGCCTTTTGCGGGAAATGTTAACCAACAACGCTAGAAACGTGACTTTGCATCAAAATTGATGACGTCGACGTGAGTTTTGGATAACGTTGCGGTCGAAAAAATTTCATGAAAATGTTAGAAAATTGGAGTGCCAAAGCTGTATTTTTTTCAAAATTACATGTATTTAGATGGAGTTCTCTGTATTTATTGTGCGACGCATTCTGTAAGTTTTCTAGTTGCGCCGTTTGTTCAGTTGAAGTGGAAAAGCAAAATGGCTGCCAGATATTTTTTCAATGGTGACCAACCTGCGAAAGTAGTCCCGCCGGGAACGTGCTTCCTTGGATCCGTGCAATATGACAGAACGATCCTTGGACCCGTGCAATATGACAGAAGTTTCCATGGAAAACATTCTAAACTATTGAATATTGAAAAACATTGTTTTCAGCAATGCAAAGTGAACGGGACAATTTCTTGGGTGTAAAATAATTTTATTCATTTTAAAAAATGAATAAAAGTGATATTTTCACTGGTGATTGATATCAGCCGATATTTTAACTGTCGTCGTTTTTATGTGGGTATTCTGTGTAAGGAACAATTTGGTACAAAAAGAATACTTTGGATTTGTAAATGACATACAATTGTGTATGAACATGATAACGTGAATGACATTGATAAAGAGAAACATGTGATTTCAGCTTTGAACACATGATATTTCTAATTGTTTTCACGGGATACATCTCATAGATTTTATTTCATTTAAGGATTGAAATTCAGATTTTAGCTTTCACTGGATGATGAAAAACATTAGCTGTTTTAATGTCTCCGAGAAGCCCTTCACAGACATTAAAACAGCCTAATGTTTTTCATCATCCAGTGAAAGCTAAAATCTGAATTTCAATACTTATATTTACATTTTATATTATCAATCAAGTATCAGATTTTTAATTGCGCATATCACCCTTCATTTTCATGTTATTTGACATTAAATCCGACTTAACGTAATTTTGGAACAGCCAAAACGTCAAATTTTCCCGCCTAACGTCATGGCGATACGCGACCAACGTCACGACAAGAAGAGTAAACAAACAACGTTACTGGATGGGGTTTGATGTCGCTCCGCCCATAGGCGTGGCCTCTAGATCACGTGACATAATGTTTTTCATTGGGAAATGAAGAACATCAAGAAAGATACTTTCATCTAAGGCGATTACAATAAAATGTAAATATATATTTCTATTAGTGATTTGTCATAAGAAGTCGCTGTTTTACAGTGTATAAAGTCATGCAATAAAAAAGAATGACCAAATGTATACACTTTCATTGTAATTGTTTACGATGAAAGTATATTTGTTTTTTTTTAAATGCTCTTCGTTTTTCGATGAAAAGCATTATGTCACGTGATATAAAGATGTTTTGAGCGACGTCAAAACCAGCTGGTGACGTTGTTTGTTTAATGCCGTTCGCATGACGTCACGTATCGGCAAGACGATAAGCGCAAAAATTTGGATCTGGTCGTTCTAAAGTTTCGTGAAGTCGGATTTCACGTCAAATGACCTGCAGATTAGCGATGCTATGTTAAATAAAAATCTGATACTTGAATTATAAACATAAAATGTAAATATTAGTACTGAAATTCAGATTTTAAACTTTCACTAAAAGATGAAAAACAATAGTTATTTTAACGTCTCGGAGAAGCCCTTCGGTTTCACAGACATAAAAAGAATTGTGTGAGATCCGCTATACATCAGACAAACATATCCACGCAATAATTAAGCTCTTATACCCAAGTTTTATACTGTGAATATGGGGTTTACAGGTGTAAACCTATATTTCTTAATTTGCTCCAACACATAGATTGCCACGGTGGGTACACGTTAGAACTGCCTCGGCGAGACTTAAAGCTATTCATTTTAGTTGGTTGGGGCCGGAGCTTCTCGTCTGTGGCTAGGCTCACCGGGTTTCAACTGGTGCGTTTCTTTTGCTCTGGATTTTAGTAAGTTATTTGGCGCCCATGGATCTCTATCGTCGGTCAGCTTACTGAATCTGTGAGTCCTCGGTTTTGATTAGCTCACCTGAGCCGTTAGGCTCACAAGGCGAGCTTATAGTATACCCATGCTCCGTCGTCCGTCGTTGTGTCGTTGTCGTCGTCGTCGTTCACACTTTTCAATCATCTTCTTCTCTGAAACCGCTTTGACAATCAAATTCAAATTTCATGTGGAGCATCCTTAGGAAGGGGAACAAAAGTTTATATAAATGGTCCAGGTCACTTGACCAAGATGGCCGCCAGGGCTATAAATAGCAAAAACATTTAAAAATCTTCTTCTCCAGAACCAAAAGGCTTATGATTTTGAAACTTGGCATGAAGCATCAGGCAATAAAGCTCTACAAAGTTTGTAAAAATCATGACCCTGAGATGACCTTGACCTTTATTACAGCAAGGTCAGCTTAGGCCACCCATGCATTTGAACGGGGAAAAATAGGAAAATGACATTTAATGAAAGAAAACTTGCTAGGAATGAGCAAATGGACAATAGATTTATGTTTATGAAACTATTTTGGGCCCAGGGGCGTTGTCTGTCCCTGCCCCGGGGCTATATACATGTATATCACCAAAATATTAAAAGCGCTCACCCAATCAAAGCCAAACTTTATGTGGAACATCCTTAGGAAGATAGTGTGAAAGTTTGTTTAAATGGTCAAGGTCACATGACCAAGATGGCCCCCATGGCTATAAATAGAAAAAAAAACACCTTTAATAATCTTCTTCTTCAGAACCAGAAGGCCTATGATTTTGAAACTTGGTATGAAGCATCTGGGAATGGAGTTCTACAAAGTTAATATAAATCATGACCCTTGTATGACCTTGACCTATCTTACGGCAATGTCAACTTAGGTCGCCCATGCATTTTGAATGGGAAAAAATAGAAAAATGTCATTTGATGGCAGAAAACTTGCTTGGAATGAGCAAATGGACAGAAGATTTATGTTTATGAAAATATTTTGGGCCCAGGGGGCTGTCTGCCCCTGCCCCGGGGCAATATACATGTATATGAGCAAAATATTCAAACATCTTCTTCTCTGAAACCGCTTGGCTAATCAAAGCCAAACTTTATGTGGAGCATCCTTCGGAAATAGGAATGAACGTTTGTATTAATGGTCAAGGTCACATGATCAAGATGGCCGCCATGGCTTTAAATAGCAAAAACCTATAAAAATCTTCTTCTCCAGAACCGGAAGGTCTATGACTTTGAAACTTGGTATCATTGTCAATGAAGCATCTAGGAAAGCAGCTCTACAAAGTTTGTATAAATCATGACCCTGGGATGACCTTGACCTATCTTACGGCCCATGCATTTGAATGGGGAAAAATAGGAAAATGTCATTTAATGGCAGAAAACTTGCTAGGCATGAGCAAATGGACAGAAGATTTATGCTTATGATAGTATTTTAGGCCCAGGGGGTTGTCTGCCCCTGCTCCCGGGCTATATACATGTATATGACCAAAATATTCAAAGATCTTCTCTAAAACCAAGTCAAAGCCAAACTTTATGTAGAGCATCCTCAGGAAGAGTGAATGAAAGTTTGCATAAATAGTCATGGTCACATGACCAAGATGGCCACCATGGCTATAAATAACAAAACTCTTAAAAATCTTCTTCTTCAGAACTAGGAGGCCTATGTTTTTGATACTTGGCATGGAGCATGAAGGAATGAAGATCTACAAAATTTGTATAAATCATGACCCTGGGATGACCTTGACCTATTTTATGGCAAGGTCAACTTAGGTCGCCTACGCATTTGAATGGGGAAAATTGTTGCCATTTGAAGGACAATACTTGCAGTAAATTGTCAAACGGACTGAATTTTCATGATTTGAAAAGACATTGACTCCAGGGCTTATTCTGACCTTGCCCTGGGGTTATATACATGCATAATACCATTGTAGTCAAACAAGTTTATTAGTATATGTCTCAGGTCTCAAGTGAGCGTTTATAGGACCATTGGTCGTCTTGTTCTTCATTGTGATTACTATGATTTATTTGTTTGTGATTGATGATTCATTGACCAGTTATAGATTCACCACGAAATTTTGTGGACCACTTCGAAAGATGAGGGTGACGTTATGCGCCTGTAAAACATGTTTAAGCCCTCCTCCCCAGTAATTTCATATTACTGATCGTTCCAAAGCGATACGTCTGTTGTGGTTCTATGTGTTTTTTGATTTGCAGACTGAGTGGTCGCCTATTGCTCACCCGAGGCTTATGATATGTTTTCTTGGTGTAAAAACTAATTGTCAATTTAGTTATTTTCCCACCTCGGTTTATGGAGTGGGAATTTCTTACTGATTGCGCCTCTTCCTGATCATTGACTAGTTGTACCTTTGTCACGTGTAACCACAATCACTGTCTTGAGCAAAAATATTAAAAATATTTTTTTTTTCACCGAAAAATCCCTTTTTACATAATAAAAAAGTCTCTGCATAATGAATGGGCATTTTTTTTTATAATATTTCCAGCTTACCACTACAGCATGGCGTACCGACAACTCGATTACGCCAACGTCTATGACCAAGCAGACATCGAAGATTTGTATTCTAGATACCTGGATGCTGTTTTGGTCGACAAAAATACTGTCTTAGCCGGTTTGGCGTCGCTTAAAGGGTTTGTTGTCACGTGGTCGATATCGAATACAGGTGGAACAGAGGCGAGTTATTTTCTAGAAAACGCATTCATATGACGATTTGTGCCCCCAGGCAAGGTTTATACGCTCCTGACTGACCATCTGATTAATGGTTAACCGCCCAGGAAAAATGGTTTCAAGTTGAATCGTCCATACATAATACTCCTTATTAGCTTAGTTAATTCATTATATTTTAAAAAGGTACAAGTAGGTACATATAGGGGCCCACAAAGGAAAACAATCCGTAGTTTTTGCAAAGGTAGGCAGCTTTACAGCAAAGGTTATTAAAGGAATGCAGCCGGAAACGCATAAGACGTCTTGGATATATGTAAAATACCATCCTAAAATCATTCCCGGTTCAAGAGAATGCTAATCGGTTCGATTACTCGAAATATTTTAACATAAAGTTGGGAAACCTTCGATTTTTCCAGCATCCGAGTGAATCGCCATTGTTTATGGTATGGTTCCCGTTTTATCGATAATTACAATGTGAACGCGGTAACCAGTATAAACCTGTGACGTCACTAACTCACTTCCGTTTCAAGCTTCGGCCATTTTGTTCCCGCTCTTTCTAATTGTTAGTCGATCAAATTTTTCTCGTGTTATTTGTGATTATTCGTTTCTGTTTTGTGGATAATTTCTGTTAAAACTTGTTGTCAGTGTTTCTGAAAGTATTCCGGAGAATCGTAACCACGGAAGATGCCTCAGTGCCAGGCGATTAACTGCAAAAACAAGCAGCAGAAGGGAGGGAAAAGTTTTTTCCATATTCCGGACCCTAGAAAATCGCCGAAGAAAGTGAACCGTGCGTTGTGCAAGAAATGGATAGACTTACTACGGAACGATAAACTTGATATTAACAATTTTGTCAGCAACAGAGGTAGAGTGGTATGTGAGGACCATTTCTTGCCGGAAAGTTTCACAGACCCCTATTCAAATGCAGTGGCGGCCTCCCTGAACTTCAAGCCAACCAGGAAATCCTTGAAGCCTGGCGCACTACCAGTGTTGGTTGACCATCAACCAAGGAGGGAGAAGACACGACAATCTACAACTAGTTTGATGAAGAAGAGACAAGATGCTCAGGTACAGGTGCTTTGCAAAAATGTTTGATGGGGCGGGGCAAAAAGATCAGCTCAGCAAAAGAAAAACCAAACCCCTCTGCCCCACCTCAGGGTTAGTGTGGAGTTGTGACTTCATTTTTCAATGGGTTTGATCTCCACTGGTGGACAGAGCACCATGATCTTTAGCATGGCACGTACATTAACTCCCCAGAGTAATGGTTAAATCCAGGGAAACATTGGCACCATCCCGACATGACTAAAAAATTGTTGACTGGGCCGTTAAACACAGAAACAAACAAACAAATCATCCAACAGCCCCGGTCATATGATGATAAGGCCTGCTAGATTTTTCCCGGCACTGATGTATATAGGCCCTTGCTTCTAAACTTACTGTCTGTACAAAATCTTTGAGAAAATCTCACTGTTCTAAAACAACACAAGAAAACTATGGCCATGCCGTCTTTTTGCAGCCCAAGTCGTAAAAAGTGCCGCAAAAATTTTGAAAATTGGTTCACTATTCAAGTAATGATGCCGAAAGGTGAAGTGTATGTCAAATAGACCAGTTGGGCAAGCAACTCTTTTGGGTCGGGTTTGAAAGCTTTGACTGTGCCGTGCCCTCTCTACCGGGGTGGATAGTCTATATTGTCAAAAATACTTACATAACAGTATTTCGTATCAGTTTATTTAGTCTAGTTCTGGGTTCCAAACCAATAAATTCCATCAGGAAAACATGTCGGTGTAATATATAGACCCCCTGATACCCCCTTATATACCACTTTTATATATTGTAATTTAGTAAAACTGGGGTTTTATGGGGTATTCCTATATTTTCTTATTTTTTGATCCAAAACAGATTGTTACTATGTGGGTACTTGTTAGAACCGCCTCAGTGAGGCGGTTCCCATCGACTGCCTCGCCGAGGCAGTTCTACTTGTTTTGGGTCAAAAATAAGAAACATATCAAATTTTTTTACCAAAAATTTTCACTTTTCACCACTTTAAAAATCCTCGTGCATGGACATGTTTTCGTAATGTTAAGAATTCAAGCTCAATTACTTCACTTTTACTGGAACCTTTTACTGTATACATGTTGTAAAAAGCCATATCTAGACTAAGCTATTCGTGTGATATAATACACCGTCACGCATGTTTTTTCGCGAAATAAAACATTTTTTTTTTTTTACTTTATAAATCATGTAAATTATTCTATATTTATCAATATTTGAAATTGAGAATGCCTTGATCACATGCACCATATAATTATAAATTACATACATGTATATTGCGACCATATACCATAGAAGTCTCCGTGGCGCAGGTTATGTCACTTGCCTTGTAAACCAGGGATAGCAGGCTCATTTCCAGGCTTCTCCAGTATGTCGGACAATAGTCACTATAAACCCAGGTCCTGTCTCCATATCACCTTGGCTGTTGGTGGGCTGTTAATTTTCACTCATGAAAATGAAATGATTTCTGGTTTAATATATTATAGCTTATTTTTCTCTGAATTAGTCAATTTCAATGAGATTTTTGGCTAGAAAATGAGAGAATCACTCAAAATCTCTGGACAGAAAATAATCCCTAACATGACCTGTTAGATATTACCAGTTCACAATTTTGTAACTTTATACATGTGTTTTTTTCTTAGGGTATTCCTGTTTGCCCATAATGTTTGTTCTGTCTCGTAGATCATGAGGTGTTACGCCGTATTTAAGGTATAATGTTCTGTTTTAGATGAGAGAAGCATTGATGCGAGAGATTGAAGCCGCCTCTACCACAACTTCAGATCCTATCAACTCTGTGCTATCCGGGCTGAATGATGATCCACCTGAAGAACCCGACGCCACACATGTAGAGTCTACGAGCGCCAGTCTTCCTGACACTACTAGTTTACATGTAGAACATGTAGAAGATGTAAGTTACATGTATAAGTGATAATGTATACCTTTGACCTCATCTGTCTAGCATTTTAGAATTTTATTAGCTCACCTGAGCCGAAGGCTCACAAGGTGAGCTTATAGGATGGCCATGATCCGGCGTCCGTCCGTCCGTCGTCCGTCCGTCGTCCGTCGTCCACAATTTCAAAGATCTTCTTCTCTGAAACCGCTTGGCCGATCTAGTTGAAATTTTATGTGGAGCCTCCTTGGGTAGTGGCATTTAAAGTTTGATCGCGAAATCTAGGTCACATGACCAAGATGGCCGCCACGCCCATATATGGTAAAAACCCTTCAAAAATCTTCTTCTCCAGAACCGGTGGGCCGATTTCCACGAAACTTGGTATGTAGCATTGGGGACTTCAGCCCATTGTAGTTTGATAAAATGATGACCCTTGGATGACCTTGACCTATTTTACAGCAAGGTCAAATTTGGAAACATAGGCTTTTACATGGGAAAAAGTGAAAACTATGGATTTTTTGAAAACTATTGCAGCCTGAGGCCTGAAAAGTGGTAGATGCAAACAACTAATGGAGAAGATGAAGGTATGTGATTAATATAGGTCAAGGTCATCTCTTGACCTTGGCCAGTGTGTTGTCCATACACACTTTTCAAAGATCTTCTTCTCTGAAACTGCATGGCCAATCAAAGTGAACTTTTATGTGGAGCATCCATGGGTAGTTGAGACGAAAGTTTGATCGCAAAATCCAGGTCTCATGACCAAGATGGCCGCCACGCCCATATATGGTAAAAACCACTCAAAAATCTTCTTCTCCAGAACCACTGGGCCGATTTCCACGAATCTTGGTATGTAGCATTGAGGACCTCAGCCCATCATAGTTTGATAAAATGATGACCCTTGGATGACCTTGACCTACTTTACGGCAAGGTCAAATTTGGAAACATAGGCTTTTACATAGGAAAAAGTGAAAACTATGGATTTTTGGAAAACTATTGCAGCCTGAGGCCTGAAAAGTGGTAGATGCAAACAACTAATGGAGTAGATGAAGGTATATGATTAATATAGGTCAAGGTCATCTCTTGACCTTGGCCAGTCTGTTGTCCATACACACTTTTCAAAGATCTTCTTCTCTGAAACTGCGCGGCCAATCAAAGTGAAATTTTATGTGGAGCATCTATGGGTAGAGGAGACAAAAGTTTGATCGCGAAATCCAAGTCACATGACCAAGATGGCCGCCACGCCCATATATGGTAAAAACCACTCAAAAATCTTCTTCTCCAGAACCGGTGGGCCGATTTCCACGAAACTTGGTATGTAGCATCGGAGACCTCAGCCTATCATAGTTTGATAAAATGATGACCCTTGGTTGACCTTGACCTATTTTACGGCAAGGTCAAATTGGAAACATAGGCTTTTACATAGGAAGAAGTGAAAACTATGGATTTTTTGAAAACACAGACCGAGGCCTGAAAAGTGGTAGATGCAAACAACTAATGAAGTAGATGAAGGTATGTGATTAATATAGGTCAAGGTCATCTCTTGACCTTGGCCAGTCTGTTGTCCATACACACTTTTCAAAGATCTTCTTCTCTGAAACTGCTTGGCCAATCAAAGCGAAATTTTATGTGGAACATCCATGGGTAGGGGAGACGAAAGTTTTTTAGCGAAATCCAGGTCACATGACCAAGATGGCCGCCACGCCCATATATGGTAAAAACCACTCAAAAATCTTCTTCTCCAGAACCGGCAGGCCAATTTTCATGAAACTTGGTATGTAGCATTTGGGACTCCAGTCCATCATAGTTTGTTGAAATGATGACCCTATGATGACCTTGACCTATTTTACGGCAAGGTCAATTTTGGAAACATAGGCTTTTACATGGGAAAAGGCGAAAACAAACTGTTGCAGCCTGAGACCTGAAAGTTGCTAGATGCAGACAACTAATGGAGTCATTGAAGGTAAGTAATTACTGAAGGCCAAGGTCATGTCTTGACCTTGGCCCAAGGTCATTTAAATATCAAAATTAAAATTATGGTTTTCTCAGAAATCACTGGGTTTGGAAACTATTGCAGCCTGAGACCTGAAACTTTGCAGATGCAGACAAGTCAATAAAGGTGTGTGAGTATTCAAGGTCAAGGTCATTTCATTATGACTTAATACTCCAAGATCAGGCTTCAGGTGAGCGTTCTCAGGACCAATGGTCCTCTGGTTTGTTTGAGTTAGAGCTTGTATCCTCCATGACAGTGATGGAAAAAATTTTGCACTGACATTTGTGCCGTGACGCAAAAAAACGAGACTTCATGGTTTCGTACAAGGTCTGACACAAACCGGCCTGTGCAGCTATTGAAGATGGCTAGAAGCTTGAAATTTGGGATTTAGGAAGAAGAGGAGTTGTACCATCGGAGGAGTGAAAACAAAGGCCCTGAACAGCTTCGCATGAATGCGAAGCTGATCTGTGCCTTTGTTTTTTCAATAGGCAATAATTAGGTTTTCTCGCGACACGGCTCATATTTTGTATTTGTAAGCTGTTTGTAACTTTGTACTGCATACCTTGTACTGCGGTATGCAGGATTTGGCCTAGCACATGAAAATGTTTATTTTGACCCTTGTGGCCTCTAATCATGCCCCAACCCCCATGTGCCAAAAGTATCCAGAGAGAGGACCACCAATTTGCTCAAAATTCTCAATTTACAAATATTTCTTTGACTGTCCTGAATTTTAATACCCTTACTCGGTTACTCCCATTCTCAGTGAACATTGTCCCTCATGAGCTGCCAGCAGGGTCTTGAGGGAAAACCAAACCCTTCAGGAGTATGATTATACATGTATTAGTTTTCTTATAAAAAGCTATTACTTGTCGACATTGACATTCCCAGATATAGTACAAATAATGGAATTTCCTGACTTTATAATTAGCATCTTATTTATAGAGCACATGACACACTGGATTTTGTTTATAATGAGCAGCACAGAGTGATGCAATATCACACAACACATGATGTGAAAATTGGGGTGAAATTTAGCCTAAATCACCACTGTGTAGTGTGCATTTCTTTCCACACCAACTTCACTGAGTAGTGATAAAGCTGGATTTGGCTGTACATGTATGTTGAACCAATAAACTTGTTGCTGTGATTGATGCCACTTCCATTTTGTCATGTGTATGTCTGTGTGAGGTTGCATCAGTCTGCGGTGTTAGCATCACAGGACAGTCACAGGAAGATGTACATGTATATAGGGCTAGGTACAGAAGTTGTTTTGTTTGTATTGTCAAAGCTTAAACATCCCCCGGGAAACATCCTTGTCGACTTTTCAGTGTCGGGGTAGAGCCACCAGTTCCTGGTTATTAGCTCACCTGAGCCGTTAGGCTCACAAGATGAGCTTATAGGATGGCCATGATCCGGCGTCCGTCCGTCCGTTCGCAGTAGTCCGTCCGTCCGTCGTCCGTTCACAATTTCAAAGATCTTCTTCTCTGAAACCGCTTGGCCAACCAAAGCCAAATTTTATATGAAGCATCTATAGGAAGGGGGAACCAATGTGTATATAAGAAATCCACGTCACATGACCAAGATGGCTGCCATGCCCATATATGGTAAAAACCCTTCAAAAATCTTCTCCAGAACCGGTGGACTGATTTCAACGAAACTTGGCATGAAGCATCGATGGCTCAAGCACTACAATGTGTATATAAATCATGACCCTGTGATGACCTTGACCTATTTTACGGCAAGGTCAACATAGGTCGCCAATGCATTTGAATGAGGATAACTTTTAAAATGTCATTTAAAGTGAAAGTCTCGCAGGAAATGGGCAATAGGACTGAATATTAATGATTCTGTAAAAAAATGGACCCCAGGGGCTCATATGCCCCCACCCCGGGGCAATATACATGTATATTACCATAATATTCAAACATCATCTCTGAAACCACTTAACCAATCAAAGCCAAATTTTATGTGAAGCATCAATAGGAAGGGGTAATCAATGTGTATATAAATAATCCAGGTCACATGACCAAGATGGCCGCAATGCCCATATATGGTAAAAACCCTTCAAAAATCTTCTTCTCCAGAACCGGTGGATCGATTTCAAAGAAACTTGGCATGAAGCATCGATGGCTGAAGTACTACAATGTGTATATAAATCATGACCCTGTAATGACCTTGACCTTTTTTAATGGCACGGTCAACATAGCTCGCCAATGCAATTGAATAGGGAAAACTTTTAAAATGTCATTAAAAGTGAAAGTCTTGCAGGCAGTAGGACTGAATATTAATGATATTCTGAAAAAAAAACTGGACTCCAGGGGCTCATCTGCCCCCACCCCGGGGCAATATACATGTATATTAGCATAATATTCAAACATCTTCTCCTCTGAAACCACTTGGCGAATCAAAGCCAAATTTTATGTGAAGCATCTATGGAATGGGGGAATTAATGTATATATAAATTATCTAGTTCACATGACCAAGATGGCTGCCATGCCCATATCTAGTCAAACAAAGTTATTGGTATATATCTCAGGTCTCAGGTGAGCGTTTACAGGACCATTGGTCCTCTGGTTAACCAGTACTCTGGGAAGTTGTGATTCTCAGATATACAAATATTTCAGGGCAGCATGTTGGTCTATAGACATGTAATTTAGCAGTTAGAAAAAGTAAATTTGTAAAAAAAAAAAAAAAAAGAAAATGTAAAACCATCAATTTCACCAAAACGGTGGTGCATTGTGTTTTAAATTGGTTGGTTGATTGGGGTTTAACGTCTCACCAACATCTAAGGTCATATGGAGGTCATATGGAGATGGGTGTTTTAAATTCGCCTTAGTTGGCTGTTTGGTTTCATCTGGTGCTTTATTATACAAATGTATATAGTATAAAATTTCGACTTTGAACAAATATGGTCATGGAAGTTATCAAAAAAGGTGGTACAGTATGGTCATGGAAGTTATCAAAAAAGGTGGTACAGTATGGTCATGGAAGTTATCAAAAAAGGTGGTACAGTAAGATTATCTAAGGCATGTAAATTTTGATTAATAATTACTGTCGGAACACCGTCTTGCAGAAACTGCATTTTTGAAAATCTCATTTTTTTATGAACAAGTGCTACAAGAAAAATACATGACCATGTGATTGTTGTCTTTTTGCAACCCATTAGTCGTAAAAAGTCCAACCAAAATTGAAAATCTGTTCACTATAAATACATTATTTCCAACATTATTTTGAATTAGCCTGCATGTGCAAGGGAGTTAATCCAAACACCTAAAATTGAAGTAAGCAAATCCTTGAAATAATTTTAAGAGTTTGGCATTCAGCTAGAATGCATGCAATACAATTTTGTTTTATTTTGGTGCATTTTAAATGAAAAACAATCAATTTATTTATTTTAATTTTTTTTTTTCAGGGAAAAAGTTACGTCCCTTGCTGGCATTTTTACAGTGAAAAAAAAAACCCTATTCAAAAATGTTTTCTCGCAATAAATTTTATTTGTCGACAGATTTTGAAAAATTTTGTGGCATTTTTGGAATTCAAAATGGTGATATGGTTATATATAGATTTCTTGTCAGAGGTCTTTCAGATAAGTGAGATTTTGAAAAATGCAGTTTTTGGAAGATGGTGTATAGACGGTTGGGGGATTGTAGTAGTTATAAGTACATGTATAATGTTATCTTGAATTGTGTATCAAGAATTTTTCATATTTACAGGCAATGGATGTTGATGAGCCTACAACAGATGTCCAGCCCTGTTTGGAAGAGACACCAACACCTAATATCATCCTGGGTTGTGGCCATCCTTGCATGATGTGCATGCAACAGCAGAACATTCCAGTTCGGGCCTTCACAAGAGACCACACATATCACCAAACAGCAGAGACACCTGTGAATTCTGTACAAACACTGCAGCCAGATTCAGATTTGGAGTACACAGCTGTGCCATATACTACTGACATTCCAATGGAGCAGCCTGAAATTGAACCAACATGCTCCACGCCAGTCAAACTAACTGTAGCACCAGAAAATACATGTTATATGGACATTGAAGAAGACATTGTGAACCTTTCAGATCTTAGTAGTTTTAGGGATGACCCAAATGACAATACTTATGTGGAGAGTGATTTGGAAATTGAAAGTGATGTGGATAATCTTGATGTAACTACTCAGTTGGATTTAGTGACAGATAAGAAGTATATTGTTTTTGATACTTGTATTCGGGATTTGCTTGTGCGTCTAAAGTGTCCAGAATGTGATT
Organism: Rugalucina vietnamica; assembly: GCA_964017185.1. Lineage (NCBI taxonomy): Eukaryota > Metazoa > Mollusca > Bivalvia > Lucinida > Lucinidae > Rugalucina > Rugalucina vietnamica. Next base: position 10,832,463 of record OZ024885.1, read on the forward strand.
CTGCTGTTGATCCGGATGATATATGTTTAGATAACACTGATAGTGCTTTGTTTCGTTGTTCTGTATATTGTTCCAGTGGCCATTTGATTGTAAGGTGGGCATCTCAGCCAGTTCTCGGTAAAATGGCTGCGGGTAACTTGCTGACATGCGCAGCTATACTTTTCAGTGGCCAGACTTATACCCATGTGTCACAGTTTGCTAGTTTTTTGAATCTTAAAATTCCAGCCCTCAGCACTTTCACCCGAATCCAGAGGGAAAATTTGATGCCAGTCATCCTGCATACCTGGACTACATTACAGGAGGAGTTACTCAAGCAAGTGAAGGAAAGTGGGAGAATGTTGAGGTTGGCAGGTGATGGAAGGTGTGACAGTCCTGGCTACAATGCCAAGTACTGCACATACTCACTATTGAATATGGAGACAGATGCCATCCTATCCTTTGTGGTAGTGCAGGTCACTGAGACTGGCAGCTCATGTAGAATGGAGCTTGAAGGTTTCAAGAGGTGTATGAACTATCTCTTGGACCTCGGCTTCAGGATACACATTGTAGCTACGGATCGTCACGTCCAAATCCGGAGTGCCATGACCAAACTGTATAGTGGTGTCAACCACCAGTTTGATGTCTGGCATCTGGCGAAGAATGTCAAGAAGAAGCTTACGCAGAAAGCAAAGATGAAGGGTTGCGAGGAGCTTGCCCCATGGATCAAATCCATATCGAACCATCTGTGGTGGTGTGCTGCTCAATGTGGAGGTGATAAGGGATGGCTAGAGGAATGCTGGAAATCAGTGGTTCACCATATTTCGAATGTTCATGAGTTCGATGGTGAAAAACTGACCCAGTGTCCTCATGAGCCATTGGATCCCGAGGTAGCCAAGAGAAAGAAGTGGCTATCCCGTGGCTCCAAAGCTCACAACGCCCTGAAGGAAGTAGTGCTGGACAAGCGTCTTATTAAGGATATCCGCCAGCTCAGCGAGTTCTGTCATACTGGCAGCTTGGAGGTCTATCACAGCTTGATGCTGAAATATGTACCTAAACGTCAAGAATTTGACTTTGACCAGATGGTTGCAAGGACTGCACTTGCTGTGATAGACCACAACATGTCCAGAAACAGAGCTCAGGCGACCAACAAAAAGGGGGAGAAAGTTTTCCGTCTAGCTTTTCCCAAAGCTACATCAGAGTGGGTGGCCAAGCCTGTGTATGAATCCAAATCATATGGCTGGGTCCTCACAATGATGCGGAAACTACTCCAGGAAAAGGAATCACGGACACTATCTCCCATCAAAGTGTCAAGAAGAGGCAACATTGCAACGAAGCCAGCACCACCCAAGGCAGAAATAGTGTTGAAACTCACTTCCAGATTCAAGAAAGACAACCCATCATCATAAACAGGCAATGTTCTGACAGAAGCATTAATAAGTGAAGCCCGATACATTATATTATCACCACAATGAAGAAAAAGACTTCCACTCCAAAAACCGAAGTGGGAAAAAACTAAACTAACAATCAGGCACTTATACCATGAAAACATATTGTAAGCGGAATGGGCAGCTATTTCCCCAATAGGTGGCCACTCAGGTACCTAAACTTTTTTTTTTATTCCGTTTAACGTCCCATTTCAAGATTATTTCAGCTCATATGAGACGGGCCAATCAGTAGGTGGGACCAAAACGGGAGAACCCCGAGAAAAACAAGCTGACACACCCGCAAGCAAACTTAGCTTGTCTCACATGTGGCCAGAGCGGGGCTGAACCCACACCAGACACAGCGGTGAGATGATCGAATGGTTAAGTGCGATAATATCAGCGCTCTTAACCACTCGGCCACGGGGGCCGCCGAACAGTGAAATTATATCTTTCAAATTTGTCATATTTTCTACTTGTGCTAGCTTGATTTTCAACAAATTACAAACAATTCATGCTGGATAATCTAGAGACGAACAACGCAATCGAGAACAAATGCCGTGGATAAAACCAATATGCAAAAATAGTAAACAAAATTAAATACTGTCTGGCAACAACTTTCCAAAGTTTGAAATGATCTGTGGAAAGTTGTCTCTAGACGGGCAGGTATATGAATGTCTTATATTGATTTTATCCCATTTTGTTGCTCCCGGTTTGTTTGTTTGTTTTTTGTCGGTACTGAGTTGGTTAATTTCTGTGTACTGAGTCGGTCAATTTCTGACCATTACCTCAGGAGCTGTGGATTTGTGCGTTGCTGAAGACCACAACCAACGGCGACCCAGCTGTGCCAGTCTGCTTGGTTGTCTCTGGATACCCGGCAAAATGTTTTTTGAAAAGTAGAAGTTTGTGTTACCACGCTGGTACAACCAGTGACGAGGAATATCATTATCAAACAATCAATATGCGACAACGCCTGTTTGGGTACAACTTTCCATGGATCGGAACGATCCTTGTGAAGTTGTGTCCAGTCAGGTATTTACACACTACAATCTATACTGATTCAACCTTGTTTGTTGTTCTCAATCATTTTTGTTGACAGTAGATAACAGGCGTGGTTAGTACTGGTTACAGCATATTTTTTTTTTCAGATCAGCAGCAGAATCACATTGAAATTTGTTTCATGTGCCACATTTGTATAACATTTGTGTGCAACATCTGTATACATGTATTTTTTTTTTTTTTTTTTTTTTTTTGGAAAGCCACATTTATAAAACGTTAATATAGAGCTACTTTTGAATGATATTGCGTAGGGTGCTCTGTCTATGGGCAAGAAAGTCTTCGGGTTTTCCAACTAGACCAGGCACAAACCTGTGAGTACAGGCCAAAATGGCTAGAGGATTAGGATCCTAGTATCTTTTAAGAATTGTACATGTATATGACAGATTGATTATTATACATAATGTATATTCACATCATACGTTATGAGCAAGGCATTCAATTATAAACCATTAAGCTCGTGTCACCAAATACATGTAGTCTTTTTATTTTTTTGTACAATGTACATGCACAACAGCAACATGTAACTTTGACATGACCATGCACAAAAGTACTCTGCCATGTGAAGTTTTGTTTGTGATTATTCATGCCTCACTCATGTTATAGTTATATGGTGATGGGCAAATCATAAGTCTGGAGACTCAAGGGATCAGGTCTACAAGTCCGGATTTACAAGTCGAGTTTATATATACCAAAACACCACAACAGTTTCTCTAATGAAACAAAAATTTTGTTTTTTTACATGGTGATGATTTGGAAATGCACACATGTAACTATACTCAACTCTTACAACTTGCATACATGTAGAAGAAATATGAGCAAGTGTCTTCCAAACTTGAATCCGGATTTGTAATTATAAACGAACATGGTGGCAGAAGGGTTTGCACTGCAATAAGTCAACAAATTTGCTAGTTAGTAACACTTTATTATTCTGTGATATTTTGTAAATAATGATTTTGTAAAGTTACTAGTCAAATCTCAGCTGTGATTTCTTTATGATTTCTTTATAGTGTTCATGAATATTTTTTAGTGTGTACATATTTCTCCAACATGATGTTAGCATGCCAGTGAAATTCAGACCCCTTCAAATCTTTTGCTGGCGGCCCGTATGGCTGAGTGGTTTTTGTTGTTCATTTCACGATACGTTATCATGATGACCTGTGGGTTCGATTCTTGCACCGACAGTGCTTATGTGTGTGTCAAAGTGGTATTCCCAGGTGCTCCTGTTGTGCCAATTGGTACGGTAATTGTAAAAGTGAAAGAATCTTGAAAGGGGTTTAAAACTGAATTTAGAAATGTTTTACTTGTTTCAAGGATTTTCTTACAATACATACATATATACATGTTTATGTACTCGAAAAGTTGGAACAATCGTTAGGTGAAACCTGATAAGCAATTTCAGTGATATTTACTTTTAGTGCTCACAATTTATAATTCTTGAAACATTGTTGTTTTTTAAATTGCATACATGTATGTATGGCATAGGCATGCTGGCATAGGCATGCAAACATTATTGTAGCTAAACTGTTAATGTAGATATACATACAAAAATTTACAATTTTTCCTTATCTATTACTAGTCACATCTTGTCACATAAATTTCTAATTATATTATGCATAGTTGAATATGCAAATTTCTAATTATTTTCAAACTTTACAGTCTATGAGGTTAATGAGCATGAAAAAATGAGCATGCTCACAATAAATATTCCTAGCCGGTAACACTCCTAGTCAGTAGTCCAATTTCTTTTTCATATTGCTCTATTCATTTTATGTACTTAGACGTCAAGCTGTTAGGGAAATAAGTCTGTGATCGAGTCTAAAACACTTTTGAAACCGGTGTACTCTCCTGATAGTTCTGGAAACTTTCTTCGAATTGATTGGATGACACATGCTGGTAGCGTTACTCTGTTGCCTTTCCCAAGCTTCTCCCCACGCAGCATCCAACACACAAACTGTCTGTAGGCAGTCAAACGGGACTGTCTGAAAAAAAAGGAGTAAAAAATCATTAAATATAATGGGAAATTGGGAATCAGTTACAGCAACTACATGAATATATGAATATGCTACTATTGAAGCCCTTCCAAGAGCCAATAGTGATATATATACATTGTAATTATATAGTGTAAATCTTTTGACCGTACCAGTTAACCTGCGACATGTATCTGCTTTTGTTGATTGGACTGCTTACAAGCCTTAAATAACTAAGTTTTAATAATACGACTCTATGATGGTAAACAATACGGTATATGACAACATGCTTTACATGTGTAAAACAAAATAAGTGCCCATTTTCTAGTGTTACCAAAATTTTATCACCTGAGGTCAGTCGGTACGATCAATATTTGCACATACATGTACAATATTTGCACATACATGTAATTATGTTTACAAACAAATTGTTTACTTATACTTATTTTTAATTAGCCATATTGAGAAACCACATGTGGTTTCTGAACAAGTCTGACAAACATGCATTTACGACCAAGTCTGATACAAAGTCAGATGTACAGCAGGTGGATACTGTTTCGATTTGTACTGTCTATGAAAGAAAAACAGAAGCCAAGAGCAGCTTCCAATGTACATGTGTAAATCACTGTAAATAAACTTTGCTTTGCACGCTTGCAAAAAAACAAAAATAAAACACTTCACTCTTGCGAAAACATGTTACTTATGTGGCATAAAGAAGAAAATATATGCATATCTATGGAAGGCCATGACGACATGCTGTTTCCTATATGTAATTGCTAATTGCTACATGTAATTGCTAATTGCTAACTTAAAAATGTAGCTGGAAATTTTGAAAGGGTTGATGAGAATATTCATAACTTTTCACTAATAGATTGCTTTACAATATAAAAACATTATACAAGCACAAGTTTGCTGATTAAATTTGCAATCATCATTTAGCAATTGGCATCTAGCAATTATAATTTATGAATGTGGTCTTTACTTTTTCCCTTTGCATTCCATGTTCGTTGTTGTAACCAAATAAAGGATATGTTCTACCACATTTTGCACTAAGCACAGAGCAATTAGTAATTATCACAAAGCGATATAAGCATTTATCAATAAGCATTTATTAAATAGCAATTATCATGTTGCACCGGCCTTCCATATATGAGCCATGACACAAAAAACTAATTTGGGCTTCTGACAAGGTCTGTCACAAACCAGCATTTGGAAGATTGAGATTTCGGATTTAGGAAGAAGATGACTTGTACTATCAGTGTAGGAAAACAAAAGCATGATCAGCTGCGCAGTTAATGCATTGCGCCTTCTATGCATCTATAGGCAAAATATGTGGTTTTCTAATGGCTCGGCTCATATATCACTGCTTACATAGTATATTGCAAGATTATCATATATCATGTCTTTTGTAAATAATGTTGTTTCGTTGTTTTGGACCAAGATAAATTTCAGTTTGCAAAATAAAATTTAGAAGACTTAGTAGCAAATGTTTGTTGATGCTTTCACTCCTTAGTAGCATTCTTTCATGTTTTTCTAAAAAGACCCAGGTGTGCGCTTATTGGAGAATGTGCGTTAAATTTAACATTACATGCTCTGCCCACATCCACTTTACAGCACAAGACAACATAGTAATTATGCATCTGTCATTTGTACCCCCCCCCCCCCCCGGACCAGGATAGCGGGGACACAGCGGGGCTAATGTGCCAGGATTTAACGTCTGATGAGTCCTGGCAGTGCCGAGGATGTACCACAAATCTGACTCCGCAGTGCTGGGCTTTTAGCGGGGCTTTGAAAAATGAAAAGTAAAAAGCCCTGCTTTTCCCCGGGGAGCTAGGGATACAATGACTGGTGCATTACATGTTCTAAATTATTTACAATATTGAATATCATAAATGAAAGATTTCAGAACTGCAGCGGGGTTCAAATACTACTTTAATTGGGTTTCGAACATCCCTACCCCTGAACCACCCAACCGCCTCAGTTATAATAAATTATGGGGAGTGCGGCGGCCTGGTGGTACAGCATCGGACTCCGAATTGAGATTCAATATCCACACAGGGCACCGTATTGTGTTCTTGAGCAAGACACATTGAAGCCATGTCTCTGACCCGACATGACTGATATTGTTGACCAGTATGTTAAACTTCAAACAAACAATATTGTATGAAACATGACAAGGGTAAATGAAAGTGACATGAAGTAAGAGTAGTTTCATTTTGTTCTGAGTTTGTACCAAGAAATTAACGTTGTGCGAGCACTTTTCAGCAACTGGTCAGAGACGTTATTTTTCAACTTACTTGTTATTCAGTTGGTCTGGCGCTCGGCCTCGCTGACCCTTGTACATCATGATCTGGATGTAAGAGACCTCGAGGATAGCAGGATTAAGAACGATAGTATCAAACTGCTCGTGGTCAGTAATGCAGTCTAATTCTTCTAAGTTTGGAATTGTTAAATCACAGCTTCTACAGCACACATTCTCTTCAGTTTTTTCCATCACTTCACAATTGCCGCAATCGCACCATTCATCGAGCGGTATCTGCTCATCCTCGTATGGCAATGTTCTATCAAGTGTTTCTAACTCGTTCTCACTGTATTCCGGCTCGAAACTGTAGCCATCTAAACCTAAATTCTGCTCATATGACATTTTTCTGTTTTGTTTGTTTTTCTCTGACCTTAATCCGCGATTTTTATCGATAAAATGAAGTGGCCTACGATCGTTATTACTTGATATAGTAATGGCTTCCAACCGGAAGTGAGTTAGTGACGTCACAGGTAAATAAATATGGCGACAACCTTCGCGAATCGAGACGCATTTTAGCGTAATTTTCAATCGATGATTGTGTAATTATAATTGGGTAAATCGCTGGAATATGAGTTGGAAAACATACTACAACAACTTAATAAACGTGTACAGGGCCAAATATGCGTTTCCGACTGCATTCCTTTAAGGATAATAAAACCAATAAACAGTGGTACCACAGGTGTTAGTTATCCTTTAGGAGCCTCTATTTCACCCCGGATGGGATATTATAATCACCTTAAGTTAAGTTCTTTGATCTGAGGATCTTATTTCACCAGCAGGGTTCGTAAATCCAACAAACAGTGGTACCACGGCAGCCTGTTCCGAAGCTACTTCTTGTAAAAGGAGTGTAATCCCGACTTATAAAATACCGTTCTAAAAAGCGCACGCTACGAACCAAAGCAACACATCAACTATAAATATAAACATGTCAAAAATTAAATGGTGATGCCATTAAAGTGTTCCAATCGATGCAAAATTATGTTTGGTCATTTATGGTCAAGTTTTAGTGCGGTTAAGGTGATATTTGTATATAAAATTGGGTTAAGTACCAATATGTTAGTCGAGGTGTGTGTACTTATGCACTTGTTTTTCGGAAACGGTCAGGTTGTGCGTTTATTGGAGCCTGTGCGTTAATTAGAGCGAATACGGTAATTCATATTCGGAATCCCTTCTAACATTATTGTAATGTACTGTATGTTTATATGTTGTTATTCTAATTTGAATAAATATGTTTAAACCAAAGCGCGGTGACTCAGGGGTGGAGACATGACCCCGGAACAAAAGGTCCTGGATTCAATACCTTCATCCACGGTGAAGTGGCATTGAGCAAGATTCACACAACTTTCCATAGTACTGGTTTATACCCATTAGGAAAACATGCCAATGCAATGTACAGAGATTTTTCAAGTTGTACAAAAGTGATAATTTTCAGTAGAAAAATTTTTTCTTATTTTTGCTCAAAACATAGATTGTGGGTACACGTTAGAACCGCCTCGCCGAGGCGGTTCAAACGAGTACCCACAATCTATGTTTTGGAGCAAAACTAAGAAAAATCCATACCCCAGTTTTTCGATATAAAAGTGGGATTTAAGTGGTTATATATTGCACAGACATGTTTTCCTGATGCCTATTAAGCAGTGGCTTCTTCCATATGGCTGGCAAATTGTTGACTGGGATGTTTAGCCGTAATCATATCAATATTTGCTGATATTACAGACATCTACATTCCAATTTGCCATGATAAGTGACGGAACTGAAAACTATGTATTCTACATCTACGGGACTATGGGGCTGACAACAGTTACCGGCAATGTGCGGGTAAGCAATTTTTGAGGCATTTGTAACGTGCGTACACTGAAAAATAAAATACATTTGCAATGTTTTGCGTCGCAAAAAATATGGGGCAGACAAGGAAGTACTCATAAAGTTCGGGATACGTGTAGCAGTTTTGACGCAAATGTGACACGCGTAAAACCATAACAATTGCGACGGTGTGCGTCATGTAACTTGTTGTATGTACCATAGGAAATAGGAAAGACAATGATTCTAACACACCTCGCCTATATAGCCAATGGTAAAAAAACGTGTTATATTGTGCAACAATTTCACTGGGCGAATAAGCGTGACGTTACTTTGCGGCATTTTTGACGTCAGCTATCCCACAAAGCAGCGTTAGACGGTGAAACGTCGTTTTAGCGCACAACAAACGTAATAAGTGTGTGTAAATACCAGCATTACAGTCAAATATTTGGCGGGATATCTGCAATGCAATGGCGGAAAGCTGAACGATATCGACGGTTTCAGCAACATTTATTCCGTTTATTGTGTGTTAAAATCGAAATAGATCAGCTCAAATGCGTGAATTGTTGAGTAATAATTCACTGTTTGTCGGTCAGTTGTAAGAAGATAAATCACTCGCGCTACGCGCTCGTGATTTGATCTTCTTTACAACTGACCGACAAACAGTGAATTATTACTCAACAATTCACTGCTAGGGCTGATCTATTTCTTAAATAACCAATAATCTTGGGTCGCAGCTGTCGCGCGCTGGTTAAGGGGTCGTCACACCTATGCGAAAGTCCCTCAATGCAGACTTGCGTTAAGTTGCGAACTTGAGTTCATCAACATTCGTTTCAATTAGTTTGTCTGCGTTTCAATACGTTGTAGAGCGTTGGTTGTGTTCGCATTAATGCGTTTGCCTGCGCCTGCATTCGTAAAGATGAGTCTTACCTGCCAGAAATTTCAAACAGGTGTGGCGGAAACAAATTTTCGCATCTGTGCGTTTCACTGTGTTCATCAATCGCAAGTATTCGCAAAGCATTCGTTATAGTGCGTAATCGTGCGTAAGTCTTCGCAACTAACTGTAAAATTGCGTCACACGATCAGGTTTATTTGCATATCAACCGTAAGCGCATTGTTGCGAATCGAATCCGACGCATGAAAGCGAACTGATGCGTTTAGACAACGAACACATTCGAAGGGAAACTTAGACAAACGGATTCATGCAAATCGTAGCGTTGCAAATATGTAGTATATAGATTAAAAAAAAAAAAAAATTCTGATCAAACATCAAGCTTTGCAAAGTTCATATAAAAATATAAAAATGGACTGAGAAAAGGCGTTGGATGCAAAAATTCAGAAATGAATTTTTAACTTTCGCAATTTTTTACATTAATAGATAGAGTTCTCACCGCTGTGTCTGGTGTGTTCGAGCCCCACACGGGGCACACGTGAGACAAGCCAAGATTTGTTTGCGGGTGTGGTAAATATGGGATATCATAATATGAATTTAGGATATCCTAAAATGAATTTAGAACATCGTAAAATGATGTCTGGTCACTGCTGAATAGCATCTTTGAGTTACAGGTCTGTGCTTGCAGGAAGGGAAATTTCGGATAACCAAAATTGCAGTTTGAAATAGCCGCAAACATATTCCTGTTTTAGGATATTTTTCGATCGATTTTGGGACAACCAAAAATACAGTGATTTTTATCGCACCTGCTTATAGCAGGGAGCGATATAGGAGTTCAAATTTCCGTCCGTCCGTACGTTCGTTCGTTCGTTCGTCCGTTCGTCCGTCCGTCAACATTTACGTCGAAGTTTAGTTTTCTCGACATCAGAGATAGCTGCGAGTCTGAAACCTTGCATAGTAATTGTCCCTGACATACCCTTCAAGCACGCACCTTAACCCAGTGCCCTTGACCTATATTTCACGGTCCACTGACTTTGAAAATTTTTATGTCGAAGTTTTGTCAACATTTACGTCGAAGTTTGGTTTTCTCGACATCAGAGATAGCTGCGAGTCTGAAACCTTGCATAGTAATTCTCCTTGACATACCCTTTAAGCACGCACCTTAACCCAGTTCCCTTGACCTATATTTTATGGTCCACTGACTTTGAAAATTTTTACGTCGAAGTTTGGTTTTCTCGACATCAGAGATAGCTGCAAGTCTGAAACCTTGCATAGTAATTGTCCTTGACATACCCTTCAAGCACGCACCTTAACCCGGTGCCCTTGACCTATATTTCACGGTCCACTGACTTTGAAAATTTTTACATCGAAGTTTGGTTTTCTCGACATCAGAGATAGCTGCAAGTCTGAAACCTTGCATAGTAATTGTCCTTGACATGCCCTTCATGCCCTTCAAGCACGCACCTTGACCCGGTGCCCTTGAACTATATTTCACGGTCTATTGATTTTGCCCGATGCAGGTGCGATATCGACCTCCGCGGAGTTCTTGTTATATCTAGTAATCAATTTAATGATTGTTAAGAATCTGCTTGATTCCTCATGATTTCTTGATATCCAAAATACGTTTTTTGATATCCGAAATACGTTTATGGACATTGATAAATAAATTAGATTTAAGAATTATCATAAATAACATAAAAAGTAGGGAACAAATATTATTTTTATGATATTTACGAGGCTTGTCCCAAAAGTCCCGTTACACATACATTTTATTCTGAACGCATAGCAGGAACCAACAACAGTTACTCATGCAGAGTAATTGGCCATATTGGAACTTATTTTACTGTTCAAAATGATACTCACTTCAATGACCTCACTGCTACAGTTACCTTGGTAACCATGAGTAGGCATGACCGGAGCAAGTCAATTTATGCAAAATGTTTCCTTAATTTCTATTTTTCGCAATCTGCTAAATCAAGGTAGGTATAATGTGATCTTTTTGAAAAATATACCAGCCTAACTTCTATTCTATGAGCATCATTTAGTGATAATTTTATGAAATTTAAGACAGATTTGATAGTTTGGGAGACAAATAAAGAAGCTTATCTATAAAACTTCAACGACAAAATTACGACGTCGGCAAAAACATGCGGAGCAAAAATACAGGCTCGTTTTATTTAAACATCTAAAATATGTTCTTTAATGGAAACCAAGCAAATGTTTAGCTTGATATTGGTTGGTGACTTCAATACTAGAACAAAACACCTACTTTTAAAGCGATATATCAGCTAACAGTAATATTACTTGACCTAATGAAACATGGGCAGTAGTTAAGCCTAGGTTACATTTGCCCTACGATTGACTTGCGATGATCGTACGATGCCATTTTTTGCATTTTCGCGCGGTCTCCGCAGGGTGACCCTACAATGCCCCTACGATTCTACGGCTTCCTACGGCTTCCTACGACTTCCTACGGCTTCCTACGATCTCCGTAGCCTCTACGATTTTGTAGTAGTCTGCACTTTTACAAATTTTAAAAATCGTAAGACCGTAGCCCGTAGACACGTCGTAGGTAGCATCATCGTACGGGCGCCTTACAGAAACCCTGCGATGATCGTGCGGTCACCGCACGGTTTTATGATAATTTGGGGACTAAAATAATAAGATAATCGTAGACCTTTAGGGTGATCGTGCGGCATCCGTACGGTTATATCACAAGTTTATTAAAATCGTACGGACACCTAATATTGTACGGCTATCGTAGGGAGACCGCAAGAAATCGTAAGGACTCCTCACTGCCATCGCACGGGCTCCGTACGATTTCAACTTAAAGTGTGCGGAGACCCTTTGATTTCCCTACGATCTCCAAACAGTTCCGACTCAGGACATCGAAGAAAGCTAGAACGAAGAAAGCTAGAACAAGAAATCGAACGATGCCCGTATGAATTATAAACACCTACGTCGTAGCCCATGATTACATTCGATTTTTAAAAAATCGTAGGGAAATCGCGGACCGAAAAATCGTACAATGATCGGGGCAAATGTAACCTACTAGGCATGACCCCTTGTGGCCTCTCTACGATCACTGTACGATTTTAGTTCCCAAATTATCATAAAAAAAAATCGGGCGGTGACCGCTCGATTATCGCAGGGTACCCGTATGATGCCCTACGACGTGTCTACGGTCTACGGTCGTACGATTTTAAAATTTGTAATAGTGCAGACTATTACAAGATCGTAGAGGCTACGGAGATCGTAGGAAGTCGTAGAATCGTAGGGACATCGTAAGGCCACCCTGCGGAGGCCGCACGTAAATGCAAAAAATGGCATCGTACGATCATCGCAAGCTAATCGTAGGCCAAATGTAACCAAGGCATCAGTCAGAAGTCCAAGGGACTCCGTACGATATCCACTAACAGTCTGCGGAGACCCTACGACTACCGTGCGGCCTCCTTGCGCTTTGTATCAAAACTTATAGGGACTCCGTACGGACAACGCACGAGATCCGTACGATATCTACGTACGATCTGCGGAGACATACGACTGCCGTACGATCGCCTTGCGATTTTGTATGAGAACGTCGACAAATGGCAGATCAAAAAATCGCACGATGCCCGTATGAATTATTAACACATACGTCGTAGCCCACGATCTCCTACGATGTGCAAAAATCGTAGAGAAAATCGCAGACCGAAAAATCGTACGATGATCGGGGCAAATGTAACCTAGGCTTAAAGCCCCTCATTGGCATAGTTAGGACTTCAACTGTTTTTAACCATTGAAACAAAATTGATCAAATCGTTTGCACGACCGGATTCGGAAATAACGTTGAACTTCGTAAACGCAATAATTCGCTGAAGTTCGTATATCTGCGCTCTTAACCGCTCATTAGCGCATCCTATCGCAAGTGGATTAAACAAATATTACTTGCGCAGTCCAACGTATTTCGCTTATTAACGTTATGATCCTGCGCTTACCGTTCGTTAAAGGATTAATTACAGGATTTGCTATATAACACATTTCAAAAACTTTCGTCAAGAAAACGCAAAAAGATAACAGTTTCTCCATTTTCGCAAGTCTGCGTTATAAAAATTCGCACAGGTTTGACGACCCCTTTACAAATATTCTGCATCTCCAGAGAAACTGGCTAGACGAGGAATAACCAATTAAGTCTGGGTACGCAATTTGACGTAATGGTGACGCGCGTAAAAATCAATTCATTTGCAAACGTTTTCGTTACGAAAAATGGTGAAATAGGATAGGTATGCATAGCTCACTAATTTCGGTTATGCAAATGGTATCATGATTTTTCATTACATCGGAAATTGTTATTTAATCATCTAATTCTTCACGTTAAGACCGCCTCGGCGTACACACGATCAGTTACTTGGAGCAATTCGTACCCCAACAAACCATAACAAGTGTGAAATAATTTCAGAATATATTATCCTTCCTCCATTGGAAGATAAAAGAGAAATAATGAAAGAAGAAGAAACAGGAAATTTTACTTGACATTTTGATACTACTTTTTCACACAGGTGGGAAATTAGTAAAGGGTCATTACGAAAACATGCACATGTAATATACTGAATTTTCCTTAGTTTTTAAGTTGTAAAAATTGAAAATTTTTACTACAAACATTTTGATTTTTTTTATTTTTGCTCAAAACGTACTTTGTGCGTACACGTTAGAACCGCCTCGCCGATGTTGTTCTAACGAGTACCCATAATGTATGTTTAGAATAAAAAATAAGAAAAATAGGTATACCCCTTTATACACAAGTTTTGCTACATAAATGTGGAGTTCAAGGGGGTGTACATTACACGGACATGTTTTCCTGATGTGAAAGTTGCCATGACAAACCATAAGACAACCAATCATTCATGTGTTTGTAGGGTTTCCTTGGTGGGAATAGCCAATCTGCCCGGATTTGTTCTAAATTTATAACCACAGCAACAGATACCGATGCAATTTTGACGGATGCGTTGCTACCACTCTACTCGAACTTTAAATGCGGGAAACCAGGCAACTACATATTTCATATCTCGGACACAGGTACGGTATATTAAGAAAATATGAAATATACAGAGATTTTTAAGTTGTGAAAATTAAAAATTTTCAGAAGACATTGTTTGATATTTTTCTTATTTTTGCTCAAAACATAGATTGTGGTTACACGTTAGAACCGCCTTGCCGAGGCGGTTCTAACGAGTACCCACAATCTATGTTTTGGAGCAAAATAAGAAAAATAGGCAAACCCCTGCATACCCCAGTTTTTCTATATAAAGGTGGGGTTTAAGGGGGTATTTATTGCACAGACATGTTTTCCTGATGTACGATGAGGATCATTACAAAAACTTGCCAATGCAATACGCAGAGATGTTTTAGAGACACATTTTTCATTGGAAAATATTTGGTAACGAGGCGATAACGAGGCGATCCTAACAACATCTACATCTACAACTGTACGTTGAACCGTCATTCTTGACTACTACTCAACGGTTTGAACACGGGTGGTAACGCTAAGAAAAGACGAAACAAAGAGAAAGTGCCCATAATCAATGTTTAGAACAAAAATATCAAAAATATCTAATGAGTGTCCACAATAAGTGTTTTTAACAAAGATATATCAAATATTTTGGAATTAATTTTTATTTCTTCTTCAACTGAAATTATCTCTGTATATTGCATGAGCATGTTTTTCGTTATGTTTGGGTTGGTGTTAGTCCCGACGGGTAAGGGGCACGGATATCCCTGTGGTTAATGCGTCGGACTTCTGATTGAATCAGGAAAACATGTCCATGAAAAGTATACTCCTTTGAACCCCAATTTTATATAAAAAAAAAACTATCGTCGCGTAATACGTTCTCGATAGTCATATGTTCTCGATAGCTTTCTTTATGTCGCGAAGACATCCCTTTGATTGACGTCATACTGTAAAATAATGACATTAAAACTTCAAACGTTAATAAAACGTCAAAAAGCGTCGAAATCCAACATCCTACATCCTAAAGAACGCCATCATGTTCTTCAATTTTCCTGATTAAAAATGATCAACTGTCAAACTCTAGATTACAGTACGCAAATCGAGTGTTAACTCGACGCAGATTATCCGTTTTCCCAGGTTTGCATTACGTCACATTCTGTTTAACGAACGTCCAAACAAACCCAACCGTGACCAATTTCAACGGTACCTGTGACGCCACTGTACACTTGCTCAAAAAGTTTATCGCGTCGTGTCTTTGTTCGATATACACCGTTTAAGCAGAAATGGTCCTCTTCGAATAATTTAAATGGCGTTAATTGCTCATTCGTCATTATTGTTAACTTCAGCCTTCCGTTAACCAGCTTTAACGCAATATGGGACGGCACCTAAGTTTGCAATGATACTAGTCTTTATTGCGCATTATCAAGTCGACTTCAGGTAACCCAACATGCAACGGATGTGGTATATTCACCTTCTTCCCGAGGTTTACGTCACAATTTACTAGTTTTATGTATTTTGACGTTAATTTGATCAATAAAATGACGTTTTCTCATTTCATCACTTGCATAAATGAGTCAGTAAAAGATTTGTAAATAAGATTGCATCGAAACATCAAATAGTTTCAAGTGTTGCGTATTTTAATTCCTTAAGTATAATGTTCCCGCAGGTAGAAGTCAAGGAAGGGATTATTGATACATGTATCAATAACAGTACATTTTGAGTTTTGTCCTTTAAATGACCACATCCAGGTAGATTTAAATAATCATTTAAAAACATATTTGTCTGTCTGTTTAGGGTCATTATATAAGGAACAGGACATTAGAAAACATAGTGGCCTGACAATGACTCAGAATACAGATAGGGGCCAAAACAGGAAAATCAATATTATTTGCCGAGGGAGGAAGTTTTATTGCACAGGTTATCAGGGGCCATAAAACCAATAAATAGTGGAACTACAATTATTATCCCTTAGGGACCTCTTTATTACCACCTACAGAGATGTGATATATACCACATTATAGACAGTCCTTTGATCAAGGATCACATTGTACCATTAGGGGTCATTAACCGAATAAACAGTGGTACCAATATACCTCCTTCAGGAGCTAAGCCTTTAATCACGTAGATATTCCTTTGAATTGTGGTATCCTAATTGATTGATTATTGGGGGTGATCATGACAGATCATCTCGGATATACAAGCCAAATATTACAAAACCACGACCATGCAATATACAGAAAAAATTTTGGTTGTAAAAATCAAACTTTTCATTGGAACAGTTTTGATATTTTTATGCCCTCAAGAAGGGGCATATAAGTTTTGCTCTGTCCGCACGTCTGTCCAGTCCAGTCCAGTGCAGTGTGTGAGTTACGCTTAGCACACGGTCAGGAACCGTTAGAGCTAGGATCTTGAAATTTGGCGTGTAGTTTGTATACTGACGTCAATAAAAACCGCATCATCGAAAATGTTGCATAACTTGGCCAATAGATTAACAATATGAACAAAATTTGCATTTTCCTTATTTTTACGTTCTCTCTCATGGTATAGCATAAACCGAATTTGGTTAAGATGCGCACTTTTCTCAAAAGTTGCGTGGGTGCACCATTTTCAAAAATGCATCCTGATGACATTGTAAAGACGTTTTTGACGTGAAAATTCTTGAAAGCCGTGCAAAGTCGTTTTACAACCACGAGAACATCAAAATTTTGAAACGTAAAATTACTGGACTACGTGAAGTTGAAATAATGAATATAACATAGGGACTTTTCACAAGAAAAGAAACAGACGGAACGAAAAGTTTCTGGCGTTCGAACCGACTCCATAGTCCGGGACCACCGTTCGCCTTGGCATAAGATTCCCTCTATCGATTTTCGTTACCGTACCTCTTTTGCCGACGCTTCTGTAGCAAAATCGTTTTGACGTTGACGTCTTTTATGCTTACGAATTCTAATGACGAAACTTTTCAAAAACGATGCCGTTATATTCGGATGCACACCTTGAGTTAATTTTCATAACGTACATGTAGTCGCATTGTTTTAAATGAATAGCCAAGAATGGAGCAATGGTATTCTGACGCTTATTTCCCTAGACGTCAAATACACGTTATCCGAAAAGACGTTCGTTTCACGATGAAAGGCATGAGAAGTTACAATAGAAACTATTCTTTGTCAAATAGCCATGCCAGGATCTTTTTCACCATTTTGACGGCGATTACCTCTTAAGCATTGATCATTAGCTGCATTGATGTCAATTACGCTAGAGAATGAAATTCGGTTTTCAAAAAATGTGTTTCAACAACATATGGTCACGTATGGATATCCCACTCTATGGCTTATGTGTAGGTGTTGTAAAGGAGGCTTTCAGTAATCGAAGGAAGCGATGCCTGATAAACTGGTTCATGAACAGAATAGGGATTTTGCGAGGGGTGTATGTTTTCAACAGCATGTCATTTTTCAAGCAGCTGTCTGAATAATTCCGTTTTAGCATTTCCGAATGCGTAAAAGGTAAGCAAAAGATGTGACAAATATTTAAAATAATTAAAATTGTTAATCTTAGCAGTATGACGTGTCGAAGTTGACTGAGGCGTTTTTAGCTCACCTGAGTCGAAGGCTCACAAGGTGAGCTTATAGTATGGTAGTCGAGCCGGCGTCCGTGCGTCCGTCGTCCGTCGTCAACATTTTCAAACGACTTCTCCTCTGAAGCTGCCAGGCCGAATCTTTTCATATTTTACATATACATATGTAGCATCTACAGGTGGGGGGAACAAATATTTGTGTTTTTTATTTTGATCGGACAAGAACTCTGGTTGCTATGGCAACTTATGCTTCCCATAGACTTATAATGGAGAAAAGTGAAAATTGCCTATTTTTGCTGTCTTGTTTGAGATATTTGAATTTTGTTTTTGCAGAAATGTTTATTGAGTAGTCATCTACGTTTCATGTGACTTTTGTCCTAATCCTTCATTTTGATTGGTTGCAGGGGCCCCATAATTTCGAAAAAAAAAAAAAACATTCAAAAATCTTCTTCTCAGAAACTGTCAAGGGGATGAAGCCTATACTTTGTATACATGTTCCTGACAGTGGCCTCTACATAATTTGTGTTTTTATTCCAGGCGGATAAGAACTCTGGTTGCTATGGCAACTTAAAGTTTCCATAGACTTATAATGGGAAAAGTGGAAATCGGCTATTTTTCCGCTAAAATTGCAGACACTTGAAATTTGTTTTTGCAGAAATGTTTAGTGAGTAGTGTTTGACGTTTCTTGCGAGTTTTGTCCTAATCCTTTGTTTTGATTGGTTGCTGGAGCCCCCCCCCCCCCCCCCAAAAAAAAAAATCTTCTCCTAAGAAACTGTCACGTGGATGAATCCTGTACTTTGTATACATGTTTCTGACAGTAGCATCTACATAATTTGTGCTTTTTATTCTAGTCGGATAATGGGAAAAGTGGAAATTAGCTATTTTTTGAAAACTATTGCAGCCTGAGATCTGAAAAGTGGTAGATGCAAACAACTAATGGATTAGATGAAGGTATATGATTAATTTAGGTCAGTGTCATCTCTTGACCTTGGCCGGTCTGTCGTCCATACACACTTTTCAAAGATTTTTTTCTCTGAAACCACTTGGCCAATCAAAGCCAAATTTTATATGAAGCATCTATAGGAAGTGGGAACCAGTGTGTATATAAATAATCCAGGTCACATGACCAAGATGGCCGCCATGCCCATATATGGTAAAAACCATTAAAATATCTTCTTCTCCAGAACCGGTGAACCGATTTCAACGTAACTTTGCATGAAGTATATATGACTCAAGTACTACAATGTATATATAAAACATGACCCTGTGGTGACCATGACCTATTTTATGGCAAGGTCAACATAGGTCGTCAATGCATTTGAATGGGAAAAAACTTTTAAAATGTCATTTTAAGTAAAAGTCTTGCAGAAAATGGGCAGTAGGACTGAAATTTAATGATTCTGAAAAAAAGGACCCCAGGAGCCCATCTGATTTTAAAATGTTATTTTTTGAACACTATTGCAGCCTGAGAACTGAAAAGTGATTGATGCAAACAACTGATAGAGTAGATGAAGGTATGTGATTAATGTAGGTAAAGGTCGATTTTGGAAACATAGGCAAACATGGAAACATGGGAAAAAGTGACAACTAGGTCTCGGGTAAGCATTTACAGGACCAATGATCCTATGGAAACCATTGCAGCCATAGGCCTGAAACTTGACCAAGATGACCGTCATACCCATATATGGAAAAAAAACTCTTTGTCCAGTGACTGTACTTGTTGACTCTCAGGTGAGCGGTCGTTGCCCTTGGGCTACTTGTTTGTTGACGTCAGTATATATGAAAATTAAGAGGACCCATATTTTTCTTTCAAATATATTCAAAGGGTTAGGGGCCCATTTTGTGAGAGTTATGTCCCTTTTTAGTTCTTGTTAGAGTGAACAGATAGTGGGTACCTTTTGTGCGCAACTCCTCTTACAGTTTTAATTCCGATTCTTTTGAAACTTTACCAATGTCTTTATCATGCTTTGAAGATATAATATCGTTTGGATATAATCCTCAAATTAATTTGTGTCACTTTTTACACAATTTAAACTTAGCCATCTTTGGGCAATTTTACAATGAAAGTGAATGGATAGAGGGTACCTTGTGTGCGCAACTTCTCCTATTGATTAATACCGATACCTTTGTAACTTTACAGACATTGTGGCCATGCTTTGAAGATATGCATGTGGTTGGGATATACTCCTCAGATTAATTTTGTGTCACTTTTTTGCAATTTGATCGGACATTTCAAATCTTGAAAGTGACGTACCAGTTGGGGGCATAGTGTTTCATAAACACTTTTTGTAGTTCTTATTTATTGCTCAAAACATAGATTTTGGATATAGGTTAGAGGTGGTTTTAACGAGTACCCACAATCTATGTTTTTAGACAAAAATAAGAAAAATAAGAATACCCCTGCAAACCCCAGTTTTTCTATATAAAAGTGGGGTTTAAGGGGGTATACATTTCACGGACACGTTTTCCTGATGCCTAGACGATAAACTGCAAACAAATAAATAAAATTATTATATGTTAAGCTGTAATGCAAAAGTTTCAACTGAATGGTAAAATTTCAACTAAAATAGTAAAGTTTCAACGAAAATAGTAAAGTTTTAACTAACCTTGTAAAGTTTCAACTAAAGTAGTGAAGTTTCAACTAACGTAGTAAAGTTTCAACTAAGGTGACAAAGCGGACACTCTTGGAATCCAAATGGCTTGCATTACGAAAACTTGCCCATGCAATATACAGAGATTTTTTTCAGGATTTTATCAGAAAATGTTTGATATGTTTCTTTCATAGATTGTGAGAACCCACAACCTATGTTTCGGAGCAAAAATAAGAAAAATAGGTATACCCCTGCATACCCCAGTTTTACTTTATGAAAGTGGGGTTTAAGGGAGAAGGGTCTACTTGCAACATCATTGCTGAGTACGTCCGTACCCAGTACGTTTTTATATCTCTGCCCAGTACGTTATAAGAGTTATCGTTATTTCTTAAAAAAGCTATTTTAAGCTAAATATAAATAGACTTATATATGTTTTTAACATATTATGACAATTAGTCCTTTTTGTGGTCTAATTCATAATAAGAGTAATTCATAATAAGAATATTTTTATAGCTTAATTTTATTTGATGACGTTCATGTGTAACATTCACGGTCTAAATATAATATTAAATCTACATGTAGTCTTCGACTTTAAACCCACTTGAATATAATAAAATTTGAAATTGAAGGGTATATAAATTACGTGTTGAAACTGTCACAAGCGATTTTTACATTAGTCCGGCAGATTAATTTATACATATAACAGTCAGATAGTTTTTGTTTATTTACGTCCCAGTAAACGATGTTTCAGTCATTGTCCTGGCGGGCGAAAGCTAATCTAGTTGTTAGATTTGGGCATGAAAGGGCACGTACATGCGACCCATTTCCTACCGAATTTCTTTCTGATTGCATCATTTTTTTATAACCTCTCTATTATCATGATTCCAGAAACATGATCCCTGAACAACAATTTAATTAAAATGCTTTTACGAATGCAAAACTAACACTTATGATGGATATAAGTGTTGTTGTGATCATAAAAGTTCAATCGACGTTTTGGATTTACCCCCCCCCCTCCTCCCCCCCCCCACACACTTTTTTGAATCAGTTTTACGTCCCTTTCAATATTATTTTAGCTCATATGAGAACGGCCAATCAGAAGGTGGGGCGAAAACGGGAGAACCCCTAGAAAACCCACCTGGCACACCCGCAAGCAGAACTTGGTTTGTCTCACATGTGGCCAGAGCGGAGCTCGAACCCACACCAGGGCGGGCCCCGTGGCCGAGCGGTTAAGAGCGCTGTTTCTTAATCATTCGATCACCTCACCGCTGTAAATGGTGTGGGTTCGAGTCCCGATCTGGCCACATGTGAGACAAGCCAAGTTCTGCTTGCGGGTGTGCCAGGGACGTGAAAGGGACGTAAAACTGAATTAAAAAAAAAAAAAAAAAAAAAAAAAAAAAAAAAAAACAGAGACAGAGATGACATGATCGAGTTATTAAGAAACAGCGCTCTTAATCGCTCGGCCACTGGAGCCGTCATTGTATGTATCGAGTCAACAATTATTAGCTTTCTGAGCCGAAGGCTCACAAAGTGAGATGGTCATGCTCCGGCGTCCGTCCGTCGTCCGTCCGTCCACATTTTCAAAGATCTTCTCCTCTCAAACCGCTTAGCCAATCAAAACCAAACTTCATGGGAAGCATCCCTAGGAAGGGGGAACCAATGTTTATATAAATTGTCCAGGTCACATGACCAAGATGGTCGCCATGGCTATAAATCGCAAAAACCTTAAAAATATTCTTCTCCAGAACCAGAAGGCCTATGATTTTGAAACCTGGCATGAAGCATCAGGGAGAGGAGCTCTACAAAGTTTATATAAATCATGACCTTGGGATGACCTTGATCTATTTTACAGCAAGGTCAACATAGGTCGCCCATGTATTTGAATGGGGAAAATTGTCAAAATGTCATTTGAAGGGAAAAACTTGAAGGGAAAGGGTAAATGGACTGAACATTTATGATTCTGAAAAAATGCACCCCAGGGGCTGGTCTACCCCCACTCCGGGGCAATATACATGTATATTACCATAATATTCAAAGATCTTCTTCTCTGAAACTACTTGGTCAATCAAAGCCAAACTTCATGTGGAGCATCCTAAGGAAGTTGGAACAAAAGTTTATATAAATGGTCCAGATCACATGACCAAGATGGCCGCCATGGCTATAAATAGAAAAAAAAATCTTTCTCCAGAACAATAAGGTCTATGATTTTGAAACTTGGCATGAAGCACAGGGAAAGGTGCTCTACATAGTTTTTATAAATCATGACCCAGGAATGACCTTGACATATTTGACGGCAATGTCAACATAGGTGGCCCATGCATTTGAAGGGGAAACTTGTCAAAAAGTCATTTGAAGAGAAAAACATTAAGGAAATGGGCAAATGGACTGAAGATATATGATTCTTAAAAATGGACCCAATGGGCCGGTCTGCCCCCACCCTGGGGCAATATAAATGAATATCACCATAATGTTCAAAGATCTTCTTCTCTGAAACCGCTTGGCCAATCAAAGCCCGGCAAATTTGATATAAAGCACATGTAGGAAGGAGAAACCAATGTGTACATAAATAATCCAGGTCACATGACCAAGATGGCCGCTATGTCCATATATGGTAAAATCATTCTAAAATCTTTTTCTATGGAACGGGTGGACCAATTTCAACAAAACTAGGCATGTAGCATTGTAGACTAGAGTACTATATGCGTGCATAAAATTATGACTCTGTGATGACCTTGACCTATTTTACGACAAGGTCAATATAGTTCGTCCATGACCATACTAGTCAAACAGGTTTATTGGTATATGTCCCTGATCTCAGGTGAGCGTTTACAGGACCATTGGTCCTCTAGTACAGGTTTTCAGCTATGTCTGGACAAAGCCAGCGCTTTTTGCGTATTAACCATTACTGTTGTGAGTTAATGTTGTCTTGCTCAAGGACACGGCCCGGAAACCCCTAGTGGGAATCAAACCCAATGCCTCTCGATTCGGAGGCCGGTGCTCTACCACAAGGCTATCGTGCTCCATAAAATTCTTATAAACAGCCAAGAAACAGGCATGTTTATGAAAGTTTTTTTACGATATCACTGATTCGTTTATCGAGATACATTAGAAAAAAAGAAAGATTATTTCTCAATCCAGGTATCACAAGCGCGGAAATGTTTCCAAACGCGGATGTGAACAAGTACATCGCGGAAATACACAAGGTACGAAAACATGCGGCTATAGCATTTAAGTGCTGGTTCAGATAAATAAATGTTTAATTATTATAAAACACGTATTATATTACAAGTTTCAACAATTAAACGCTTTGCAATTTAATATGCATGGTTGCCATAGCAACAAACCGAACACCACTGGAGGAAAAATCTAAGATTTCCTTGTTTTAGGGGTTTTCAGATACCTTTATGTCAGAAGCTCTGCGTATCTCGGACGGTCTTACGCATAACGAATAAGTTCTACATGCGGTAAATACGCTTTGAACGCTTTCGACGTCTATGTATGGTCCTCGCCCATTTGTGGCCTAAATAAATAGAAGGGCTGCTTGTGCCTCCAGGCAAAGCTTCTACGCTACCGACTGACCGTCTGATCATGTCTGAGACTGCCCAAGGAAAGTGGTCAAAGTCAATCATCCATACAAAGTTTATATGGGTCATTTTTAAAAAATGGAGCAATCCAGAAAACTGTAAGGCAAAACGAAAAAAAAATCGTTGTCCAGTTTTTCTTTTTTAATGAGATAGTTTTATTAACAATAGCATTTAGAATATAGAAATAAAATATGCCGAGTTTAACTGAACAAATTGTGCACCAGCATTAATCAATTGTATGGTACCCTTGAAAAAATATCAGTGCTGTCACGAACAAATTTTCTTGCGTACAACGCTTATTTGATAAGACTTTCCAAATCTGTAAGTGGGGGTATATATAACTTGTCACAAACCTTAAATACTTTCAATGAATTAACGAGGGAGAGAGCTTCAATGAAAATGCACATACTGTGATTTGTTCTGTTTCTGAAGCGCTTTTTTCTGTAGACATAATCTTGAAGGATTAAACCAAAATTAAGTTCTTCAAAACGTTTACTATTTTAGTATAGTATCATTACATACCACAAGCAACTACTTTTATATGATGCGTTTTGAGTATTTTAAATAATTATGACCGTGACAGCACTGATATCGCGACAGCACTGATGCTGTCGTGACAGCACTGTTAATTATCCGATCTCGCCTTTTTTATTCCAATGTGTGCGGAGTTGATTATATGATTAATTTCTGACAAGTAACCGATGAGCTTAGGGACAGTGACTGCCTTACGGTCGCAACCAACGAAGCCTCGGCTAATGCTCGAACCAGGGACACCTTTGGGTAGATAACACAACACGTTCGGTACACGCAAACCAAACGCGGTGTAACACGACAAGCGCAATTAGCGCTATTCAGCTTAACACTTTAAGCAGCTACAGCATGAGAAAATGTTTTTTTGGGGCTTTCGACCAGGTCTGAAACAACCAGGATTGCTCACGACAAAAGTGTGCAATTAATTTGGGACCCTATCACGGGTTTTCTGTGTAGAAGGGCCATTAATAATAACAATAATAATCTCTATATTTATAGAGGATAACGTATTTAGCACAACGGCCAGTCTTCCATACGGTCCTCTAGTGAATACAGACATTGATTATTTTCGGACCTCTTTTGTTATTATTCGGACATTTTCATATTAGACATGCGATGTTAGTGATGCTATATTTTGTTTTGGGAGAAGAGAAGCCAGTGCTTGCCTAATAATGCTGAGCGCCAAGCAAGGTAGCCACTGGTACCATTTTTAAAGTCTTTGGCATGACCCGGCCTGGGATCGAACCCACGACCTCCCGCTCCCGAAGCGGACGCTCTCACCATTACGCTATCGGAATCGGCAATTCGTTATCAAGGAGCTTGGGAGAATTGGAAAACATTTGAAGGGAGTTGGGGATTACTAGAAGAGAACATTTTTAGTTTTAGGAAGCTGGGAGCAAGTAAAAAAATTAGGGAGCTGGGGTCATTTTTCTTTTAGTGAGCTTGGAGCTGATACCCCCTTGGAAGGTTACACTGCAGCTGAGCTGCACTTTTGCAAAATCATGTCTTCTCATGACGCGTCTCATATTTATTTTTATGTACCCGAGTCAATAACTTTCAGTAATGTCGGGACGAAACTACCACTTTTTTATCTTCGTAGTAACCAGCCTCATTGGGTATACCCTGGTCGACGAAGAATTTTGAATTTGCAGTTTTATATCACCCCCCCCCCACACACACACACACACACACATACCTCAAATGGTTTGACCTCTTCTGACTGCTACTGGTGTTAGTAGCTGAGACCCTCTCGTGAAAGGCGACCTAACTCTTTTCAGTGTAGGAAATTGCCTGAATCCACACCTGCTGACAGAAGTCAACTCAGTGCTGTCACACATCAGTACTGTCACGACCGTGACAGCACTGACCGTGATAGTACTGAGTTTCACACATAAATTTAATTATTATGACTAACAGCAGAATGCAGGCTGAAAACTTTGCATATCTATTCAAACCGGCCCTAAGCTGAAATTCAGTCATGGCCTTAAAATGTACGTGATATTTGCAAGAAGCGGCAAATGCGCATGATAGTACTGATGGCTAAAAAATTCCCACACCGATTTTGACATGTCTTTATGGAATATGAACGGAGTAATTTTCTCAAAAAGTTGTTTACCATGACTTCATCAGCTTGCTGTCGTCTACAAAAATGCGATTGTTTTGATCTGAGAAAATGATTCATAACTCTGATCAAAATAGATGTTTTAAAACTGTGGCAGCACTGATATGTTTTCCAGGGACAGCACTATAATGTGCCGCCGCTCTTAAATTGCACTTAATATACCATATGATTTTTGAATTTGACTTCAATAACATTATATGCAATAGAGGGTTACAGAAAATGTAATTTCTGTCAAGCTTCTTTTGCAATGGAAACAAATAAAACTACTTACCCAGACCCGGGGACACGATAAAAATCTTGCATTTTTTCTTTTAAATAACATACTCGTAAACGTGAAATCCGTGTGGTTCTTGTAAAGCACGGCTGATAATAATATTATAGAAGGATGAAGCAAACCTCGGACATCGCGCTTGCGAGAAAATCATCAGGGACAAGGATTTCCCATTTTTTTGATAATGACCCATGTATACAATGCGTGTCTGCAGCGTAGAAGCGAAAATGGGCTATTTTGAAAATTGTACGGCATCATACCAAATATGTGATACCGGAACGTTCCAAGTAGAGATCTACAGCGCCATACTCTACCACAACGTTCCAAGTTGAGCTCTAGAGCGCTGTATTCTACCGTAACCTCCCTAATAAAGAGCTACAGTGCCATGCGCTACCGCAACGTCCCCAGTAGCATTCTACAATACCATACTCAACCGCAACCTCTCCAGTAGGGATATACAGTATCGTACTCTACCACAACGTACGCATTAGGATTTACAGCACCATTGTTTACCGCAACGTCCCCAGTATCGATCTACAGTATCATATTCTACTGCAACGTCCCCAGTAACGATCTACGGTTAGATACTCTACCATAACGTACTCAGTAGAGATACAAGTATATAGCGCCACAGTTTACCACAAGGTCCCCAGTAGGAATCTACAGTGCCATACTCTACTGCAACGTCCTCAGTAGAGATATACAGCCATATATTTTACCGCAACGCTATACTCTACCACAACGTACCCATTGGGGATTTACCGCAACGTCCCTAGTAGGTATCTACAGCGTCATAGTCTACCGCTGCGTTCCAAGTAGGGTTCTACAGTGTCATATTCTACCGCAACCTTCCCTACAGCTCCATACTCTGTCACAACGTACCCAGTAGAGATATACAGCGCATTAGTTTACGAACACGTCCCAAGTAGGTATCTACAGAGCCATACCCTACCATAACGTCTAAGTATGGATCTTCAGCGTCCCCAGTAAAGATATACAGCACCAAACTGTTATGCAACGTCTTCAGTATGGAAATACAGTGCAATAATCTACAACAACGTACCTGTAGGCATCTATAGTGCAATACTCTACTACAACATCTCCAGTTCGCAACTACCGTGCCATAGTCTACCGCACCGTATCCAATTTGGTATCTGCAGTGTCATACTCTGCATAAAAGTACCGAGTAGAGATATACAGAGCAATATTTTACCACAAGGTCCCAATTAAGGATTTACAGTTTTTATCTATACCGCAACGTTCCCAGTAGAGACCAATAGCGCCATACTCTATCACGCAGTCTCTAGTTGAGATCTATAGCCAAATACTCTACAGAAACGTCCCCAGTAGATATCTACTTTCAACCACAATATCTGCTGTTTGGATCTTCAGCCACATACTCTATAACGTCCCATTATGGATCAACAGTGCCCTACTATACCGCAAATTTCCCAGTAGGGATCTACATGTCCATAGTCTACCGCCACGTCCCCAGTAGGGATCTACTGTGCAATTCTCTACCGCAACGTCCCAGGTTGTGATATACAGCGCTATTTTCTACCACAACGAAACCAGTAGGGATCTTCAGCGCCATGCTGTACCATATTGTTCCAAGTACAGACATATAGCGCCACACTCATCTGCAACGTCTACAGCACCATACTCTACTGCGACGTTTCCAATAGGTTTCTACAACGACATACTCACTGACGAGGCTTGAATAGCCGAAACCGCGGTATGGCCCATCACCTTCCTGGAAAATATGCTCACTGCTCTTAAAGGATCTCATTTTTATTTTTATTTGCTATTACTGCAGCTGGTGTTGTGCCGTGTGGCGGCCCTAAAAAGTCTCCCCGTACATCATCCGTAGTGCAGATTATATTTTCCTTTTGGTCCTTTGAGATCAGAGAGGATATTTTGAGAAATCAGAAAATTATCATCGGTTTAGATTCATATTCTAACCAACGTTCAATATATTTGGCCACAGTTTGATTATACTAGTCTTTGTATCGACTAGCCTGCTGAAAGTTGAACAATTACTGTAACTCTCTTTGGCTCCTCCATGTTGCCAAATCTAAAGGGTCACTGACGAGGCTTGAATAGCCGAAACCGTGGTATGGCCCATCACCTTTCTGGAAAATATGCTCAGGGCTCTTAAAGGATCTCAGTTTTATTTTTATTATGTACTGCAACGTCCCCAGTAGAAATCTACAGACATAAACACTACCGCAACGCCCCAACTAGGTATCTACAGTGCCATTCTGTAGCGCAACGTCCCCAGTAGACATCAACAGCGCCATACTCTAGTGCGTTGTACGTTTAGAGCCATCTTCTAAACATTGTTTCAGTTATTTGACCACGTTTAGGAATGCGTCTTTGATTTAGACTTACGTAAATTTTTGAAATTGCAGTATATTTATCTAGCTATCAGCGCCGGTTTATAAAGGGTCACTGATGAGGGTTCAGTACCCGAAATTGCGCAATATGGCCCATACTACCTCCCTTTGAACGTTTTCACTGCTTCCAAAGGATCAAGCTTTTATATTTTATTATCTAGTGCAACGTCTTCAGTAAGAATGTACAGTGCCGAACTCTACCACAACGTACCCAGTATGGATATACCGCACAATTCTCTACCGCAATGTCCCCCATAGTGATAAACAATGCCATATTCTAGCACAACGTCCCCTTGTGGATATTCAATGCCAAAATCTATCGCAAACTCCCTGTTATGAATATACAGCGCCATACTCTACTGCTACGTCTACAGCATCTATAACGCCTTTCTCTACCGCAACCTCCCCAGTAGGGATCTACAGTGCCATACTCTACCACATCGACCCCAGTTAATATCTACAGAGCCATACTCTACCACAACGTACCCAGTAGAGATCAACAGCGCCATACTGTACCACAACGTCTCCAGTAGGTATCTACAGCGCCATACTCTATCGCAATGTCCCCAATAGGGATCTACAATGCCGTATTCCACCACAACGTCCCCAGTAGAGATGTACATGCAGTGCCAAATTCTACAAAACGTTCCCACCTCGGTTTTTGGAGTGGGAATCTTTTTCTGATTGCGCCTTTTCCTGATTCCCACCTCGGTTTTTGGAGTGGGAATCTTTTTCTGATTGCGCCTTTTCCTGATCTTTGCCTACTTGTACCTTCTGTTAGGGATCTACAGAGCCATACCCTACAGCACTGACCAAGTATGGTTCTACAGTGTCATACTGTACCATAACGTAGACAGTAGACAGTAGCAAAACTAATCGATTGATTATTCGATTACTTTTGCAAATCAATTGTAATTGTAATCGAATAAAGCCAGGAAAAAATACTTTTAATCGTAATCGTTAATCGTTGAAAGTAATTGTAATCGTTAGTGATTAACTTTGAAAGTAATCGATAACAGGTCTGCCAGGCTCTACCGCAATGGTCCAATAGGGATCTACAGTGCCATATTCTAATACAACATCCCCAATATGGATCTACAGTGCCAAAATCTACCCAACGCCCCTAACCACATACTAAGCAGCTATGTCCCCAGTAGTGTAGCCTGGGTTCCAGTCTGATCTTTTTTTCTTTTTTCTTTTTAATCTTTCATTTTTTCAGCCTCGGCAACTTTGATTGCATTACTATACTGCAACGACTACCCTACCCTACCGCAACGTCCCCAGTAGGGATCAACAGTGCCATACTCTACCGCAAAGACCCCAGTACGAATCTACAGCGCCATACTCTACATCAAGTAGAGACAAACAGCGCCATACTCTAGCGCAACGTCCCAAGAAGGAATCTACAGTGCCATACTCTACCGCATCGTCCTCAGCAGAGATAATCTGTCACATATTCTACCGCAACGTCCCCAGTAGATATCTACAGCACCAAACTCTATCGCAACGTCCCCAGTAGCCTAGCGATCTCTGTAGCGTCATACTCTACTCACCCGTCCCCAGTAGAGATAAAGAGCCACATATTCTACCGCAACGTCCCCAGTAGATATCTACAGCGCCTTACTGTATCCCAACGTCCGCAGAAGCGATCTCTACAGCGCCATATTCTACCATAACGTCCCCAGTAGGAATCTACAGCCACATGCTGAACCGGAACGTCCCCAGTAGTGATCTACAGTACCATACTCTATCGCAACGTCTCCAGTAAGGAACTACAGTGCCATACTCTACCACAACGTACCCAGTAAGGATATAGAGCTGAACAGCGCCATAATGTATCACAACGGATTCAGTAGGAATATACAGCCACATACTCTACCGTAACGTATCCAGTAATGATCTAGCGTGACATACTCTTCCACAAGATCCCCAGTAGTGATCTTCAGCTCCATACTCTACCGCAACGTCCGCAGTTTGGATCAACAGTGCCATACTATATTGCAATGTCCCCGATAGGGATCTACACTGCCATAATCCACCACAACGTCCCCAGTAGGGATATACGACACTATTCTCTACAACAATCTACCAAGTGATATAAACAGCTCAATTATTTCCACAAGGTCCGTAGTGGATTTTCAGTGACATACTCTTCCACATTGTTTCCAAATTAAACCTTTAATCTACAACAATGTACCCAGTGGAGGTCTACAGCGCCATAATCTGCTATAAAGTCACCAGTAGGGATATAAAGCGCCATACTCTATCGCAACCTACCAAGTAGAGATCAACATCGCCATAATCTACCGCAAGGTCCCCAGTATGTATCTTTATTCCATACTCAACCACAACGTACCAAGTTGGGATCTACAGCGACATACTCTGCCGCAACGTCCCCAGTAGGATTATAAAGTGCCACAACTTCCCCAATACGTATCTACAGTGTCATGCTCTACCACAACGTCCCAAATAGGGATCTTCAGTGTTATATTCTACCTTAACGCCCCAAAGGAATCTACGGTGCCATACTCTACCGCAACGTTTCCATAACCTCAATTCTAAGTTAAATTCGTTTTGCGCAAGAAATCATGGCTGCCTTCTTGAATGACATCTTGAATACGATAATCACTGCATCTTGATAAGGCAATCTAGCTTGAGTAATGGTTCTGAAAGTTAAAGTGCTTATTGTATGAATAAAAAAGTTAAACCAAAATTACGAAAAACCTTGACTTATTTCATCTATACAGTGTTTTTTTTTTTATCCTGTCTTGAAAAGAAACTATGATAGAATGTAAATACTTATACAAAACTGATACCTGTTCATCATTTTGTACTGAAATAACCACAGTTTTGCCAGATAAAAACAATCAGAGACCCCTGTTAAATATTATTATATATTCTGGCCGCCATCTTCAACGCCATCTTGAAAATACAAAATTGCTCAATGATGCCAAAGTGGCATCACTCAGATTCTTGTAAGGCAATGCTAACTGAACATAATTCAGTAAAGAAAAAACTTTAGAACACAATTCCAGGTCAAATTTGTTTTTTTTCGCCGGACTAAAGGGACGGTGTGGTAGATTATGGTGCTGTAGACCTCTACTGGGGACGGTGTGGTAGGATATGGCGCTGTAGATTATTCTGGGGACGGTGTGGTAGGGAATGTCGCTGTAGATCTCTACAGGGGACGTTTGGGTAGGGAATGGGGCGACAGATCTCTACTGGGGACAGAATGGTAGGGAATGGTGTTGTAGATCCCTACTGGGGAAGATGCTGAAGAGAATGACACTGTATATCTCTACTGGGGACGGAGTGGTAGAATATGGCGCTGTTTATCTTTAATGGAGACGGTGTGGTAGACTTCCGCACTGTATATCTCTACTGGAGACGGTCCAGTAGAGTAAGGTGCTGTAGATCTCTACTGGGGACGTTGGGTAGGGAATGGGGTGATAGGTCTCTACTGGGGACGGTGTGGTAGATTATGGTGCTGTAGATCTCTACTGGGGACGGTGTGGTAGGATATGGCGCCGTGGATCTTTACTGGGGACGGTATGGTAGGATATGTCGCTGTATATCTCTACCGGGGACGTTGTGGCAGGGAATGGGGCGATAGACCTCTACTGGGGACGGAATGGTAGGGTATTGTGTTGTATACCCCTACTGGGGACGATGCTGATTAGAATGACTCTATATATCTCTACTGGAGACGGAGTGGAAGGGTATGTCGCTGTAGATCTCTACTGGGGACGTATTTGTAGAGTAGTTTTGTTTTATATGTCTACTTGGAACGTTGAAATATGTAGCTGTAGATCTCCACTGGGGACGTAACGGTAGGGAATTGGACGATAGGTCTTTACTGGGGACGGTGTGGTAGGGTATGTCGCTGTAGATCTCTACTGGGGACGTTGTGGTAGGGAATGGGGTGATAGATCTCTACTGGGGACGGTGTGGTAGATTATGGTGCTGTAGATCTCTACTGGGGACGACGTGGTAGGGTGTGGCGCTGTAGATCTTTACTGGGGACGGTATCGTAGGAAATGTCGCTGTATATCTCTACTGGGGACGTTGTGGTAGGGAATGGGGCGATAGATCTTTACTGGGGACGGAATAGTAGGGTATGGTGGTTTAGATCCCTACTGGGGACGATGCTAAAGAGAATGACACTGTATATCTCTACTGGGGACGGAATGGTAGGGTATGGCGCTGTAAATCTCTACTTAAGACGGTGTGGTAGACTAACTCACCGTAGATCTCTATTGGGTACGATCCAGTAGAGTTTGGTGCTGTAGATCTCTACTGGGAACGGTGTGTTAGGCTATGTAGCTGTAAATCTCTACTGTGAACGCATTGGTAAAGTAGTTCGCTTTAGATCTCTACTGGGGACGGTGTGATAGGGTTTGTAGCTGTAGATCTGTACTGGGGACGTTGTGGTAGGGATTGGGGCGAAATATCTCTACTGGAGACGGTGTGGTAGATTATGGTGTTGTAGATCTCTACTGGGGACCGTGTGGTAGGGTATGTCGCTGAAGATCACTACTGGGGACGATGTGGTAGGAAATGGGGCGATGGATCTCTACTGGGGACAGAACGGTAGGATATGGTGTTGTAAATCCCTACTGGGGACAATGCTAAAGAAAATGACACAGTATATCTCTTCTAGGGACGGGGTGGTAGGGTATGGCGCTGTATGACTCTTTATGTCTCTACTGGAGACGGTGTGGGAGACTACCGCACTGTATATCTCTACTGGGGACGTTGTGGTAGGGAATGGGGCAATACATATCTCTACTGGGGACGGAATGGTAGGGTATGGTGTTGTAGATACCTACTGTGAAGGATACTGAAGAGAATAATACTGTATATCTCTACTGGAGACGGTGTGGTAGAATACCGCTATGTAGATCTCTACTGGGGACGGTCCGGTAGAATATGGTGCAGTAGATCTCTACTGGAGACGTATTGGTAGAGTAGTTCGCTTTAGATATCTACTCGGGACAGTGTGATAGGGTATGTGGAGGTGGATCTCTACTGGGGACGTTAAGGTAGGAAATGGGGCGATAGATCTCTACTGGGACGGTGTGGTAGGGTATGTCACTGTAGATCTCTACCGGGGACGTTACGGTAGGGAAAATGTCGATAGATCTCTACCGTGGACAGAGTGATAGGGTATGGCGCTGTAGATCTCTACTGGGGACGCTGTGGCACGGAACTGGGCGATTGATCTCTACTGGGGACGGAATGGTCGGGTATGTTGTTGTAGATCCCTACTGGGGATGATGCTGAAGAAAATGACACTAAATATCTCTACTGGGGACGGAGTGGTAGGATATGGCGCTGTATATCTCTACTGGTGACGGTGTGGTAGACTACCGCATTGTAGATCTCTACTGGGTATGGTCCAGTAGATAATGGTTATGTAGATCTCTACTGGGGACGGTGTGGTAGGGTATGTCGCTGGTGATCTCTACTGGGGACGTATTGGTAGAGTAGTTCGTTTTAGATGTCTACTTGGGACTGTGTGATAGGGTATGTAGCTGTAGATCTCTACTGGGGAAGTTGTGGTAGGGAATGGGTCGATAGATATATACTAGGGACGGTGTGGTAGATTATGTAGATCTCTACTTGGGACGGTGTGGTAGATTAATGTGCTGTAGATCTCTACTTGAGACGGAATGATAGGGTATGGTGTTGTAGATCCCTACTGGGGACGATGCTAAAGAGAATGACACTGTATATCTCTACTTGGGACGGAGTGGTAGGGTATGGCGCTATATATCTCTACTGGAGACGGCGTGGTAGACTACCGCACTGTACAGTAGATCTCTACTGGGGACGCCCCAGTATGGTGCTGTAAATCTCTACTGGGGACGGTGTGGTATGGTATGTCGCTGTAGATCTCTCTTGGGGACGTATTGGTGGAGTAGTTCGCTTAAGATGTTTACTGGGGACGGTGTGATAGGGAATGTAGCTTAAGATCTCCACTAGGGACGTTGTGGAAGGGAATTGAACGATAGATCTTTACTGGGGACGGTGTGGTAGGGTATGTCTATGTAGATTTCTACTTGGGACGTTGTGGTAGGGAATGGGTTGATATATCTCTACTTGGGACGGTGTGGTAGATTATGGTGCTGTAAATCTCTACTGGGGACGCTGTGGTAGGTAATGGCGCTGTAGATCTTTACTGGGGACGGTGTGGTAGGGTATATCGCTGTATATCTCTACTGGGGACGTATTGGTGGAGTAGTTCGCTTAAGATGTTTACTTGGGATGGTGAGATAGGGAATGTAGCTGTAGATCTTCACTGGGGACGTTGTGGTAGGGAATTGAACGATATTATTTTTTACTGGGGACGGTGTGGTAGGGTATGTCTCTGTAGATCTCTTCTTGGGACGTTGTGGTAAGGTATGGGTCGATATATCTCTACTGGGGACGGTGTGGTAGATTATGGTGCTGTAAATCTCTACTTGGTACGCTGTGGTAGGTTATGGCGCTGTAGATCTTTACTGGGGACGGTGTGGTAGGGTATGTCGCTGCAGATCTCTACTGGGGACGTTATGGTAGAAATGGGTCCATTTATCGCTACTGGGGACGGTGTGGTAGATTAAGGTGCTGTAGATCTCAACTGGGGACGTTGTGGTAGGGACAGGGGCGATAGATCTCTACTGGAGAGGGAATGGTGGGGTATGGTGTTGTAGATCCCTACTGGGGGACGATGCTGAAGAGAATGACACTGTATATCCCTACTGGGGACGGAGTGGTAGGGTATGGCGCTGTATATCTCTACTGGAGACGGTGCGGTAGACTACCGCACTGTAGAATTCTACTGGGTATAGAGTAGAGTATCCAGTAGAGTATAGTGTTGTACATCTCTACTGAGGACGGTGTGGTAGGGTATGTCGCTGAAGATCTCTACTGGGGACGTATTGGTAGAGTAGTTCGCTTTAAAAGTCTACTTAGGACTGTGTGATAGGGTATGTTGCTGTAGATCTCTACTTGGGACGTTGTGGTAGGGAATGAGGCGATAGATTTCTACTTGGGACGGTGTGGTAGGGTATGTCGCTGTAGATCTCTACTGGGGACGTTGTGATAGGGAATGGGTCGATAGATATATACTAGGGACGGTGTGGTAGATTATGTAGATCTCTTCTGGGGACGGTGTGGTACGGTATGGCGCTGTAAATCTTTACTGGTGACGGTGTGGTAGGGTATGTAGCTGTAGATCTCTACTGGGGACGTTGTGGTAGGGAATGGGACGATAGATCTCTACTGGGGACGGAATGGTAGGATATGGTGCTGTAGATCCCTACTTGGGACGATAATGGAGAGTATGACACAGTACATCTCTACAAGGGACGGTGTGGTAGCGTATGGCGCTGTATATCTCTACTGGGGAGGGTGTGATAGACTACCGCACTGTAGATCTCTACTGAGGAAGGTCCAGTAGAATATGGTGCTGTAGATCTCTGGAGACGGTGTGGTAGGTTATGGCTTTGTATATCTCTACTGAGGACGGTATGGTAGGGTATGTCGCTGTATATCTCTACTGGGGGCGTTGTGGTAGAGAATAGGGCGAAATCTCTACAGGGGACGGAATGGTAGGGTATGGTGTTGTAGATCTCTACAGGGGACGATGCTGAAGAGAATGACACTGTATATCTCTACTGAGGACGGAATGGTAGGTTATGGCGCTGTATGTATGACTGGAGACGGTGTGGTAGACTACCGCAATGCAGATCTCAACTGGGGACGTTGTGGTTGGGAATGGGGCAATAGATCTCTACTGCGGACGCAGTGGTGGGGTATGGTGTTGTAGAACCCTACTGGAGACGATGCTGAAGAGAATGACACTGCATATCTCTACTGGGGACGCTGTGGTAGGGTTTGGCGCTGTATATCTCTACTGGAGGCGGTGTGGTAGAATACCGAACTGTAGATCTCTACTGTGGACGGTCCAATAGAATAAGGTGCTGTTGATCTCTACTGGGAACATAATTTTAGGGTATGTCGCTTTAGATCTCTACTGGGGACGTTGTGGTAGGAAATTGGGCGATAGATCTCTACTGGGGATGGAATGGTAGGGCATGGTGTTGTTGATCCCTACTGGGGACGATGCTGAAGAGAATGACACAGTATATCTCTACTGGAGCGGTGTTGAAGGATATGGCGTTGTATATCTCTACTGGATACGGTGTAGTAGAAACCGCACTGTAGATCTCTACTGGGGACGGTCCAGTAAAATATGGTGCCGTAGATATCTACTTGGGACGGTGAGGTAGGTTATGGCGCTGTTGATCTTTACTGGGGACGGTGTGGTAGGGTATGTCGCTGTAGATCTCTACTGGGGACGTTTTGGTAGGGAATGGGGCGAAAGATCTCTACTTGGGACGAAATGGTAGTTTATGGTGTTGTAGATCCCTACTGGGGACGATGCTGAAGAGAATGACACTGTATTATCTTTCTGGGGACGGAGTGGTAGGGTATGGCGCTGTATATCTCTACTGGAGACGGTGTGGTACACTACTGCATTGTAGATCTCTACTGGGGACGGTCCAGTAGAATATGGTGCTGTAGATCTCTACTGGGGACGGTGTGGTAGGGCATGTCACTGTAGATCTCTCCTGGGGACGGTGTGGTAGGAAATGGGGCGATAGATCTCTACTGTGGACGGAATGGAAGGGTATGTTTTTTTATCCCTACTGGGGACGATGATGAAGAGAATGACACTGTTAATCCCTACTGGGGACGGTGTGGTAGGGTATGGCGCTGTATTTCTCTACTGGAGACGGTGTGGTAGACTACCGCAATGTAGATCTCTACTGGGGACGTTGTGGTAGGGAATGGGGCAATAGATCTCTACTGGGGACGCAATTGTGGGGTATGGTGTTGTAGATCCCTACTGGGGACGATGCTGAAGAGAATGAAAATGTACAAGTAGGCAAAGAGCAGGAAAAGGCGCAATCAGAAAAAGATTCCCACTCCAAAAACCAGGGTGGGAAAAAACCAAACTAACAATCAGGTACTTATACCATGAAAACATTTCATAGGCCGAATGAGCAGCTATTTTCCCAATAGGTGGCCACTCAGTTACCTTAACTTAACTAAAAATATGAAAACATACATAAGGCGCCAACAGCACAAAAATATTTCAAACACCAAGACACAAAACAAAAAGAACCACCGCAGAAGTATCGACTTGGAACGATCAGTAACACAAAGTTACTGGCGGGTTTAAATCCGATTTTACATGGCCATAACCTCACCCTCAGCTACTGCAGTGGTTCATAACATTTAGTTAGTTCTTCGGTCCCCGTGGTGAATCTCTAACTAGTCAATGAATCATCAAGAACAAACAAATAAATCATGATAAACATCCTGATGAATCAAAAACCAGGACTCACAGATTAAGTAAGTTGCCCGACGATGGAGATCCCTGGGCGCCGAATAACTTACTAGCTCCGGAGCAAAAGAAAAGCATCAGTTGGACCCCGGTGGACACTGCATATCTCTACTGGGGACGGTGTGGTAGGATATGACGCTGTATATCTCTACTGGAGACGGTGTGGTAGAATACCGTACTGTAGATCTCTACTTGGGACGGTCCAGTAGAATATGGTGCTGTAGATTATACTGGGGACGGTGTGGTAGGGTATGTCGCCTTAGATCTGGGGACGTTGTGATAGGAAATGGGGCGATAGATCTCTACTGGGTACGTTGTGGTAGGGTATAGTGTTGTTGATCCCTACTGGGGACGATGCTGAAGAGAATGACACAGTATAACTCTACTGGGGACGGTGTGGTAGGATATGGCGTTGTATATCTCTACTGGAGACGGTGTGGTACTAAACCGTACTGTAGGTCTCTACTGGGGACGGTCCAGTAAAATACGGTGCTGTAGATCTCTACTGGGGGCGGTGTGGTAGGTTATGGCGCTGTTGACCTTTACTGGGGACGGTGTGGTAGAGTATGTCGCTGTAGATCTCTACTGGGGACGTTGTGGTAGGGAATGGGGCGATAGATCTCTACTGGGGACGAAATGGTAGGGTATTGTGTTGTAGATCCCTACTGGGGACGATGCTGAAGAAAATGACACTGTATATCTCTACTGGGGACGGAGTGGTAGGGTATGGCGCTGAATATCTCTGGAGACGGTGTGGTACACTACCGCATTGTAGATCTCTACTGGGGACGGTCCAGTAGAATATGGTGCTGTAGATCTCTACTGGGGACTGTGTGGTAGGGTATGTCGCTGTAGATCTCTACTGGGGTCGTTGTGGTAGGAAATGGGGCGATAGATCTCTACTGGGGACGGAATGGAAGGGTATGGTGTTGTTGATCCCTAATGGGGACGATGATGAAGAGAATGACACTGTTAATCCCTACTGGGGACGCTGTGGTAGGGTTTGGCGCTGTATGTCTCTACTAGAGACGGTGTGGTAGACTACCCCAATGTAGATCTCTACTGGGGACGTTGTGGTAGGGAACGGGGCAAAATATCTCTACTGGGGACGCAGTGGTGGGGTATGGTGTTGTAGATCCCTACTGGGGACGATGCTGAAGAGAATGACTTTGCGTATCTCTACTGGGGACGGAGTGGTAGGATATGGCGCTGTGTATCTTTACTGGGGACGGTGTGGTAGAATACCCGACTGTAGATATCTACTGGGGACGGTCCAGTAGAATATGGTGCTTTAGATCTCTACTGAGGACGGTGTGGTAGGGTATGTCGCTTTAGATCTCTACTGGGGACGTTGTAGTAGGAAATGGGGCGATAGATCTCTACTGGGGACGGAATGGTAGGGTGTGGTGTTGTTGATCACTACTGGGGACGATGCTGAAGAGACTGACACATTATATCTCTACTGGGGACGGTGTGGTAGGATATGGCGTTGTATATCTTTACTGGAGACGGTGTGGTAGAATACCGTACTGTAGATCTCTACTGGGGACGGTCCAGTAGAATATGGTGCTGTGGATCTCTACTGGGGATGGTGTGGTAGGTTATGGCGCTGTGGATCCTTACTGGGGACGGTGTGGTAGGGTATGTCGCTGTAGATCTCTACTGGGGACGTTGTGTTAGGGAATGGGGCGATAGATCTCTACTGGGGACGGAATGGTAGGGAATGGTGTTGTAGATCCCTACTGGGGACGATGCTGAAGAGAATGACACTGTATATGTCTACTGGGGACATTGTTACGACATCACCCTTAAACCACTGATAGTTCTCCATTGTAGAATATAAATATAAAACTTAGATACTTTAAGAGCAGTGAAAATGGGTGTTTAGGCTACTTTAGGCTCTTCAGATAGCCTATATGGCATACTATATGCCAACAATGAAAATTAATGCCTTTTTAGGACAAACACGTTGTCTTTCGCTGTTCAATAGATCTGCAGTAC
Organism: Rugalucina vietnamica; assembly: GCA_964017185.1. Taxonomy (NCBI): domain Eukaryota; kingdom Metazoa; phylum Mollusca; class Bivalvia; order Lucinida; family Lucinidae; genus Rugalucina; species Rugalucina vietnamica. The sequence goes on from OZ024885.1 coordinate 10,872,836, forward strand.
TAAATTACAATCTAAAGCCGTGTTCATATGCTATATTTGCAACCGGGTGTAATTTTTCATCCGCTTGTGTAGCGGCCATATGCAGCGAGATCATGTTCATATTCGCCTGGTATTAAATTTTGACTAAAATGCTCCTTATTAGCAGAGGTCATTTGATGTAGATGGGCTGTTTGTGCCTCAGGCAAAGCATGTTCGCTACTGACTGGTAATCTGACTACTGGTAAACCGCTGCGGCTTGAGCCTGCCCAAGAAAAACGGTTTCAAGTCAAACTGGTCATACCTATAAGCCTTATTGGCTTAGCTGTGTGGTTATATCTTTAGCATTTTTGGATGTCATGACATCCTAACTTTGAGTGAAAGGCCCATAAAGTGGATACAATCTCCAGATATGACCTAAGCTATTGTCTGGGACGTAAAGTATCAATTCAAACAAACAAAAATGTGTAACGATTAAGCGTTTTGCGTTCATATACACACAATACACACGGGTGCAAAAATACACCCGGCTGCAATTCAATTTGATCCACCTGGAAAGTAGGAGAAAATTTGCACCAGAGTGTAGTTTTGCAGGTTATAGTTTTCATGGCATACCATACACCCGGGGTTCAAATTCACATCCAGTGTGCAAAAATACACCCGAGTTCAAATGTTGCACATGAACATGGCTTTAGAATTAGACTCCACGTCACTCAGGATAAACGGCAATCCCAAGCACGGTCTAGCGGTAGACCAACTAACTCCAAATCGAGAGGGCCTGTGTTCGATCCCCACTTGGGCTGCCGTTTTGTGTCATTGAGCAAGACACATTGGCCCATAACTGTCTTATACCCATGGAACATTGCCGCTTTGCCGACATGATTGAAAATTTGTTGACTCCCTCGTTAACCCTTGATACAAACAAACAAACAAACAAACAAACAAACAAACAAACAAACAGACAAACAAACAAAACACTTAATGGGCACCCAAATCTTTAATCATTAAATTTTGCATGTTGGAAAAACATTTTATTTAAATTGTTCGTTCAGGGTAGCGCGGTCGCCTATCGGTCGATGATCGGACTCAGAAAGAAAAGGTCTAAGGGTGAGAACCCAAATGGATAGCAGGTATGAGGCCTATCACAAAACACGTTGAATCTTTAACACTGTTAAAAACTTGAGCTCTTGCTAGACATGACAGTGACTGAAACATCGTTGACTGGGGCGTTTATCCACAAAAACGCCAAACTCACTGTCACGACTGTATAAAAATGCATATCTGCTAGACTATCTCTTGTCGGCCAAAAAAAAAAAATAAAATAAAATATATATACCCTTCAATTTTAAGTTTTACTTTATACAAGTGGGTTTAAGAGTCTGCAGAATACAATAATATTTAATCTTCTTGACAATGAATTTTAAACTTGAACGTAATTAAATGAAAACAAAAATAAAAAATCTATATGCATGTAAAATTGGACCATCAAAGGTACTCATTATGTAAGTTACACTGTCAATATATCTAAACGATTTTATTTATAAATAGCTTTTTAACGATTCTATTTATAATTAGCTTAAAATAGCTTTTACCGTACTGGGCAATGATATTAAACCGTACCCAGCAACGACGTACTCGGCAAAGATGTTGCAAGTAGATACTACTGGTTTAAGGGGGGTTTCATTGCACGGACATGTTTTCCTGATGCCGTTCAAACTTATAACGGCACAATACATCAGCACTGTGTGCAATTTGGTGGACACACGTTGTCGTTTTGATTGTCGTTGAAAGTTCGCCATTGTAGAGTTGCTGAATACAGCTGTTTACATTTGACTGACATTTCACCGTGGTGGACACAATGGTTTGCATTTGACTCTCATTGAAAATAATTCCTGCTGAAAATAATGCCTTACGTTTGACTGTCAATGCACCTTGGTTGATACAATTGTTTGCATTTGAGTCTCATTGAAAATAATTACTGCTGAAACATAATGCCTTACGTTTGACTGTCAATGCACCTTGGTGGATACAATTGTTTGCATTTGAGTCTCATTGAAAATAATTACTGCTGAACATTATGCCTTACGTTTGACTGTCAATGCACCTTGGTGGATACAATTGTTTGCATTTGAGTCTCATTGAGAACGTAATGCCTTACGTTTGACTGTCAATCCACCTTGGTGGATACAATTGTTTGCATTTGAGTCTCATTGAAAATAATTACTGCTGAACTTAATGCCTTACGTTTGACTGTCAATGCACCTTGGTGGATACAATTGTTTGCATTTGAGTCTCATTGAGAACGTAATGCCTTACTTTTGACTGTCAATGCACCTTGGTGGATACAATTGTTTGCATTTGACTATCATTGAAAATAGTTACTGCTGAACATAATGCCTTACAATGCACCTCGGTGGACACGATTGTGCACATGTACATTTTCCCGTAATTGTAATGCTCCGGTCATTTGTATCCCCGGGCCCCCTAGGGCCGGGGATAGCGGGGACTCAGCGGGGCTAAAGTGTCAGGTTTTAACCTCTGATGAGTCCCGGCTGTGTCGGGGATGCGCCAGGGTTTTAATTTCCCACCAAGACACGGTCACATTATTTCAAATTAGATATTAATTGTATTTTTGATATTTGATTACTTTTATGGATCGTATTTACTTAGCAAATGTACCTGTTCTTTTACATGCATAAATTCAAGCCCGTCTGTCTTATTTCAGTTTCATTAGAACAACTCCCAGCTGAAACTGTAGGAAGAGTTCACATTATGGTTAGCCTCCGGGTAGCCGGTGGTTTTAGCAGAGGGTTTATCACAAATCTGGCCCCGCAGTGCCAAGCTTTTAGCGGGGCTTTAAATTTTGAAAAGTTAAGAGCCTCGCTATTGCCCGGCTCTAGGAGAGCCGAGGATACAAATGGCTGGTGCATAATGGTTTGGATACATTGTTTTGATTTGACTATCACTGAAAATTTGCGAATCCAATTACAATTAACCTCGTGAATTTGATTGACATTGCACTTTGATGACCACAATTTATTACGTTAGCATTTTGCAATTTGGTAGAAACAATTTTTTCACTTTTGATGTAAATTGCAATTTGATGGACACAGTTTTACACTGCCATTGAAACGAGGTAGTCACCAATAGTTTACATTTGACTGCTCTTTATCTCGGTCATTTTCTGTCCTTTCAGCAAGCTGGTGTGGTGAAACGGAGACTGAATGCTGTAAGTAAACACTTTTTTCACACAGTTATACGAAACGAATCTAAGACCCATTTTTTCTATCTTACTTATTTTTCCTTACTTTAAGTATCATGTTTTAGCTTTTCTTGTTGTTTGTTTGTTTGTTTGTTTGTTTGCTTGTTTGTTTGTTTCTTTCTTTCTACTTCTTTTTTTTTTCTTTCTTTCTTTCTTTCATATCACCAATTAAGGGTAAAATATTTTGCCCTTGTTTCTTTCGCTCTTTTGTTGTTTCTTTCTTGTTTCCTCTTTCTTTTTTTTCGTTATCTTTCTTTCGTATTCGGAAATTTAGTAAACTATTAAGCCGTGTTCACACTGCCGATCAGATCAACCCGATCAAACCCGATCATGCGGTCGGGGGATGATCGAGCTTGATCGGCGGGAGTGGTATGGACGGTCGTCTTTGGTCGGCATCACTTGGGCTTCCTTCCCGATAATTTTGACATGTCAAAAATATTCGAGTAGAGATCGTGTAGCAAACCGCTCGGGAAGCGATCGAGAACGAATCGAGAATCAGTCGAGTAGGGATCGGGTCGGTCGAGTAGCGATCGTATAGAGATCTACCTAGATCGGGATTGAAATATTTGCCGAAATATTTGCAGACCAGGACACGATCAGCCCGATCTAAGTTCGACCACTACCCGATGCTTACTCGATCAACACGATTCCTTCTCGAGCCGAGGTCCAGATCAAACCGATCTCCATACGACCGTACTCGATCGCTCCCAGATCCATGCCCGATTCCATTCGATCTCTACCCGATCGTACACGATCACTTCTCGAGCATACCCGATCGCTTCTCGAGTGGACCCGATCGCTACCCAACTTTGCACACGCGCAATGAGCTTCAATACGTTCCTTCAAAAAGGCGCAAAGATATTAATCCGTCTGTTATTAGTCGCTCGGTACTTGAAGACAGAAGTAGAAACTGATGCCGCGAACAAGTAAAGGCGCGTCTTGCCTTGCAGCTGTGTTAGCAGGTACGGCTACGCCAGAACCCAGTCCCCAGAAGGCTAAAAAGGGGAAACAGCGCTCAGCACCAACGCCAATTGAAGTCAATGACTCCCTCGCTAGACATAATCACAACACTGACGTATGCAAGTCAAGGTTTCAATGTCAAAATAGTTGTGCTGCGATCGAGTAAAGATCGAGAAGCGATCGAAAAATGGTCTAGTTTGTCTGGAATTGTTCGTGTAAGAATCGAGTAACTATCGCGGTGTTCGTGAACAGATCGTGTAGGGCTCCTGTTGAGATCGGTATGCTCGAGCAGTGATCGTGTTGTCAGTCGGGTTGTAGTCGCGTAGGAGTCTTGAGTGCTCGTGCGGCTATCGGGTATGATCGAGTAGCGCTCGAGTAAAAGTCCTGTTCAGGCCATTTATCGAGCTTGGTCGGGAACTTTTGGCAGTCGGGGTGATCGAGTTGATCTGATCGGCAGTGTGAACCCAGCTTAAATGTTTTGATATTTTTTTCTTTTCTAAATAAAAGTCATCTTTTTATAATGTTTAAATCTCAACGAATCGTTTGGCGTTTATAGTACCAGATTGTAAAGCTAGATACCTTAATTAAACTCTATTTGAGCCGCGACGCGAGAAAACCGATCTTCGGGGTTTCCGAGTTGGTCCGACACAAACCGGCCTGTACAGTCAGAGAAGAAAGCTAGAATCATGAAATCTTGGGTATACGCAGAGGAGGAGTTGTACTGTAAGTGATAGTTAGATATGCTTCCCGATTCTTTCGTGCAAACACCAATTTTCCGACCGAACAGTTGATTAAAGAGCCTGAAAGGAGAGGAGGTCAGGTCAAATTATTCATTCATCAAAACTTTAGATGCTTGCTAAGGTCACCGGTGACATATATATCACAGCACGGGGGTGCCATGACTTCAAAACGTTGAGTAGAAGTTCCATAAAATGGATGCGACGGCACGGCCTGGCAATAGCTGTTGCTTCAAAATGAGCCGCGTCATGAGAAAACCAACAATCCGGTGTGTGCGGTAACAGAAGATGGCTAGAAGCATGAAGCTTTGGATTTCGAAAGAACAGGATTTGTACCACTCGTGTAGCGAAAACAAAGGCGCTGATCAGCTTCGCAGATCTGCGTCTTTGTTTCCGCATATGTAGATTGTTGGTTTTATCATTACGCGGCTCAATTAATCAAACAAAGAAACATCATCCGCTATTTTCTGAGAAACGCACATGAAATATGAGGAAGGCGAACTCAAATGTGCGCTTTTAACATAGCTTTCACCGAAGCCACTTCAATATTTATATTGTTTGAATGGGTTCACCATGGGTTCACCATACGACATAAAATATTTAGTCCTGTTTCATTTCGTTATAGCCGTATCCTACACAACCCCAAAGGCCCATTGTAACGCCACGTCGGCCCCAACGGATAGCTGCTTAGGTATGTATTGACGTTAAGTAGGTACGCGATGTTAAGTACATTGAAAGTAAAAACAATAGCTGGCGTTAAGTACACTGCTGACGTTATATTAATTGTTAACGTTTACACTGCTAAAGTTTATAGTACGTTGCTATATTTATGTGCACTGCATACATTAGTACTCTGTTAACGTTAAGGACATTTTAAAAGGACATGACTAACATTTTTAAAGCTGCTGACGTTTTTTTTTTTTTTTTTTTTTTTTTATTCATTACATTATTGACCTTACTTTTATTGCTGTAATTATGTGATTTGATAACGCATCTGGCGTTATATATGTATGTATGTTTCTGATGTTAAATACACTGTACTGGTGTTTTTGATGTTGAATACACTGCACTGGTGTTTAGAACACTTATTATAGCCCCGCTTTGAAAAAGTGGGGGCTATACTGGATTCACCCTGTCCTTCCGTGGTTCCGTTATTCTGTTATTCCGTTATTCCGTCCTTCCGTCATTCCATTACCTCACATAACTTGAGAACCAGTTGTTAGACTTTAACCAGATTTTGCATATGCATCAATATTGACAGTATCTACTTATGTGTAAATGCATGTCAGTTTCCCCAAATTTGCAGAAGAGTTATTGCCCTTGGATGGCCCTTCATTATTGCCAAAATTTCATTTCCGCTCAATATCCTGAGAACGAATTGACAGAATCTGACCAAATTTTGTATGCACATCATCATTGACAAGATCTAGCTTGGGATTGTTACCCGTCATTTTTCGCAAAGTTTTGACGGAGTTACGGCCCTTGATTGACGTCAGAATTTCGTTTCCGCTCAATATCTTGAGAACGATTTGACAGAATCCGACCAAATTTTGTGTGCACATCAACATTGACAAGATCTAGCTTGGGATTGTTACCCGTCATTTTTCGCAAAATTTTGACGGAGTTACGGCCCTTGATTGATGTCAGAATTTCATTTCCGCTCAATATCTTGAGAACAAATTGACAGAATCCGACCAAATTTTGTATGCGCATCATCATTCACAAGATCTAGCTTGGGATTGTTACCCGTCATTTTTCGCAAAGTTTTGACGTAGTTACGGCCCTTGATTGACATCAGAATTTCGTTTCCGCCTAATATCTTGAGAACGATATGACAGAACCTGACCAAATTTTGTGTGCACATCAACATTGACAAGATCTAGCTAGGGATTGTTGCCGTCATTGTTTGCAAAATTTTGACGGAGTTACGGCCCTTGTTTGACGTCAGAATTTCGTTTCCGCTCAATATCTTGAGAACGAATTGACAGAATCCGACCAAATTTTGTATGCGCATCAACATTGACAAGATCTAGCTTGGGATTGTTTGCCGTCATTTTTTGCAAAGTTTTGACGGAGTTACGGCCCTTGATTGATGTCAGAATTTAGTTTCCACTCAATATCTTGAGAACAAATTGACAGAATCCGACTAAATTTTGTATGCACATCAACATTGACAAGATCTAGCTTGGGATTGTTACCCTTCATTTTTCCCAAAATTTTGACGAAGTTACGGCCCTTGATTGACGTCAGAATTTCGTTTCCGCTCAATATCTTGAAAACGAATTGACAGAATCCGACCAAATTTTGTATGCACATCAACATTGACAAGATCTAGCTTGGGATTGTTACCTGTCATTTTTCGCAAAATTTTGACGGAGTTACGGCCCTTGATTGACATCAGAATTTCGTTTCCACTCAATATCTTGAGAACGAATCGACAGAATCTGACCAAATTTTGTATGCACATCAACATTGACAAGATCTAGCTTGGGATTGTTACCTGTAATTTTTCGCAAAATTTTGAAGGAGTTACGGCCCTTGATTGACTTCAGAATTTCGCTTCCGCTCAATATCTTGAGAACAAATTGACAGAATCCGTCCAAATTTTGTATGCACATCATCATTGACAAGATCTAGCTTGGGATTGTTACCCGTCATTTTTTGCAAAATTTTGATGGAGTTATGGTCCTTTATTGAGGTCAGAATTTCATTTCCGCTCAATATCTTGAGAACAGATTGACATAATCAGACCAAATTTTGTATGCGCATCAATATTGACGAGATCTAGCTTGTGATAGTTACCTGTCATTGTTTTTTTCACCCTGCAAAAAAAGCTGAGAAGCGGGGCTATAGTCAGATTCTCTGACAATTCTAGTTGATGTTGAACACATTCGTGACGCAATATACATTCTTCACGTTAAGTACATTACCGACATAAATGGCCATTGCTTGCATTAAGAACAGTGATGACGTTGTGTGTATTATTCAGTCTTAGTACATCCATGGTATCGTATAGGAAATTTTCGATGCTAAGAACATTTTTTTTTCACATTAATACGTGTCTGAAATTATTTGCTTTGCTGACTCAAGATGAATTGTTTGACATGTGTTAGCTTCACTGACGCATATTTTATTTTGACGTTACATGTAAGTACATGTACATTGCTGGTAATAATTTCAGGTACGTTGATAGTGTTACATGCACTTCTGACATTTATTAAGCTTCTGACGTTTAGTGCAGTGTTAACTAAACGTTAAGTACACTTCTGACATTATGCAGTTCTGAGAGTATTTCAAAATATGAGCCGCCTCGTGGGAAAACCAACAATGTGGTTTCCGAAAGGGTCCGACACAAACCGGCCTGTACAAGCACAGGAAAGAGCTAGAAGCATGAAATTTCGGATTTAAGTAGAAGAGGAATTGTACTATCCGAGTAAGGAAAACAAAGGCGCTGATCAGCTTCGCGGTTACCGCGAAGCTGATCTGCGTCTTTGTTTTCGCCTATGCAGATTGTTGGTTTTCCCATGAGGCGGCTCAAATCATTCGTTTACATCGTTAACACAGCTGTTTTTGGGTGCATTATTGGAAAACATTAGCGTTAAGGGGCATCCTTGCTAGCAATCAAATGAGCTACGTCATGAGAAAACCGGATTTTCGCTGGACAGATTTTGCTATAACTCAATTTTCTAAATCCAAAATTTCTAGCCTTTAACCATCATCTTTTGTGCTTGTACAGCTTGGTTTGTATCGGACCTGGTCGAAAACCACTTTGTTGGTCTACAGTACTCATGACGTGGTTCAAATCGGAGATCTTATTTCATTCTACAGCTGCAGCCTATTGTACAAGAGATCCTGCAAACCCTACCGATGTCATTATGACAGTGTCGATCCGCAGTTACATGCTTGATACAACAGCCCGATATTTGCAAGCCCTGAAATATAGCGCCTGGCAGTCTAACCTTGCGGCAGCGCCCGAGGAACAGCAGGTTTTTGTGGAGAAAGACGCCAGTCCGGTTACTGGAAGTTGTGGAAAACAGATCACCACCAGCGAAGAGACGCTTAATTTCACGTTTAATTTATGGACGACAGAGAAAGACAGATGTGGTGTCCATGTGGTAATGATTTTTAAATTGACATTATCAAAACACGTCCATGCAATATACAGAGATTTTTTTCAGCTATAAAAATTGAAAATTTCACAAGAAAAAAAAAAAATGATATTTTTGATATTTTTGCTCAAACATACATTGTGGTGACATGTTAGAACCGCCGAGGCGGTTCTAGTGAGTACCCACTCGCCGAGGCGATTCTAACGAGTACCCACAATGTAAAAAAAAACAGAGGACCAATGGTCCTATAAACGCTCACCTGAGATCTGGGAAATGCGACCTCAGCTGACCTTGCCATAAAATAGGTCAAGATCATCCGGGGGTCATGATCATACAAACTTTGTAGAGCTCTATTCACTGATGCTTCAGGCAAAGTTTCAAAATCATAGGTCTTCCGGTTCTGAAGAATAAGATTTTTAAGAAGGGTTTTGCGATTTATAGCCATGGTTGCCATCTTGGTCATGTGACCTTGACCATTTATATTCACTTTCATGCCCCTTTCCTAACGATGCTCTACATAAAGTTTGGCTTTGGTTTCAGAGAAGATGTTTGAATATTATGGTTATATACATGTACATGAATATAGCCCAAGGGCGGGGGCAGACAACCCCCTGAGGACATTTTTTCCATAAACATAAAACTTCACTCCATTTGCATACTCCCAACAAGTTTCCCCCCCATTTAATTACATTTTACTAAGTTTCCCCATTCAAATGCATGGGCAACCTATGCTGGCCTTACCATAAAATAGGTCAAGGTCAGCCCAAGGTCATGATTTATATAAACTTTGTAGAACTCTTCTACTTGATGCTTCATGCCCAGGGCATGATTGGCCAAACGGTTTCAGAGAAGAAGATCTTTGAGTATCATGCTAATATACATATATTGCCCCGGGGTGGGGACAGACCTGCCCCTGGTGTCCATTTTTTCAGAATCATAAATCTTCTGTCAATTTGCCAATTTCCATAAAGTTTTTCCCTTCAAATGACATTTTGACAATTTCCCCCATTCAAATGCATGGGCGACTTATGTTGACCTTGCCGTGAAATAGGTCAAGGTCATCCCAGGGTCATGATTTATATAAATTTTGTAGAGCTCCTCCCCCTGATGCTTCATACCAAGATTATAGGCCTTCTGGGTCTGGAGTAGAAGATTTTTAAATGTTTTTTGCTATTTATAGCAAAGTTGGCCATCTTGGTCATGTTATATAAACTTTTGTTCCTCCATCCATAGGATACTACATTTAAAATTTGGCTTTGATTGGTCAAGTGGTTACTGTGAAAGTTAAGTTTTACATTTTATTTGTAAATGACCTTCGGCCAAGATCAAGAAATGACCTTGACTTTTTATAATCGCAACACTTCATTAGCTCAACATGTTGTCTGTATCTATTAACTTTCAGGTCACAGGCTACAAAACTTCCTGAAAAATTCAATATTTTCTTTTTTTCCATTGAAAAGCCTATGTTACCAAAATTGAGCTTGCCGTAAAATAGATCAACGTCAACCAAAGGTCATGATTAATAGCAAACACACATGCGTTTGCTTTAAGGCTATACGTGATATAGGATAAACTTACATAGACATAGCTTGAAATTCAAATTGCACCGTTAAGACTAAGAGCGGCCATTTTTGTACGGGTTCTTCAGAAACGAGTAATTTTATTGGTTGATATTTTTTTCCAATTTCTCTATTCACACAGATATCGTGCATGAGATAAGATTCATACCAGGTCAATTCGACCCGTTCCTTCTTACTAAAACTCACTCTATGAGTCACTCTTCCTACATACCGCACCAAAGTCAACTCGTACGCAAGTCAACTCGTACCCAAGTAAATATTCGTACACAGGTCAACTCGCACCCATGTCGCACCTAAGTGAAGTCGCATCCAAGTTAAGTCGCACCCAAGTCAACTCGTACCCAAGTCATCAACTTGCACCCAAATCAACTCGTACACAAGTCAACTGTCACCCAAGTTGATTCGCACCCAAGTCAACTCGCACCCAAGTCACTCCCAAGTCAACTCGCACACAAGTCAACTTGCACACAAATAAATTCGCAACCAAGTCAACTCGCGCCCACGTACCCGTCACACCTTAGTCAACTCCCATCCAAGTCAGCTCACACCCAAGTCAACTCGCTCTATGACAATATTTTTGGGGTTTTTAGGAGATATGGAGCAAGAATCTAATTGAAATGAATTTTGAAAGCTGTGGGGGGATTCCGTCCACCTTCCTAACTCCCTTCCTCCCTACCTACCTTCCAAAACTACCTGCCTACCTACCTACCTCTCTCCAACCATACCTATTCTTCCTTCCCTCCCTCCCGACACTACCTCCCTCTCTCCCTACCTGTCCACCACACTACCCACCTGCATACCTATCTACACAACCTCTCCGCCTACCTAAATACCTACATACAGTAGTAGTAGTAGTAGTAAAAAGTGGCAGTTTTTCGTCATGCCGGGCTGAACGGACTTAATCCAAGATTCCACCACAAGGACGAAGGTTAAGTGCTCCTGGGCTGCAAATCGTGGCGGTGACAGCAAAATGCAAATCGCGCTGTTCGCCTGTGCCCAACGTATACTGATAATGCAAGTCAAGCCGGTAAAATGGAAGGAGCACTTCTTTTTAGAATTTTGAACGCCATGGTCGAAAAGTGAGCATAAAAGTGGATAGGAAATCGGTGCCAATTCGGCTGCAAATCGGTGATTTCGCTATCTTGCTCGAGAGCAAATGTATGTAAAATGATATATCCAATCATGTTGCTCTCTATAAGGGCCGCGCTTAATGGCTATGCTAGATCGGTGAAATGATCTAGTTTGGAACTGCACATGATTAAACAGCTATGGATGCTGCAATCCATGTGGACAGGTGGTATCGGACGTGCGCTTGCGGCTGAGCGATGAGTTTCTGTGAGGAGCAGGAGTGGTATCTGTGATGCAAGCCGGAGAAACCTTAAGCGGGCTGGACGTTTTACCAGTAGAGACGGGTGTGCATTGTCCTACTAGTGGCTGATGATAGAATGTTCTTATATAATATAGGGGCTGAACATCCGTATCATCTGTATTTTGAATTTTGATACCCGCGGCCTAAAGAGTTCGGAATTTGTCATGGTACAGAGTGGAGTTACCAAAGTAGTTTTATGAAGTTGCTGTACCATATATATGTTTTTGGTTTGTGAAAGGGTATTTTTGGTTGTGGATTGGGTGGGTCGCGACATTCCTTAGGGTAGTTCCAATCAGGGGGCATTGTGAGTTATCGTAATCCAATCTAAGTCGTAGTTCGTAACCAATCGTGTGTAAAAAAAAAGTAAATAAGTTACTAATGACATTTTTATATATTGACATTGACCGTGGTTTGGGTGGGCCTATCTGAAAAGCAAAGAGGTGAAAACATATTAAGACAGAATTATACAATATATCTACCCCATAACCATTGGTCGGAGATAGCAAGGGTCCCAGTTTAGTAACAGCCACTCCTTTGCATGCTTTAACCAGACGGAATTACTATCCCCGGCGGTTGGCATGGGAAGAAAGTACAAGATTAAGGTGATTACATGGTACATGGTATGTGTGGGCCGATATATACATAGTCAGATGGAGAGAGTAAGGTTGAAAGGATGAAGTAAAGTGCTGTGCCCTTAATATCTTCTCCTTCTTCTTACATCCAGGTGACGTGATATTTTTGAATTTTATTAGTTTTTTTTGTGGGTATAATGTTTTTATGTAAATAAAAATGGTGATAAGGTTTCTGATATATACACTCACATGGTTTACATAGGTAACAAAACATCTCCCATACGTTCTCTATCATACATATCTATATACTCACATACAAGTATACTATCGTACAGCCTTAATGTCCTTAACATGGAGTCCGGAAGTGCCCACCAGAGAGAACAGCCCAGCCTTCGTACGAACACCGCGGGGCCAGTGCGCTAGTAAAAGGCAGCCAGTATCCAATCGACGTACCGCAGTACGTAAAAAAACAAAACGAAGGTAGGTTGTGTCCGTACGACTGCCGAGTTCTTCCCGCCGGTGCACCACACTCCCTTTCTCCACTCCCAGAGTCCATAACCCTTTATATATACAGCCCAGGGCCTTCCCGCCCTTTACTCTGGGATTGCCCTGTTTTAAAAATGAACAGAAAAGAGTAAAAACTAAAACAAACAAACAAACGTACTCTGTGGTACCAGGGAGCGAATATCCTGGTACTGGCAGTGCATACCACATTGCAGCCAGTACCAAGTCGGTCCGTAGACACCTCCTACTCCCCAGAATTGCTATACAATAGGTAGGCAAAAGCAAATGGATGGGAAAATAAAGACCGAGGGAAAAATCAAGATGTATATTATGATATGAAATAATATTTATATAAGTGTTGCATCTTGTACATGTAACTATGTAACTTGTGCGCAAAAAAAAAAAAAAAAAAAAAAAAAAAAAAAAAGGAATAACACTTCCGCAGCGAAGGGGGGTGCACGTATTGTCAATCCCGCGCTCCGAGGTGACACCAGACTCATTTAAGAGAAGCCGCCCCCCAGCCCCGCGTTATCGATGCAACATGCACTGGTATTCCCTCCTCCACTTACGGAGTGAGATTCATGCATAAACCTGAGCTATACCGTGGTGCAATGGTATATCATCTGTACTTGGCGATATGGGTCTCTAATCAGCCTCTGTGCGAACACTTATCTATCCTAGCCAGATCCTCACAGTTTAGGTTGAGAGAGCGGTTAAAACCAATAACTCGGAGTGTTAAAGATACAATATATAATGGCAGGTGGTACAGCATAATAGAGCGGGCTAAGTATGTAACTGCAGAAAAATAAATGATGATGACCTAATACCTTAAGTGAAATGGTAAAAAATGGCCCTGGGCGTCTGCTTATACAAAATAATCGTATCACGCACGACTAAAGCAGAGAACTGTTAATGTGAAAACCTAACATGAAAGAGAAGGATTGGCCTGCAAAGATTGCCCTCTTCTACATTCATACATCTGTATCTCTGTATCCTATCTAACCTTAGATGCGCGACATGTATTCTGTGTCCTTAATGTACTGAAAAACGGCACCTCTGATAATTTCTGAGTGAGCATGACTGGGATTAAGAAGTGTTTTAACTGTTATCTCCCCTATATCTGAAATGTTATCCTTAATACTGTTGAACATGACCATCCTATGGTCTATGTGCATGTGACATCTAAGGAAATAGTGGTCTGTATCCTCTATTTCATCACAGTGTGGGCACATAGGGTCCATTTCGCTATGTGTCTGGTTATTAAATCTTAAGCCATTACGCCCTAATCTGAGTCTAGTGTATACCCTGTCTAATTGCCTTTCATCACTATATTGGATTAATTTCGTAGGTAAATTATTGTCTAAATCCCATCTGAACCCATGCTTATGCTCCCTCCATTTCTTTGCCCATTGATCCTTAATAACCCTCTTAATACGACTATATGCATCAGTTTTGCTCATTTTAATGTTGAGTTTCCTCCCATGTGTTGACCCAGTTTTCGCTGCTTCATCGGCTAGGTCGTTCCCTACTATGTTACAGTGAGATGGACACCAGTCCATATTTAAGATTACATTCTCCCTGACTATTGCATCGACAAGTGTGTTGACCTGAAAAATTAGGTCAGGCCTAGAATTACTGTTCCCCGATTTTAATGCCCTAATCGAACTGAGAGAATCTGTCAGTATTACAACCTTATCTGGTTTATTTTCCTTAACCCATTTTAAAGCTTCAATGATAGCTACGAGTTCTGCCGAGAAGATGGAGAGGTCCCCCCCTAACTTAAAGCTCCTGGTAATTTTAAGTTCTGGAATTACAAATGCGCACCCTACTATTCTCTTATCAGTGTCTTTACTGCCGTCTGTGAATATGTGGAGATGATCATGATAACTGCTACTAATTAGATTGGTTACCTTGCCTTCAATAGCTGCGATAGTATCAGATTTTTTGTTTATTGTTGGTTTGAGAGTTTCTCTAGGGTCAATACCCTCCAGAGCAAAGGTTTGTGCGTACACTGGTTCTTGTACCTCAATGTCTTCTAGATGATACTTAGTTTTAAGATCCTGTACCTGCATTACAAATGGTATTTTGCCCCCCAACTTATGTCTTGCTGTCTCGTATATTGAATGCCCGTATAGGTCGTTCAACGGTAGGTTTGGACCGTTGGCTGATGACCTAGCCCAGTATTTGAGAATGAGTTCCTCTCTCCTTAATTCAAGTGGAGGAACGCAACATTCTACTTGTAGGTCGGTAATGGAAGTTGACCTGTATGCCCCTGTGACTATCCTAAGTGCTGCTGACTGAATACGATCTAATCGTGCTAGTTGGGATTTGGATGCTGACGCATACGCCTGACACCCATAGTCTAACTTACTCCTAATAAGTGTCTTATAGATCGTCATAAGAGTTAACTTATCTGCCCCAAACTTAGTTCCTGATAAATACCTCATGAGATTGAGATCTTTTTTGCATCGGAGGACTAACTGGTCAATGTGTTTAACCCAATGAAGCCCCTTATCAAATGTGAGACCTAGCAATTTGCCCTGGGTCTTGTACTCTAGTTCCTGGTTCCCTATCTTAAGTTTGGGTATGTCATCCCTTAGATTGCTGTTGTAAAGTACCACCTCTGTTTTACCCGCTGATATCTTGATGCCTAGTGCTTCTGCCCATTCTGTAATAATGTTTAAAATTCTTTGCAGAAGTTGGACCAGTCGCTTCACACTCTTGGCCGTTTTCCAGACCGCTGAGTCATCTGCATACTGTGACAGCTCTGCAAAAAGTTCCTTAAGTACCTCATATTGCGTATTGGCAAGTATGTTAAAAAGTATTGGGCTCAATACGCTACCCTGTGGTGAACCGTTATCTAAAAGTCTAACATCTGACAAATCACTTCCTACTCTTACTTGAATTTTCCTGTCTTTTAGAAAATCTTGCAGCCAGCCTAAAATTCTACCCTTGATGTTAAACTTTACTAGCTGTGCTAGTACCCCCTTAGTCCACATGAGATCAAAAGCTTTTTCAAGATCAAGAAATATACATAGAAGTGCCCTATTTTCCATCTTAGCCTTAAGTATGGCTGATTGTAACCGAATGATCTGATCAAGGGTAGATCTGTTTTTTCCTAAAGCCTGATTGAGTGGGTGCAAGAAGGTTATTATTTTCTATGTGACTTGTCAGTCTGTTAGCTATCATGGTTTCCATTATTTTACAAACAGCTGATGTCAGTGATATTGGTCTGTAAGATCCTGGCTCATGTACTGGTTTGTTTGGTTTAAGTAGTGGTATGATTGTGCCTAGTTTCCATTGGTCTGGTAGCTTACCTTCTGTCCATGATTTGTTGATTAATTTTATAAGTTGTGATTTGCCTGTGTCAGTTAGGTTTTTTAACATGTCATAGTGTATTGTGTCTGCGCCTGGTGCTGTGCTCTTTTTCTTATTAAGTGCTGTGTTGAGTTCGTTTATTGTGAAGAGTGCGTTATATGGTTCGGCATTGCCTGTGGATATGCTCTCGTTTACTGTTTCATCTATGGCAGGTTCTACTTCCCTTTTCTTATCCTTAAATTCAGGTTGGAGGAGGTCATTGCTACTGGTCTTCTGATAGTGGTTTGCCAAAACATTTGCCTTATCCTTATTTTCATGGTACCTTACATTATCTTGCTTAATGACCTCTACTGGTTTAAAAGGTTTGCCATTAAATTTGGATATGATCTGCCAAACTTCCTTACTGTTGGTGTTATGGTTGAGTTTAGAGATGAATTCTCTAAACTTGGTCTTCTTTGCATTATCTAAAACAACCTTACTATTTGCCCTTGCTGTCTTATAAAGTTCCTTATAGTGATCTGTTTTGTGTCTGGTCCAGAGCTTGTATGCACGTCGCTTTGCTTTAACGGCCTCCATACAAGCGCTGTCCCACCAAGGTAAATGTCTGCTCTTATTGTTAATGGGTTTGGTTTTGGGAATTGACTTATTGCATGCATTGACAATTTCCTCGACGAACTGCGCATCGCATTCATCGATGCTACAGCCGCCGAAATCAATGTCAATATTATTAGTTAAGCTGCCAAAAAGGGTCCAGTTAGCCTTACTTATCTTCCATTTAGGTTGGGGGTTCTGAAGTACAGTTTTGAAGAAACAGTTATATTTAGATACAATAGGGAAGTGATCACTGCCAAGACAGTTTTGATGAACATGCCAGTGTGTGTTTCTGCTTAGGTTGCGTGAGGTGAGAGTGAGATCTATTGCTGTGGTGTTGCCTGTTTCTATGTTGTAGCGAGTGCCATTACCGTTATTTAGTACTACTAGATTGCGATGTTCTATGAAAGAATTAAGTTCTCGTGCGTCTGGTGTTTCATTGCCTGTAAACTGATCGTCCCAGAGGTTGTCCCTAACATTGAAATCCCCAACATTATATGATGATTGCCCACATGAGAAAAAATGTGATCATAGTCATTTTCAGTAATTAAGTTTGCTCCATTGGTGTATAAATTGACTATGTCGATGTTTTTAGATTCCCCAAAGATACGAACTATGGAAACCTCTAGATTCGGATTGTTTTGCCTATACTTAATTTCTTCCGAATCTAGCCCCATTTTAATAAAAGTTGTTACCCCACCACCCTTAGTGTCGCCATTTCTCCTGTATGAAACTGGTTCCTTATACCCCAATAATCTAATTGGTTGATATGATTTTTTGTCCCACGTTTCCTGAATACATACAACCTCTGGGAGTTCCTTAAATGTCTTAAGATAATCGTAAAACTCAGCCTTCTTGTGGTGCATTTCATGCCCGCGGAGACTGCGAGCATTCCATTGCACCACACTGAGTTCTGAGTTGTTGCTAACTGAACCCATTAATGCAGCTTAGTGTATGCGTGTGTGTGTGTTTTAAAATTTGTTGTTTTTGAGTAACGTCACCCTCTGGGATCTTGGCTTCTGTGAGTGTGTCAGGCGTTGGGGTACTGGACCTCTGTGTGGCTCGTCTGGAGATACGTAGTTGCCTAGCTGCTTGCTTCCGACGTTTCCCCTGGTTGCCTTGTTTCTCATGGGTGACGTGGTGCGTGCATTGCGTGATATGCGTGAGTGCTTGTTTGATTTGGACGGAGTGGAGGGTGGGCAGGGGATTTTGTTGAGTCCTGTGAGGGAGATGACTTTAATTGTAGATTCCTGTACAGATGTTTGCTGTGTGGAATTTGCTTCTGGCTCGTCATCAATGGTGATGACCTGGTCCTCCTGCTTCTTGTTTTTTAGGATGAACGCATCGGTGCTGTATACTACAGCGTCGATGGTTTCCTCTCTCTGTGACTCCGTCATGGTTTGAAGATGAGTTAGTGTCTCTGGTGTGAGAAGGGATTTGAGGATAGTTGCTAGGTGTTGCTTGGTTACTAAGACCCTGTCTTGGTCTTTGTTTACTGGTGGTAGGTGTAAAGATGGTGTTGTTGGTTCTGCGGGTGCTGGATTGGTCACTGTGTTTGCTATTTGTGCGTACGATGCTTGCAAAGGTTTGGGTGTGGGTGCTGGTGTGTTGGTAGGGGTATGTTTTACAGCCGATTTCCGGGCCTCCCAATCGGACATGATTTGCTGGTTAATGGTTGCGATTTTTGCCTTGTAGTCACGGAGTGCTGGGCAAAACTGGTTTCCCGCGGCGTGGCCTTGGAAGTTGCAGTTCGGGCATACGAGACACGGACGAGGTGCTTTCAACTCCATGCAAATCCCGCTTGCGTGGTCCCGGCTACAGAACATACACCTTGTGTATTGGTTTCTGCATCGTGCATGTGTGTGTCCAAAGTGCTGGCATTTGTAACATCTGTGTAAAGCTAAAAGTAATGGCGAAACCTCAATTTGTGTGGTGTCAGATGTGATGTGTAGCGGTGCTATGTTTGTACTGAATGTAAGTATAGCTTGCTTGGTGCCTGCTTTGTTGGTGATTGGTTTAAAGTCTGTTATGTTGTTCCTAGTCATGTTAAATTTCTTGGCGAATTCTGCTTTTGTTAGGTGTGTGTCTATGATGCCTTTGCTTAAATGCTGTGGTGTCGTGTGTGTATTGCGTGATTTGCGTGCTTGTTGTTGGTTGGTTGTAGTGTACCGGAGGTCAGGGAGACCAAGACTCTGGTTAATGAAATGGCTTGCCTTAGAGAGCAAGGCATTTCTGATGGTGAATGATACGGACTGGCGCCCAATCATCGGTGCTGAATGGACCCCATTACTACCCATGTAGTTTCTAAAAGCCTTGGTAACCCTTTCCCCCACTTGCTGTGTCATTAATCCATTGATAAGGGTGAATGTTACGGATACAAGGGTGTCCGCTATAGATGTAGATGATGGAGGGGCTGGAGTAGCCTCCATGGGTTCCTCAAAGGCTGGGGTGGGCGCTTGACCTGGAGCGACCTGGTCAAAAAGTCTGTGCTTAGCTGTGGTCTTCTTGACCGAGCTTTTACGGCACACCTTCTTGGATGGGGTGTCCCCGACCTGGCCAGAGAGGTCTGGTGATGTGTCTGGAGAGGCTGGACGTTTCTTTCCACTCCTTGAAGGGGTGGTAAAGAGTATCCTGCGGGTGGTCACCACTGGAGAGGAGTGAGCCTGTGGTGTCCCTGGTGTGAGGTGTAGGGTAGCTTCTCCCTTACTTGGAGTGAAAAATGTGGACTGGGTCTTGCCGGGATTTGATCCGGTACCGGACTTATCGGTGGGGCCGGGGGCAGTACCGGAGGTGGCGGAGGCATGACCCGTTCTACTATCAGCGGTACCGGGTTTTAGGCCGGTGTCAGGGGTGGTACTGGGGTCCGAGGTACCGGCTTTTACACCGGTGCCGGGATTAGGAACGGGACCGGAGGCGGTCCTGGAAGTGGTACCGGGTTTTGTGCCGGTACCGGGATCTGGGGCTGGACCGAGTGTGGTCCCGGAAGTGCTGGATTTGGAGCTAGGGGTACTCCGGGTATCGGGACCCGGTGAATTGAAATCCGATAAATTGAAATCGGAAGTGCTAGGTGGAGAACCAGGGGTACTGAGACCATCTGGGCTATCAGGGAGGGGTATGTCCCTGGCATACTCCTGGTCCAGGGTGGTGTCTATTTGCACCTCAGGGGGCATAACTGCTGGTGGGACTACTGGTGGGGCTGCCCCGTCCGAACAGCCCTTAGGGGGCTGCATTGTCTGAGCAGGGTCAATTTGTGAAACTAATCCAAGTGTAGACATGCTGACTAATAATGTATGATTTTCTTTCACTTACAAATTATAAATACAAAATACAGATACAAGATAACAATAGATGAACTATTTAATAAGATTAGGACCAACAACAAAGTGATTAATTGACTTTAATGGGATTTAATGGCTGAGCTTATGTTCACTTTGATCTTTAATTGGGTAATGATCAAAGGCGGTGTGATGGGTAATTACTGATCAAAGGAAATTAATTGGCAATAGAAAGATGGCGGTCCCCACGCTGTCTCCGAAAAATTAAGAAAAAAAATATGAATTACTAAATTACTAAAATGAAATTACTAAATTACTAAAAAACAAAATCTGAATAAAAAATCTATAATATTTTTACTGGTGAAGAGAGTTTAAGAAGAATGGAACTGTTTAGAGCCTACCTCCGTCTGATGCTTTAGCTTTAAAAGTGGCCTTCGTGACACAAGTCAGAAAGCCAAAAAAGTCTTTAAAACACAAACTACACAAATAAACACTTAACACTTAAAACATTTAAAACACTAAATTAAATCCAAATGATGACACTAAATAAGCCTTAGAACACTAGAAAATGATATGAGATGCAGAGATACACGGAAAACACAGACACACAATTTAAATCCTCACGAAAAACACACATTAAATCCACGACAACTTAAGTATAACTTAAGAAACCTTAATTATCCCTAGTGCAAAAACTGATTATATTTCCCAAAAGGTAAAAAATAATCAAAAGAGCCGAAAGAAAAACACGTCTTATCGGTCCGGGTGCAACCTGGATTGCAGTTTGCTATTGTTGAGTGAAATAATAAATAATAAATACCTACATACATGTATCTCCCTCCATATTTCCCTCCCTGCAGGTTTGCATACCTATCTCCATATACTACATACCTCCCTCCCTACATTATCTAATTACCCCATCCCTACCTACCTCCATACACTACCACCTGACCTCCCCCTCTCTCCACTACCTACTTACCTACACACCTACCTACCTGCAGCACTCCCTACATTACAATACCTCCCTCTCTCCCTCCCTCCCTCCCTAAGTACCTCCCTACACTTCCTGCCTACCTATCACACTACCTTCCCACCTACCTACACTACCTCACCACCTACCTACCTACAATAACCACCTACCTACAACGCTCCTTACCGACCTACATACCTACCTCCCTCCCTACACTACATACCTCCCTCCCTACACTTCATACCTCCCTCCCACAATACAAACCTCCCTCCCTACACTTCCAACATACCTCCCTCTCCACGCTATCTGACTACCTAGGTCCCTTCCTACCTACCTCCCTTCCTGCCTATCTCCCTCCCTGCCTATCTCCCTCCCTACAATACACTACCTACCTACCTACCTCCCTCCCTACATACATCCCTAAACTACCACCCTACCTCGCCCTCCCTTCACTACCTACATATCTACTTACCTAACCACCTACCTTCCTCCCTCACTCCATACATTACTTTACACTACCTAGCTCCCTCCCTCCTTCCCTACATGTAAGTGCCCCCTTACACTTCCTACTCTCTCTACACTACCTGCCTTCCTTACTGCCTACCTCCCCCTCTCCATACTAACCTTCCTACACTACCTACCTCCCTTCCTACACTACCTACTTCCCTCCTTACACTACCTAACTGCCTTCTTACCTACCTCCATTCCTACACTACCTTCCTCCCTCCCTACACTACCTCACTCCCTACACTACTCCCTCCCTCACTACACTTCATATCTACCTACCTCCTTCCCCCCTACACTACCTACCCCCTCCCTCCTTACACTACCTGTCCTCCATAGCTCCCTCCCTCCCTCCCTCGCTCCCCCATCTCTCGCTCACTGGACAGCTGGATACACTCGACCGTAATGATAATGTTAAGTTTCTAGCGCAAAGTTTATCGTGTGTGTTTGCAGATAAGGCAGCGTGCCCTTATTTCATATTATAAACTATGATGGGACAGAGTCCCCAATGCTACACCAAGTTTCGTTGAAATCGGTCAACCGGTTCCAGAGAAGAAGATTTTTATGGTTTTTACCATATATGGGCATGACGGCCATCTTGGTTATATGACCTGGACCATTTATATAATCTTTTGTCCCCCTTCCTATGGATGTTCCATATGAAGTTTTGCTTTGATTGGCCAATTTGATTTGATTGGCCCAGCGGTTTCAGAGGGGATGTTTGAAATTGTGGACGACGGACGACGGACGGACAACGACGGACGACGGACGAATATGGCCATTCTATAAGCTCACCTTTTGAGTCTTCGGCTCAGGTGAGCTAAAAATTTGGATACCCCTGTAAACCAAAGTGGGTTTACGGGTGTATACATTACACGGACATGTTTTCATGACGGAAATTGTTCTTTAACCTCGTTTTGATTTCATAAGCAACTAATTAAACCAGCCGAAAACTCGTGACATTACGAAAGCTTGCCTATGCAATAAACAAGAGATTTTTTAGGCTTTCAAAATTGAAAATTCGCAGCTGAAATTGCGAGTCGGTTCAAACGAGTACCCGCAATCTATGTTTTGGAGCAAAAAATAAGAAAAATAGGTATACCCTGCAAACCCCAATTATCCTATTGTCTGCTTTCTATTTACTTCGTTTTTAGAGATAACTAAATCAAACTTAGCAGAAGTATTCTTCAGATATATAAGAATAGTTGAGCCTTCGCATGAGAAAACCAACAATTTGCATATGCGAAAACAAAGACGCAGATCAGCTGTGCAGTAACTGCACAGCTGATCAGCGCCTTTGTTTTCGCCACACGGATAGTACAATTGCTCTTTTAGTTATACCCAAAGTTTCAAGCTTCTAGCTTTCTTGTGTGACTGTACAGCCTGGTTTGTGTCGGACCTGGTCGGAAACCCAAATTGTCGGTTTTCTCATGCACAGGCTCAGTTATTATGTACTGCATCTATATCTGGAATGACCTTCTATACTGCAAATGACTGCTTTAGGAGTATTGGAATTTTTACATGACACTTTTGATGGTCTTGGAATAAAATGTTCATTGAAATTTAGCAAATGTTGTCTTTTTTTTTTAACTAGATCTAGCTTTCTTAATTTTCTGATTATTATGACAATTTGTCTGAAGGTAATACCAGTTTTAAGAGAGAATAAAGGCTCAAGAATAATTTGAAATTGTATTTTATTAACTGCTTTGTATTTCTAGAAATGCAAGATGCAGGAGACAACAGGAAGTGACATCACAGATTTGCTATGACGTCACTTCCTGTTGAAGAACCGCGTAGCAAAACGGGTGTCAAATTAAGGATCAAATATAATAGAAGTTCTACTGTGTTAATTATCTGACTAATAGCTGTATTATTAAAATGTTATGCGCTGTTAAGTAGCGGTTGCGTTTTATGTGATTTAACCAAACAATTACAATGTTTTTATCAGAAGAGGTGACATCATTACCTTAAGATAAATGCTGAATAGAGTTTAAGGACACCTGGCACCTGGGACCTGTTTCAGTTCTAAAAAAGAATAAAAAGTTACCTGATTTACACACAAAATTGATTGACCTAAATGTTCAAATGACAAAACTCGAATGAAAGGGGATGTAACGTGTGTTCTTTCCATATAGCATTACGAAAATACGCTCATGCAAAAGCTACATAATTTATCAATTATTTAACCAAAGGCTCGCAAAATAAATTTGAAAAGAATTCACCTTATTTTTCTTAAATAATATTTTGTCTTTCTCATTCAACCAGGATGGGGTCGGTACAGACCAACGCATCTTCTTTGCGGCAAAGATATTTGAGTACACATACGATGGTTCGACAGCTGCCGACGACTTTGGTCCTAATGCGATGATCGATAAATGGGGTGATATGGTCGTCACAGCCCAGTGTGCTCCAGGTGACTTGGTACTGAGTGCATCCCAAACGGTCCCTAACAAGTAAGTTGTTCGTATCAGCCGCTGTATCATTAAAGTGACGTCATGATGACGTAAGATCAACGTCCTTATGACGTCACAGCATTGATCTGAATTGTTTTTTCATGAAGTGATCACAAGCACGCATTATGACGTCACCGGATGTTGATGAAGATCTGACGTTTTATGACATTTGTTTCGAATTGCCTTATCACTCTAGGTGTGCATGTAGCATAATGGAAGTGCCACGACGAGGTTTGACACTTTAGCTATCAGAGAAAGTAACGCGTTTTTGAAGAAATGTTTTGTATAATTTCAAAAAGCAATAGCTTATGAGTATCTTAGAAATAATGTGCAGTTTGAAATAATAACACGCTTGATATAAGTTTTCTGCTTAAGGGAAGTGTCGCATGGGGTAGGTGTCAAAACGTGATAACATGTGACGGTTTTCACATTCTGTTTTTGCTTGTGAAACGGCTCTGAAGTGTGCTGTAACGCATCAGGAAAACATGTCCGTGCAATATATACCCCCTTAAACCCCACTTTTATATAGTAAAACTGGGGTTTGCAGGGGTATACCTATTTTTCTTATTTTTGCTCCAAAACATAGATTGTGGGTACTCGTTAGAACAGCCTCGGCGAGGCGGTTCTAACGAGTACCCACAATCTATGTTTTGAGCAAAAATAAGAAAAATATCAACAATTTCCAGCTGAAAATATTTAATTTTTAAAGCTCAAAAAAATTTTTGTATATTGCATGGGCAAGTTTTCGTAATGTAAAATCTTTTGATCCTGAAAGAACGTTTGATCAAAAACATTTTCTGAATGTTTGGGCCTTTGCGGCAGTATAGTTTGATATATGTGAATAAAATTTCAGATGCAGTCCGAAAAAATGTTTGAAAAAAAGGCGTAATTTGACGTCGGAGAACAGCCGATAATCATAAAAGTGTGTGTTTTTGTTATGGCAATCGTCAATACGATGGAAATGATACAAACAACAACATAAAAACTTTCAGCTTGTCGATCACTAGTTTACAAGTGGCATATTTGGATTTTTTTGCTTGATAGATCATCTAAGCTGATAAACGGCGGCGGAAGGGCACTCGTCTTACATGTTGAGCGCATGAAACGGTTTCATATGTTTAACCGGTCGTCAGAGAACTTAGAGATCTGCATTTCTTAGCTGGATACACATAATAAAATATACCGATATCCAAGGACCCTATGTGGAAAAACTCTGAGACATCGGTTGAACTTGTTACAAATATGTAAAACACTGACAACATTAATTGACCCTTGCCCCGCTCCCGGTCAGGGAGCTTCTCAGGAAGGGCTGTAGGAGATGTGTTGGTCAGATTTTCATAAAATTTCATCTATTTGCTCATGAAAATGCTTTGCAAACCCAGATATATTCATTTTGACTGTATTTCTTTTCCTGTTGAAAATTTAAATGGGGTCTACAAACTTTCCGGACAAACTACGTAGTTGGTTATTATCGATCCTTCCGGGGGCTGTAACACGCACATCACTTGATCTAAAACAATATTATCATTACGAAAACACGCCCATGCAACATACAGAGACTTTTTTAAGTTTTAAAAAGTGAGAAATTTCGGTAGAAAAAAATTGATATTTTTCTTATTTTTGCTCAAAACATAGATTGTGGGTACACGTTAGAACCGCCTCGCCGAGGCGGTTCTAACGAGTACCCACAATCTATGTTTTGGAGCAAAAATAAGAAAAATAGGTATACCCCTGCATACCCCAGTTTTACTATATAAAAGTGGGGTTTAAGGGGGTATTCATTGTACGGACATGTTTTCCTGATGTGATAATTGCAAACGCTTAGTCCATATCGGGCTACGTTCCTTTGTGGTTGCTGACGGCGTTGTGTGTGCAATAACTGTTATTAGCAAATAAGAGGTATGTCTACAATTCAATTTATTTACGTTGTGATCCACAGCGCCCTTTATGTTTATCAATTGGACCTTGAAAATTAAAGAGACATGTCAGGTTTAGACCAATACATTGACATGTCGTACAATGTAACAGCAATACGCTTCACAAACTTTACACTGCTCGCTCCTTGTCGAAGACATCCCTATAGCAAGAATTTCCCTAATCATGACATCAATTCCCAGTTCTTTTCTTTTCTTAATATATATTAACGATATTGCAGAGTCATTTTTAAGTCTAACTCGTCTTTTTGCTGACGACAGTTCTTTATATTATTCGGCATCATCTATTGCCGATATAGAAGGTATAATTAATCATGATTTACAACTATTAGCAGCATGGGCTAAACCGTGGCTCATAAAGTTCAATCCTCTTAAAACTGAAGCAGTCTTGTTTACTCTAACACAGTTTGAATTCTATTCTAGTATTTTAAAACAGTTTGAATACTACTCTAATCTCTTTTTCGAAAATGTAAAACTCAAATTTGTCGAATGTCATAAACACTTAGGTGTGACCTTAAATT
Source organism: Rugalucina vietnamica (assembly GCA_964017185.1). Classification (NCBI taxonomy): domain Eukaryota; kingdom Metazoa; phylum Mollusca; class Bivalvia; order Lucinida; family Lucinidae; genus Rugalucina; species Rugalucina vietnamica. The sequence continues at coordinate 10,899,471 of OZ024885.1, forward strand.
GTAAGGATCAATGGCATTTTAGAATATTCTTCGATAGTTTGGGATGGTTGTTCTACGGAAGAGTATTAGGGCCAGGTATTTTTTTTTTAATTTTGAAATTTCGACTTAGTTACTAGGAATTCCGACTTAGTAACTCGAAATTTCGACTTAGTAACTCGAAATTTCGACTTAGTAACTCGAAATTTCAACTTAGTAACTCGAAATTTCGAGAAAGTAAGTCGAAATTTCGAGATATTAACTAGAAATTTCGACATATTAACTCGAAATTTCGAGATAGTAACTCGAAATTTCGACTTAGTAACTCGAAATTTCGACTTAGTAATTCGAAATTTTGACTTACTATCTCGAAATTTCTAAGTAACTATTTCCAACAGAAATTCATTTAATAAGTCGAAATTTCGAGTTACTTAGTCGAAATTTCGAGTTACTAAGTCGTAATTTCAAGATAGTAAGTCACAATTTCGAGATAATAAGTCGAAATTTCGAGATAGTAAGTCGAAATTTCGAGTTACTAAGTCGAAATTTCGAGTTACTAAGTCGAAATTTCGACTTAGTAACTCGAAATTTTAAAATTAAAAAAAAAAAAAACCTGGACCTAATGCTCTTCCGTATTGTTCTCAAATTGATACTGATATTTTAGAAAAATGCAAAATGAGCGGCAAGAATTGTCACAAGACTAACTAGATCAGTTTGTCTTGAAAATTTGTAAAGGGGGTGCTGCTGGATACCGCTTTTAGAAAGACGTAGACAACACAAATTGGCATTTACGTACAAAGTCACAAATAAGTTAATACCATCATATATTTCAGGTCTCATACCTCATTAGCCGTTATGAATTAAGAAACAGAGATAACTTTGCCATTCCCTTTGTTAGAACGGACATTTCCCAAAGGTCTTGCATTCCTTCTTCCATAGCTTTGTGGAATAATTTAGATCAGAACTTAAGAACAGCAGATACACATACATGTACCAGTTTCAAAAATAAGGTAAAAACACTAACACAGTACCTCGGTTTTATCTTATGGGAGACAGATTTTTAACGGTGCACCATGCTAGAATTAGTAATAAATGTAGTATCTTAATCATGATTTATTTATTTACCATTTGCGTCCTGATTCACTATGTCACTGTTCTAATGGAGATGAGGATGCTTCTCATTTCTTTTTCGAATGTACTAGTTATGTCAGTCAGAGGACAATCCTTTTTCGTTCAACAAGAAGTGTTCATCCATTAACCATTGATGATGTTCTATTAGGAGATTTGAATAAAACAGATGAAGAAAATGTTTCACTATTCAGAGCTGTCCACCAGTACATCAAATTGACGGAGTTAATATCTGTGTATAAACTGGCCTATCACACTCGGACACACGACAACAAACACACACACACACACACGCACGCACGCACGCACGCTCTCTCTCTCTCTCTCTCTCTCTCTCTCTCTCTCTCTCTCTCTCTCTCTCTCTCTCTCTCATTGTGTATTTGTGTATTATATAAAAATGTTGCTATGGTCATGTGAATTTGTATTAATTTTGTTGTTTACATTATGGGGAGAGCCGTAACTAACGTTGTGAGAACTTTTGGCCCAACCCAAGTGCATTATGGATTTTGCAATAAAATACGTTTAAACTATCCATGCCCAGTTGAAATTATCACTATTTCTGGGCATCACCCTTCAAACTTATTTGGCCGTAGCACTTAAAACATACAATGCCACAAACGCTTTTTGATTGGTCGATCCATCTGAGCGGTCTTACAGTAAATACCGAAACTCTTTCCCCACCATAACATTGACACTAAACGCGTTGTCGTCAAGGTTTCATATCATTACAATTGGGTTTACAGGGTTTACCTTTTTCTTTCTTTTGATCCCAACAATAGATTGTGGGTGCTCGTTACATCACGAAAACATGCTCATGCAATATACAGAGGGTTTTAAAGTTGTAAAAAATGAAAAAGTTTAATAGAAAAAAACTTGATAAGTTACTTACTTTTGCTCAAAACATAGTTTGTGGATACACGTTAGAACCGCCTCGGCGAGGCAGTCCTAACGGGTACCCACAATCTATATTTTGGATAAAAAAATAAGAAAAATAGGTATACCCTTGCATAACCCAGTTTCACTATATAAGCGCGGATCTGGTAAAAGGTGTCTTCGGGCATTGAAGTACATTTTACGCTATTAAAATTTAAAAACCATCTAAATTTGAAATAGTTGGCATGTTCTGATATTTATTTTATACAACTATAATATTGTAACACAATCCAAGACACATACTTTTTTTAATGGTCAAACGTTATTCGTATCATGTTTGTTGCCATGGCAACCATTGCGCCATAAGGACTACCCTAATTTTAAAACATAAGTACACCCTTTGTATTGCATGTTTCATAAAACATTTTGTGAATTCATGCCTATTGCATAGTCTGTGCACTAGTATAGATGTTAAACTTCAAGAAACACAGAATTTCAAGAATTTAGTCTTACCTTTTTTTAGTTACAGTAATTTTAAGACGTTAACGACATCAACGTCCAAACGTCATCAACAGTTTTATGACGTCATGTTTAGACTGCATCAACTGCAAATCTTTCAACGTTCATATCTTTGCTATTTGTTAAGATAATCTCTTCAAATTTTCAGGAAATACTCAGAGAAACTTGGTCTTTCATATGCAATTAATATCTTATTTTTGATTTTTCTGACATAAGACCCCTTTTATCAGATCTTGGCCCATATAAATGTGGGATATAAGGGGGTATTTATTTCACTGAAATGTTTACCTGATAGAACTGCTTCGCCAGCGGTTCTAACGTATACCCACAATCAATTTTTTGGCCAAACAATATATGAAAAATCATTTTCTTTCTAATGAAATTTTTCAATTTTTAGAGCTGAAAAAGTCTATGCAAAAATACAGAGATTTTTCAGTTGTAAAAATTGAAAAGTTTCTTCTAAAAGTTTTTGATATTTTTTTAATATTTTTGCTCAAAGGAGTTCCCGCAATGTATGTTTAGGATCAAAATAAGAAATATGTTATACCCCTTCACATGTCAGTTTTACTATATAAAGCTGGGGTCCTAGGGGATATACATTTCATGGACATGTTCAAGATCTTAATTTAAAATATCACAGTGTGTTAAATAATTACGTAATCACTGTCCCCATCATTGATGTTGATCGTGTGTAAACAATGATTACACATATTCGTGTATATCTAGTTGTCGGATATTACACGTTTGGCAAAGCGTTTCGTTGTTGTAAAGAAGAATTTATACTTAATTGGCGTCTGGATAATCAGAATAGGTACATGTAAGAAACGATGTCTTTTTCACTTTTTTGAATCTTAAAACAAATAACATTATACTACTCGTTCCAAAGACATTGTTTAACACACAGAACTTGTGCTTAAACAGGCCCCCTTTGTAAGAAAAGTATGTTTATCCAAAGATGTATGGTTTAAATGTAATCCATAAATACCCTATTCCATCAATGTTAAATTGATATGGTTGTTGAATCTTACATAATAGGAAATTCCCGACAAATAGACGGCCTGCTGTAATGTCGACTGTCCCCTTTTCCGTTATTCCTAATGGAACGACTGTACCATTGCATGATGAGTCAATGTATCATTTTCAGTGATGACAAAGTCTTTTAGCGGCAGTAGATGCGTTAAGATCAAAGTATATCACAATAAATAATCTTTTATTTGGTTTCTACTGGGCTGTTTACAAAATTTGTTACGGCATAAAACTTTATGCTGACCACAGATATCAGTTTATTGATGCACGGAATTAATACATAGAAAGATCTCTAAATTGCTGGTTTAGCTCACTTGAGGTGAAAGATAAAACGCGAGGTTAAAGATTCAGACACTTTCCGGCATCCACGAATGCGCACGTCCGTCCATGTGTCAACATTTTCAAACATGGATAAACACATTTTTTCACGCTTTTTCATAACCTGTTGTTTTTTTTTTCGGCTCATACAAACGTAGTTCAGTCACGACCGTAATGACGACTATATTGCAATTCTAAGCAAAGAACTGTACATGTAAGTAAGTCGTCTTCACTATGAGCTTAAGCTGACTATGAGAATGCGAAACCGGAATGAAATGCGAAAAATGTGGATAATACTACCATTCAGCGAATCCTGACCAACGTGTTTCTGTCAGCACATATAGTCTGCTCTGTGTGATCTTCGAATGATAAGCCCCTGTAGGGTTTCTCAAGCCAAGCAAATATATTTGTGTTATTTGCACCTTATGTGCGTTTTTGTGTTTTTGGTTAAGTTTGGGTAAATGAGTGGCAACCTACTGGGAAAATATCTGTTCAATCGGCTAATGATATGTTTTCTTAGTATAAGTACCTGATTGATAATTTAGGGATCTGCGCATGCGCTAGTATCGGACATGTTTTTTCAAGAAGAAAGAAAAAAATCGAGTTTTGAGAATTTGTAGCGGCTAGAGAATATCTTTTACATCCAACAGATTGCTCTTTGATTGTTTTTATATCAGGGTTTAAGTTGTCCACACTGTAAACCCGAATTATTTCCGGCTTTTGACGAAATTGATAATCAAATCAGCCAGGATCATCCAACAATGGCGGATGTATCTCCATAAAAACATCGAATATTTTTCGTGAAAAATATGCAATGTAGAGTGCTAGTATGCTCTAAAATGGTATAATTCATGAAAATTGATCACTATATTTTTTGTTCATAGCAAGAAGAATGATGGATGGTTAAAAACAAACTAAGATTTTGTGCGATTGTGTGAACTTATTTTCAGTGTACTCTCGTCTGCTTGATTTACCTTGAGCCCAACATCTATGACAGCTTAAACTACTATGTCCTTGTGCAAAATTGAGAAATTTCTGAAAGAGTCTGCAGAGTTTGATAAGGATCTTCCGGAGCCGTGGGTAACCCCAATTATTCTGACTGACAGCAAGGGGAGATGCCTCAAAGCCCAAGGAGATACAGTGATAGAAAGGACAATTATTTGGTGGTCTGGTAGTGGCTGGAACAGTGATAAGGGACTAAAGTTCCTAAAAGATAAGATTTTAGATGCCCAATGCCGCTATGGTAGAATACACATTTATGTGTGGTTAGGTTGTTGTGATTTAACCATTAAAACTGGTACAAAAGGCCATATCTGCCTTAACCCTACACAAAGTGGAGATTTGTTGATATTTGTTGATACTCGCCAGAAATGGACTGGGACTAGTATTGCTATGTACAGTGTTTAAATAAACAGATTAAATATATAGTATAAATTTTGCAAAGTGTAATGTGTTGATACTTGCCAGATATGGACTGGAAACAGTATTGCTATGGTGTTCAAATTTTTGTCCAGAAATTGACTGGGTGTAAGTTTGATTTCTTGTAAATATATAGTCATGTATTACCACTAGATAGCCAGAAATAGACTGGTATTTCCAAACCCAACTGTTTATTCCATTGTGATATGACCTGCAAATATATTAGGCTGCAAGAATAAAACAATAAAAAGAAAGATGATATTCAGTGAAGCTGCAACCACCCAAAAACATCTTCGTGTGCGAGGGCAGTGCCTTGCCACGAAATAGAATTAATAAACAGACACAACAACAAAAATAACAAACAACAAAAATACAGACTTGAGTGTTTAAGCTGTATAGTGTATCACTTATCACATATGGAACTGTGTGCGAGGGCATACCTTGCCATATAATCTAATCTAATCTTATAATTGGAATCAAAAAGATTAAATCTTAAGTTGTGTGCGAGGACGATTGCCTTGCCATATATCATTAATATAAAGTGGATAAAGTAAATAAATTATGATGATTAAAAATCAAACACTGATAAAATAAATTAAATAGGCAGAAAATTGAGAAAAGGATAATTATCGTACATGATATACTAAAAACTACTGTGTGCGAGGGCAAAACCTTGCCATTTTGATATGATAGAAAATTCCACAAACAAGAAATACCTTTAAAAAAGGAAATAGTCGAAGAGTCGTAACCAACCAAACAAGAAATATCAACTTGTTAAATGTGAGCGAGGGCTGAACCTTGCCACTAAACAAACAAAAGAGAATTTCACAAACAAGAAAAATCCTTGAAAAAAGATAGAAGTCGAGGAAGTAAAAATCAACCAAACATAACATGTGAGCGAGGGCTGAACCTTGCCACTAAATAAACAATTAAAATAAAAGAGAATTTTACAAACAAGAAAAATCCTTGAAAAAAAGATAGTAGTCGAAGAAGTAAAAATCAACCAAATATAACATGTGAGCGAGGGCTGAACCTTGCCACTAAACAAACAATTAAAATAAAAGAGAATTTCACAACAAGAAAAATCTTTGGAAAAAAGATAGAAGTCGAAGAAGTAAAAATCAACCAAACATAACATGTGAGCAGGGACTGTACCTTGCCACTAAACAATTAATTAAAATAAATTCCAAATAACGAGAAAGTTAAACTAAGTGTGTGCGAGGGCTTGACCTTGCCATACAAGTGCTCAAATACAAAAAATTAGAAATGGCTACCAACTACACAGACAGGCCAGACAATAAGAGGCCCAGTCAAGGGTCTGAAGATACCAACACATCAGCTGAAATGTGTCAGAGATGCGAATACGCAGCAGACAAAACAATAACCTGTTCTGGGTGTAAGTTGAATTTTTGCACTGACTGCGCTAAGATAAGTAACACTCTGTTTAAGTGTCTGATTGAGGGTGAATTAAATGACTTCCACTGGTCATGTAAAAGCTGTAAAGCATGCTTCCCAAGCTTGCAAAACATTGCTGGAACACTAGAAGAAATCCAAAAAAGGCATGAAAATAGAATGGACCATCTTGAAACTAGAATGGGAAATATAGAAAACACTACCAAAAAAGAAGTAGAGGTCCACGTACAATCCTTAAAGTCAGACATATTAGAAAGTTTGAAAAGTGATATAAACACAGTGGTAGATGAGAGGACAAGAGAACTCGATGATAGAAAACGCCGAGAATCCAACATAACAATTTTTAACCTGCCAGAACATTCACATGATAATGGGGCCGATAACAAAAGGGCTGATGAAGAAGACATCCTCGAGATCTTCTCAGATCTGGGTCTTCAAAATCCCAGTATACTGAACCTTTTTCGTCTGGGGAAAAAGTCCCAACAAAGTACCGCCCTTTGAAAGTCATATTGGATAGTAAAACAGACAGAAAGTTCCTACTCGAAAATGCTAAATACATCAAAGACAAAACAGCTGCTAAGTTTAACAGGATCATTATAGCAAAAGACTTAACGCCTGAACAAAGGAGAGAACGTCGAGAAAAAATAGTTGCAAGGCGACACGCCCAACGCGGCAATGGAGATTCCCGTTCTGGTAACGGGCAAGACAGATTAGAAGAAGCAGCTCAGTTCCCACTAAGCGAGCCAGAAGCAGTCGAGATGCAGGTTGAGCACCTAATGCCAAGCCCAATCCCAGTGGAGCAACCACTACAATTTCCCCATTACAATACAAACACTTCATCAGTGCTATCTCAGGCCAGTGCATATGACCAATCAACTGTCATAAATGAATCATCAACGGGCGTAACTATGCCAGGGGGAATTTCTACCCAGGATATTCGACCGCAAAGCCCAAGCCATCCTGGCCAATTCAATGTATAGGACGCAAGTTTTAATAATGTACATAGAGTGACCCTTGACAAACAATTATATCAAGGTCTTTTAAATCATGAAAATAAACAGTTTTTAAGTGTCTTTTACACCAATGCTGATTGTCTATCTCAATCAAAGAAGGAAGAACTTGAGCTATATATAAACTCAAACTCACCAGACATTATAGGAGTCACTGAAATGTTTCCCAAAAGAAGCTCTTTTAAAAACCAAGAAATTTTTTATCAGTTAACAGACTATGATTTGTTTTTAAGCAATCTTAATGTAGGTCGAGGTGTAGCAGTATATGTTAAAAGAAAATTGAACGCAGTTTCTGTTGATATGGGAACAAATTTCCAAGAATCAGTTTGGTGTACATTACAACTTCAGAATCAAGATACGTTACTGATTGGTTGCCTATATTAAAGTCCCAACACCAACGATGAAAATTATCAGTCCCTCGAAAATCTATTAAGGGGTATTTCTAACCGTCGAGAAAGCCATAAACTGCTCATGGGAGACTTTAATTTTCCAGAAATAGATTGGGAAAGCATAACCACATCAGTTGGAGAAGAACATAAAGCCACAAAATTTGTCGAATGTATACGAGATACTTACTGGTTCCAACATGTTAAACAACCTACAAGAGTGCGTGAAGGAAATGAACCATCGCTACTTGACCTTATTTTCACCAACGAAGAGAATATGATCGAAAACTTAACTACCCATCCAAGTTTAGGGAAGAGTGACCACTTGATTTTGAGTTTTAACTATATATGCTACACTTTACCTGACTTTAAGTGTGAACAGAAATCCAGACTAAACTTTTTTAAAGGTGACTATGTTTCAATCCGTGAAGAGCTTGACAAAATAAATTGGACCAACAAATTAAATGGTATGGACATGCTGCAATCATGGAGAAGTTTTGCTGAAATAAATATCGATTTAATGGAAAAATACATACCGGTGAGCAAAACTCATCAGGGATGTGGTAAGCCTAAACCGTTTATTACCAGACAGTGTATTGATGCAATAAAGCTCAAAAGAAGGCGGTGGCTCAAATACAAATATTGTAAAACAGACAGAAACTTTAGTTCGTATAAAGCTGCAAGAAACCAAGCCACCAACGAAATGAAACATGCAAAATATAACTATGAAAAGACTCTAGCTGCCAAAATAAAAACAGATACAAAAATCTTCTGGAAATATGTATGGTCAAAATCGAAAACCAAGACTACAGTGTCCAAACTTCAAATGGAAAATGGGGCCCTAAGTACAAATGATCAAGAAACAGCAAAAACCCTAAATGACTATTTTACTACTGTGTTTGAAAGAGAACCAGATGGACCGCTACCTGTTTTTCCTGAGCGAAATTACCAAGACATACTTCAGTCCACTGAAATAACTGAAACAAAAGTTGAAAAAGCCATAAATGCACTAAACCCAAGCAAGAGTCAAGGACCAGACAATTTTCACCCTAAATTCCTGAAAGAGACTAAAGACTAAATAACAAAACCACTGAAGATTATATATGGAAAGTCCCTCAATGAAGGTAAAATTCCAGATGTATGGAAACAAGCGAATGTCAGTGCGATTTTTAAACAAGGGGAAAGACAACAACCGGGCAATTACAGGCCCATTAGTTTAACGTCGGTACCGGGAAAAATGATGGAAAAAATAATACGGGATGCAATTGTGCAACATATGGATGGAAACGATCTGTTCTCACCTCACCAACATGGTTTCATTAAAGGCAAATCTTGTACCACCCAGCTTCTCGAATTCATTGAGGACATCAGCAGTGCTCTGGATGATGGGGTCGATGTGGATGTTATCTACATCGATTTTAAAAAGGCGTTCGATAAAGTCCCCCATCAACGCCTGTTAGTCAAACTTCGAGGATATGGAATACAAGGGCACATTCTTGACTGGGTCAAAGAATTCTTATCTGACAGGAAACAGCGGGTAGTTATAAATGGCTCCGAATCAGAATGGTCAGACGTCTCCAGTGGAATTCCACAAGGAAGTGTGTTAGGTCCAATTTTATTCCTTATTTATATTAACGACCTTCCAGACGTGATTGATGTGTTGATAAAACTTTTTGCTGATGATGCAAAATTCTACCAAAGGATTGAACAAAATGTAGACCACGATGCTAGCATTGTCCAATCTAGTCTGAACAAGGGTGTGGACTGGGCCAAAATCTGGTTAATGAGATTCAACTTCAAAAAATGTCATCACATGCAAATTGGCTACCATAATATACCAACTAAATACACTATGCAGGATGAAAATGAAACTGTAGAGCTCGATACTGTTAAATCTGAAAAAGACCTAGGAGTGACAATAGAAAGTAGCCTATCGTTTAGGGAACACATAAATTCAAAAGTGAACTTGGCAAACAGAAATCTGGGCATAATTTTTAGGACGTTCACTTATCTCGACGAGGAAACGTTTCTCCACCTTTTCAAGTCACTGGTTAGACCCCACCTCGAATACTCGACGCCGATTTGGTCACCATACTATAAAAAGGACAAAATCATGATCGAAAATGTTCAAAGAAGAGCGACGAAGCTAGTCTCCACACTCAAAAATATCAATTACAGTGAACGTCTCAAGAGGCTTGGCTTACCAACACTCGAATATCGACGAGAACGGGCTGACTTAGTTCAAACTTACAAGATTCTGAATGACATTGACAGGCTGGATAAAGACAAAATTTTCAAAAGAGCACATTATGCACAAACAAGGGGTCACAATTTCAAATTATTCAAACAGAGATCACATCTAAATGTGAGGGCAAACAGTTTCAGTAATAGGGTTGTGAACACATGGAATTCCCTGCCCGAGAATGTTGTAAATGCACCATCTCTCAACTCATTCAAGAACAGACTAAACAAACACTGGCATGGGCACCCCAAAAAATTTGATGCAAGATGCTACCAAGCAGGTCCCAACACCAGAGAGGGAACAAATCGAAAAACACCTGAAGAAGTCTGAGGCTTACTATGGTGTCGAGTACAGGTAAAATACAGGTAAAATAGTTTTTGCCACATCGGTTTTATGATTGGGAATTTCTTTCTGATTGCGCCATTTTCTGATAATTGTTTACTTTTACATATTTTTAGCCTTCATCTGTGGCTGTACAGACTAATGTTAGAGGTGGTCCGAATATCATAAAACCGAGTTTCACACGTCACGGATAAATTACAATGATAACTTCATACCCTATAAATGGTGACGTAAATTATAAAGATTTCCATAACACTTTACAATCGAAAATGTGTAATCATTGATTACACACGATCACATCCGATGGAGGGGACAATGATTACATAATCAGTTAACATACTTTAATCTCTGAAATTGTGTTTTTAATTTTAACTCTCTTCATGAGACGTAGACGGTTTTATGAATTTTATGACTAAGGGGTAACAAGGTTTTATGTGCTCTTCATATTTTTACTCTTTTATGTGGTATATCTAGATGGTAATTCACTTACCAAATTTTATTCTTATTTTAGAGTTGCAACCCTTGAAACTTTAAATTAGAATATTATTTGAAAATTACTTTGAACAGTAATAACTTATTTTTTTTTAGATATTTGTATATATGTACATATGTTGTGTTTTTGTCGCGAGGGCCACAAGGAAGACTTATTATAGCTAATTTTTGCCACCCTCATTAAACATTGTATAAATAAATAAATAAATAAAATGCTCTGGCGTCCGTCCGTCGTCCGTCGCCAACAATTTCAAAGATCTTCGTCCCTGAAACCGCTTGGCCAGTCAAAGCCAAACTGATTGTTAGTTTGGTTTTTTCCCACCCTGGTTTTTGGAGTGGGAATCTTTTTCTGATTGCGCCTTTTCCTGATCTTTGCCTACTTGTACCTTTCTTTAATTGCACGCCGGTGGGTCGGGCGTCAGACTCTACGATGGCCCCGACTTAAAGCTATTCATTTTAGTTGGTTGGGGCCGGAGCTTCTTGTCTGTTGCTAGGCCCACCGGGGTTTAACTGGTGTTTTTCTTTTGCTCCGGAGTTAGTAGGTTATTTGGCGCCCAGGGATCTCCATCGTCGGGCAGCTTACTCTATCTGTGAGTCCTTGTTTTTGATTCATCAGGATGTTTATCATGATTTATTTGTTTGTTCTTGATGATTCATTGACTAGTTAGAGATTCACCACAAGGACCAAGGAACTTACTAAATGCCAGTAACTTTGTGTTACTGATCGTTCCAAGTCGATACTTCTGTGGTGGTTCTTTTTGTTTTATGTCTTGGTGTTTAAAATATTTTGTGCTGTTGGCGCCTTATGTGTGTTTGCATATTTTTAGTTAAGCTAAGGTAACTGAGTGGCCACCTATTGGGAAAATAGCTGCTCATTCGGCTTACGATATGTTTCATGGTATAAGTGCCTGATTGTTAGTTTTTTTTTTCCCACCTCGGTTTTTGGAGTGGGAATCTCTTTCTGATTGCGCCTTTTCCTGATCTTTGCCTACTTGTACCGTTTCATGTGGAGCATCCTTAGGAAGGGGAAACAAAATTATATAAATGGTACAGGTCACATGACCAAGTTGGCTGCCATGGCTATGAATAGCAAAAACCTTTAAAAATCTTCCTCCCTTGAACCAGAAGGCCTATGATTTTGAAACTTCACATAAAGCATCAGAGAGAGGAGCTTTTATAAAGTTATATAAACGATGACCCTGGGACGACTTTGACCTATTTTACGGCAAGGTAAACTTAGGTCGCCTATGCATTTGAATGGGGAAAAGTCGGAAGATGTCATTTGATTGTAGAAATGAGCAAATGTACAGAATGTTTTTGTTTATGGAAAAACTGGACTCAGGGGTTGTCTGTTCCTGCCCGGGTGCTAAATATGTGTATAATATTCTTATATTCAAACATCTTTTTCTCTGAGACTGCTTGGCCAATCAAAGTCCAACGTTATATGGAGGATCCTTAGTGGGAACAAAAGTTTATATAGGCTATATCAGTGTTGGTCTGTTGATTTCATGTTTTATATCCCACTCAACAGCTAAGGGCATATGAAGACAGAACCTTAATTTAGTCTAATCTGAAAGACTGGATGACCCTGGGATCGAAACCCAGGATCCTGAGGAGTACATGTAGCTTAACAAACATGCCTCGGAGGCTTTGGTTGCACCAGAATGTCCTACCAGAACAGTTGATAGCTATCTATTATTAGCGTCTTATATGAAAATCTCAGATGAGCGTTTACAGGACCAATGGTCAATGGTCCTCTGGTTTTAGCTCACCTGAGCCAAAGGCTCAAAAGGTGAACTTATAGGATGGCCATGCTCTGGCGTCCGTCCGTCGTCCGTCGCCCACAATTTCAAAGATCCGCTTGGCCAATCAAAGCCAAACTTCATGTGGAGCATCCGTAGGAAGGGGGAACGAAAGTTTATAAAAATGGTTCAGGTCACATGACCAAGATGGCCGCCATGCCCATATATGGTAAAAACTATAACAAAACACCTTCTTCTCTGGAACCGGTAGACCAATTTCAATGAAACTTGTTTTTAAAGTATGATAGCTTCCTATAAAACTGATGTTTTGGTAAATGTATATATTAAAAACAACAAAACCAACCACTGTGAGGAATGGTGCACCTTAAACGATTATATTATACATAACTTATCTATAGTTTTAAACAATTTTACACTATTAGGTTAAAAAGTTTCTTCTGAAAAATGCCCATTTTTGTAGGACATTTTGGCTGTTATGAACATGGGGGTAAGTTTGTTTATGTAATAGCCTAGGAATGTGCTTGATTGTCCACAATACCTCTATCCTTTGTTGTTAAAGGACACATGGAAAAACTACAATGGTAAAACCAAAGAACTGACTATTCCAAGGTACATGTAAGACTCTGAGCAGTCTGTTTTGTTTAAACCATATGCGCATATGAGAGCAGCAAGTTCACATAGCGACCTACCGATGGTAAGAAGAGACTGATAAGTCGTACACAATGCAGTGTACATGGGGAACATATATTATGACACAGATTTTAAAATGCCATGGCTATAATGCGTAAATGCATTTTATAATAACTGTTAATCTTCGCCTGAGTAAAAATAAGATATTTTCTGTTCCGTTATTCTCCGAGAAGAAAAAAGAAATGCCAACTAAAACTGTGCCAGAAAAATTTGATGTGATTGTGAAAACTATAATATTTTGAAGAAGAATCCAGTCTACAGTAGGAACAAAGTATATCTGAGGACATGTCACGAGGGCACTGAAGCTTAATGAACGTACATGTAATTGGTTACTTTAAACTACATTGAAAGGGCATTTGCATTGTTTAGAACATTTACTTCGTTGAACAGTATACTACTTGATTATCAGTCAATGAAATTAATCTATCTGCCTATTGATTTTTTATTGAATGAGATGTTTGCATCGGCAGTACCTATAGCTGTTACAATAACTCAAAGTACTCCCCTTCATTTTGTCTTAATTTTTTGTAGTAAGTTTTATAGACAAAAGCAAGAAACAACAAGTGAAAATCAATTTCTAGTTATGTATAGGTATAAAATAACATTGGAGAAATAAATTGAATTTTATCACAAATAATAGTCCAGAAATTCTGCGAAACATCAGTTTTTATAGGAAGCTAACAGACTATATGTAGCATCGGGGACTCTGGCCCATCATAGTTTATATAAATCATGGCCTTGGGTTGACCTTGACCTGTTTTATGACAAGGTCAATTTTGGTTACATAGGCTTTTCAATGGAAAAAAGTGAAATCATTGAATTTTTAAGGAAGTTTTGTAGCCTGTGACCTGAAAATTGGTAGATAAAGACAGCATGTTGAGCTTATTATGTGTTGGGCATATTAAAGGTCAAGGTCATTTCTTTACCTTGGCCAAAGGTCATTTACAAAATAAATGTTAAAAAAACTTATTTTTCTTAGTAACCGCATGACCAACCAAAGCCAAAGTTTATATGTAGTATCCTTGGGATGGGGGAACTAAAGTTTATATAAATAGCTGCCATGGCTATTAATAACGCTGTTAAATTTAAATTTACAGGTTTATAGCAAAACTGTAGGGGAAGATTTATAAACCAGGGCGCAAATTCTATAAATTATATTTACTTGGTTGTGTCAGTATGATACTCATTTTCATTATCTCCTTGCTTCCTAGAATGCTTTTGTTTGTTGGAATTGATGTCAGTCAACAGCAAAGGTCATAAGGTCATGTCGGGACGTTGCCTCCATTTTATGGGACTTTCATCCAAAATGAGGATGTCCTGACATACAACAAGTGCTTAAAATATAACCATCCAACTAATAGCTTATAATATGTATGGATGGTTTCACTTTAACCTCTTTTCCTGGGCAGGCTCAAACCAGAGCGGTTTAACTCAGTACAAAGAAAACATTCAAGTAAAATAAGAAAATGTTTCGAACCGTGGTCGGTATCATCCTTAGATAGGAAACAATAACAATATGTCGTTATGCATAAGTCATTAAACGATGTCGCTTTGGTGCTCACGGGTATAATTCAGCAAATAGGTCACTGTATAGGCGGTAACTTTAATATTCATATCTGGGCGTGGTCAGCTAGTTCATCTGTTCAAGTAGGGAGATTATAGAAAAATCGAACTCAGTTGGCCTGGGCCGCTGTCACATATTTACCATTAGAAATCAGTTACCTGTATTTTGTCCAATCCAGTGAATAAGACAAACGCATATTTCATTCTTATTTTCAAACCGAAAACATGTGAGCTGAATCCTTTAACTGTACATATTTAGCTTTTACCAAAGTCAAAGATAGACCATACCCAATAACGTATTCATGAGGTAACGCCCATAACGTGACCTATTTGCCAGATTATATCCACAATTTATGTTTTAGGGCAAAATATCAAAACAGCGGCTAGTCCAGTTGCCAAACATGGATTTGGCCTGTGACCTGGAAATGTGTGCCGCATAAAATGTTTTTATGGATTTTACTTCTTGATACCTTTCAGATGAAGAATCCCAGTGATGCCACCTTGGCATCATTGAGCATTTTGAAATATTCAAAAATTCAAAATGGCCGTCAAATGGCGGAAAATAGTGCAAAAATCAACATAAAACATGTATGTGAAGCAAAAATCTCACTTCTCTTATTGTCCTTACTGTCTTCTTCTGGTTCATCAGACCATGCCAGTTCAAAAACGGCATCATGAATTGTTTGAAAAAATCAAAAATCAAGATGGCGTCCAAGATGGTTGGCATAAACAAGAAAACAGCATCCCAGAGTTGCACATATTCAATGTTTTGTGTTTAAAATGCTCAGTTTGTGTTCTTATTAACAAAAACACCATAATTTAGTTTTGTTTATGTTTTTTACGCTCCAGTCATAACAAAAAGGCAAGATGATTTCCAAGATGGCCGCCGAAATAATGATATAGAGAACTTGATGTTTAATAAACTGCCTTAACTGTCTTGCTTTTGAATTTACTTTATTTTGTTAGCAGTTCAAGTTCGAGTTTAGTTCTGACCCAACATCATAACAATGATGCAAGATCGTGGTCAAATAACCGTCTTAATCTTAGTATAAGGGAGAATGGTCTCTGATTCAAAAAGCTTATCTAAATGTTTATTTGTTAAGTTTTAAGTAAGCAGAATAAACAGAGGGGTGCAAATCAACATCATTTAATGAAATATAGAATAGGCATTTTATTCTAAAACTGAGATTAGATATTCGCTAGTGTCATTACCATTTTAATAATTAGCAAAATCATCAGCTATATTGTTCAACTATTGCAACAATGGATTCTTTAATTCAATTGCATTTGCAAAACGCTGTACAGACTACTTGATTTATGAAGCGCCTGTATTTTGATGATGTGCATTGTTGTTCAGAAGCATACACACAGCAAATCATTCTACTTGAAGTATATTATCTGTTGCTGGAGCCACACTGTCGGCTGTTGTAATTGGCGCAAGCGCTCAGAACCCTTCAACATTATTTCGACCACCTGACTTAAGTTGGATATTAGACCACTTACCCTTGACCAAGCGTGGATTATCAAATGGATGTCTGGACTTGTGTTGGTTTCACATTGTTTTGGTAAACGAATGTGTATATGGTGATTATATGTATTAAGCTTGGGAGCGTTTGTTAGCTTTGCTTACCAGTTTTACATTCAACCATATATTTTAAAGAAATAATTCTACGTTGCTGCGATAACATCATCCAAATGCGATGATTCCCCTGATATAATCTGGTAAAGGCTTACTCAGTTTAAGCTTGTCAGGTATGAAACCCTTTGACATTGATTTCAAACTGGACTGCAAGAAGGAAGCAGACTACGCTCTGATGTTTTACCACTTAACCCAATATTTAGCGTCTTTCAAATGTCTCTTTTATATGGTCCATCCCCTTTCGCATTAATGCTTTCTCTGCTCTTAAAGGGACTTGGTTTTACTTTTTATTCTTTTCGGTTTACATGGATTGTAGATATTTAATCTTGAGCAATACATTGACGTTCGTGTATAACGCTTACACATTGTCCTCAATGGTTCGCAATCATCTCACTTCTTTCCACTGTTACACTATGTCTCATCTGAACATCGTTAGCGTTAGGTCCGAACTTGATCAGCGAGTATACTTTTAACCAGTCTGTGATATAACAAGCCCTTCTTCAATGTGAGATGGTCAAAGTTGCATGCACAATCATGAAACACATACCTAAATCATTGTATCTTTTCAACAGTGGTTTTAAATCTGTCATCTGCTGAGAAGATCGAATAGTGTTGAGAGAATGCTTAGCCTAGTGTTTTTTTTTCAAACCTTTTGCCTTGCTAGAGAAGTTTTGGTTATGTTTTCATGCTACAGTCAAAGTAACAATGGGTCGTCCACAGAATAGCACATCCAATCGGTGACGACTGTATCAGGCCTGCGCAGTGTATGTCGATTTCTCAACTAGTACATTTCCAAATATATTGTGTGTTCGTAATCCTCTTGTCCCCGCTGCTCCCCAACATTGAAGAATGCTGGGAGCCAACTCTGAGGGTATACCATGGCAAGGTAAATCTACCTGGAAGTGTTTTGAATAAATAATTTTTGCTTCAAATGTTTGTGGCTTTTACTTAAATGAGTTTTGCGTACCGCCATTGTAATAGCCATAGAAATGATCAAGCGATCATTGTTTGGAAACTTTCCAGCCAACTTTTTCAAATTCATCCATCAAGTTAAATCCATGCGCTAAGAAATAAAAATAAAACTGAGATCCTGTAAGAGCAGGGAACACATTAATGAGAAAGGGGATGGGCCAAGGTTTACACATGTATTTATTTGAAATAAGAAAACAACAATATTGTATATAAAGTTGTGATGTTGTATATCCCAATATTCAGAGTTTCTATGCACGTTTTAAACTTTTCTGTTCTTAGCATTAGCGTCAGTTCGACTCTTCCTTTCTTCCTTGTGAACCAGCTTTATCTGCGTTTGTAATCTGTTACATCCTTTCCAAATATGCTACAGACCAAGCGTCTAGCGTTTTGTAGCTTTATTGAAGGATTCACTAAATTATCTTTAAAGAAAAAATGCAGTCCCCTTTTCTTCTTTATATATTTAAGATGTAAGATGTTACGAATACGTCCATTTAGTGGTGTAGATTGATTTGCTTCCCGCCTTTTATTCTGCTAAATCAATTAAACTTGTGTTTTGGTCAGTATAGAAGATCTTAGTCGTAATATAATTTCGTAGGACACATACGCCCCAGTATCATTTTGCGGTGTAAAATAAAACACGAACATTGAATTGCGATGTTTACAGCATAAAATTGTCATTTCAAATACAAGTCATTCAGTATTTGCAGCAATGGAATGCTGCTGTAGCCAGAGAACATTGAAGTATGAATATTAAGGTCCTCTTGGTCTCCATCTTGTTTTATTGTTATCATGTTTGGACAAATATAATACAGAAACACTCATTAGTCAACATTAATTGAGCTTTTGAATGACAAAACATTTCAGCAAATGCAGCACTGGAATGCTGATTCAATCAAACATTATGTACTCATATATTATGATTCAGTATGGCGGCCATCTTGGCCACCGTCTTGGCTCATTTTTATAATGTGGGAATAAACAATAAACCATGCTGCTCACAACATTATATGAGCATTTCAAACGCATTACATTTAGTTTATACAGCGCAGGAATGGTGTTTTAATCAGAGAACACAATCTTTTAAATTTTAATTATGGTGGCCATTTTGGTCGCTATCTTTTTTCGTTGTTATGATGTGGGGTCATAACTGAAAACGAAACACTTAAGTATAATGTGTACAACACAAATGGACTTTGAAGCACAATACACTGTTTTATGCAGCACTTCGATGCCGTTTTATTTCGAAATATTGCTTTTAGTATTATTGTGGCAGCCATCTTGTCCGCCATCTTGCCTCATAATAATAACATAGGGATCAAAACACAGAATCATTTTTTTAATATTGTTTACAGCATAAACCGAGCATTTTTTCGCAGAGAAATGAGTATATTAAACCCTGGGGTGCTGTTTTCTTGTTTAAGGCGACCATTTTGGACGCCATCTTGATTTTTCCAAAACGCTCAATGATGCCAGGGTGGCATCATGCAGTTTCTGAACTAGCATGGCCCAAGGAACTGGAAACCACAATAAAATTTCATGCGGCACCATCTTCCAGGTTATGCTGATGGCTACTGGACTAGCCCCCGTGGCCGAGCGGTTAAGAGCGCAGTTTCTTAATCACACGATAATTTTAACTCTATGCCTGATGTTGATTCGAGACCCGCACTGGCCACATGTGAGACAACCCAAGATCTGCTTGCGGATAAGACAGGTGGTTTTTCTCGGGGTTCTCCTGCTTGCCCACCTACTGATCGGTCCGTCTCATATGAGCTGAAGTAATCTTGAAAGGGACGTAAAACTAAAAAAAATGTTTACACTGTACACCCCAGTGTTACCATATGAGCATTTGTTTTCGCCCAAGCATTTTGATGGTTTTCATATGCAGTGGCCCATATAATAGTGGGATAAGGGAATATACACTTAACAAGTTTGCTCGTAGTGTTTTCAAACTATTCCAATCGTATACATTGAGCAGGACGGACTTACGTGTACTGACAAAGATAAAATTATAAAGGATTATTTCAACTGAAAGTTTTCACTCTGTACAACTGTATATTCAATCACGAAAACGTGTCCGTGCAATGTATACCTATGGAACGCCATAACTGTCTTATGTTAAGATCTGTCATTATATGCTGTTGAAAGATATTGTATGGTGTTCGTTTATCATCCCATCTTGTCCACTTAGTATTATCTTGGCTCCATTCAACATGTTGTCATGTCAACTTTACATTTTGTTATGTTAAATCATCATTTTATAGAATTAATATATAATGCTGTTATGTCCACTCATTATTTTGTTGGCTTCGGTTCTCGAGTTGACTTGTCATTTTATCGTTTTGTTAGCTTCATATATTATCTTATTTCGTCAATTTACCATTTACTTCTTATGATATGACATGTTATTTTGTTCAGTTTCTATGTAGTCTGGTTAACACTGCGTTCTGTTGGCTCCAAGGGTAATAAAACTCTTCTATTGGCTTTGTTCATTGTGTTGTTATGTCAAGTCATCATTTTGACATGTCAACTTAGCAGTGTGTTAGCTTTATCATTTATGTTGTAATGTCCACTCATTATTCTGTTGACTTGGTGTGTCATGTTGTCTTGTTATCAAATCATTATGTTGTGTTCATATGTTATCCTTTTTGGTGATTTTTTCATTCAGTTGAGTTTATATAGCATGGCATCCTGTTATACCTATGCCCCGTTGGCTCCATTGATCGTATGCGCATGTCAAATAAATAATTTATTGTCTTTTTTCTCTGTAATGTAATATCAAATCGCTATTCTGTGTGCTTCACTTGCAATGATGTTTATTCTTTTGACATTTGTATCTCTTACGGTTATTCTATCATTTGATTATCTCTATATAGACGCTCATGTAGACGTTTTTGGTACCGGTACCGATGTAGAACGTTTCAAGATGGTGGCGAGTCAAACAGGGGATTTATAAGTACCATTTCATTTGTAAAATATCAGGAGCCAGTCTCAGACACTATCACGCACGGGAAAAAAATCAGAGTTAACGATTTTGACATTGCCATTATGCAGTCTGATGACTGTAGCAAGAATTTGGCTGAGATGAGCGGGTGTCTTATGTGATTTTCAATTTAAGCTGAGACAGGCCAGGTTTTCACGATATTTTGTCTTTTTAACTGCAAATATCGTAACTTTTCTACAAAAGCCTATTATCCTAGACCCCAAAGACTTTCCCTAGCCATTGTAGCAAACAGAAATTATAATTGAAGAAAATACTTGAGTTTGAATATATCGGTCAGGCTACTTTGTAGAGACCAGTAATTTTTAGCCAGCAACCGTGTAGACAAAGTTCAATTTTGAGGATTTAGTAACCGTGTAGATGCAGTTTGGATACCATGTAGATTATCAAGAAGCCGTTACCAGTCAGACCGGAAGATCACAGCTCTAAGAGACTACAAATACATATTGTTCCCGCGTACAATCATAAACCTGTATGGGCCCCGCCAATTGGGGGCTTAAAGAAATAAATGGACTGCTTGTGTCTCCAGGCAAAGGTTCTTCGCTACTGACTGACCATCTGATTACTCGTTAGCCACTCAGGCCTGGGCCTGCCCATGAAAAGTGTTTTCACTACATATAACCATTCGTACATATAAGCCTTATTGGCTTAGTTGGGTGGTTATATTTGAAACAGTTTTTGGATGTCGTCATCCTAATTTTGAGTAAAAGTCCCGTAAAATAGAGGTGACGTCCCGGCATGACCATAGCTTAAACATCAATTCAAAAAGTAAACTGAATCGCTCTTTCTACTCTGGAGCTGGTTCTAGATAGACCAGATCTCCTTAAATACTAGCCCCTAGATGTAAGGAAGATAGAGATATAGATTCAACCAACCAAAATGCTAAACGTGGCGTAGTCATAACTGAAAGCATTGTCTGCGCATGTCCATATTCTTCGCACACTGGACAGTATTTTAACGCTACCTATATTTAGATAATGACACTGAAAGAGATTCATCTGGTTTTAGCCATACTCATTACATTTGGGCAATTTGATTCGAGAGAGGAGCTTCGTAAATACAGTATGTGAATACTTGTAATTGTTTGTGTTGTTTTATCTGGTGTGTAGACTTGATAGACTCAATCCCTTCATGCCACAGGACAAGAGGAGAATTTGCTGCATAGTGGACACAGTTTATTTCAGTTAATTTACAAAATAAGGACACGACTAGACGTTTCCGCGCATTTATTGAACACCCTTCGTATGTATAAAGTATTCATTTAAAAGGAAAATGTACAAGTAGGCAATGATCAGGAAAAGGCGCAATCAGAAAGAAATTCTCACTCCAAAAACCCGAGGTGGGAAATAACTGAATTGACAATAAGGCACTTATACTTAGAAAACGTATCGCAAGCCAAGTGAGCAGCTATTTCCCAATAGGCGGCCACACAGTTACCCGAACTTTACTAAAACTATGAAAACGTACATAAGGTTCAAACAGTACAAATAATCGACTCCAAAACATAAAACAAATAGAACCACAACAGAAGTATCGCCTTGGAACGATCTTTCCCACCCGGTGGCTATGTTGGGACTTTAAATTTAATTGCATCGTTTTCTGGTCTCTCTCTTCTTACTTTTGTAAAAAAAGTGAGACTATTTGCTGTTACAAAGACAAAATATCGTGAAAACCTGGCCTGTCTGCGCTTAAATTGAAAATCATGAAAGACACCCGCTCATCTCAGACAAATTCTTGCTATAGTTATCAGACTGCGTAATGGCAATATCAAAATCGTACACATTGATTTTTTTCCGAGCGTGACAGTGTCTGGCATTGAAATTGACTGATGTTTTTACAAATGAAATGGTACTTACAATCCCTGTTTGAATCGTCGCCATCTTGAAACAATCTACACCGGTACCAAAATGTCTACACGAGATCACGTATACGACTGTGATATATATGTGATATGCTGTCTGGTCCTGTCATCTCTTCTTGTTTCTGTGTCAAGATGAAATCCATTAATTTTTTGAATTTTACTTTCCGGAAAATTATGACATTCTCAAATATATTTTATAGGTGTTTTTTATTCCTCGCTTTTAACTCACAAAATTATGGATACAATATTATGGCGGAACCTTCGAAATCCGGGGAAATTCGAAATTAGTGGTAATTTATGTTTCTCACATTTTCTCTTTCTATGTGAAATGTTTTGTGAAGTTTTTATCCCCAGATAAAACATAGATGATTGCACTTTAAACTTGTATGAAAATTGTATCTGAGCAACAATGAGTGCTTTGGGGATATCCAGCCCTACAAAATGGTTGTGGTACCACTCGATAATTTTAGTTGAACTTTGTTTGCTACCACACCGAATTTTGGTCAAGCTAAAAATCCCAACTGTATTCAGGATACTTATTAGTCTTCTAGCTACCCATACCCCCCTCCCCCCCAGGGGGAATTTTCTACACTATGATTTTCTAAAAGTACATTAAAAAAACTATCAAACCCTGTTTTCTGCCATCTGGAAGTGGAAGCGTTTGCGTTTTATGCTATGTTTCATTATATTACCCTAAATATTCAATTTTTGCGTTTTAATGATGGGGGTACACATAGAAAACTGAAGATATCTCATTTGTTCCTTATCCTAGACCATTCAACTTGGTCTCATTTTAATGCTTATACATAGCCCTTTAATCCAATAATAAGTAATGGAAAATATCTAATTTGCTTATTCATGAATTTTCATTAAAACATTAAAATGAAAAACGAAACATTTAATAATTAATTATCTCCGTAAAAACTAATTTCAGGCCTAAACTATCATTGCGGCTCATTGTTATTGTACCAATATTACTATTTGACAAATTTGTTGAGGCCATGGACCTTAATGAAAATTTTTTCATTTGCATTTTCATGAATATTAATGAAAATGACGAAAATCAAAATTTACTCTATTGCCATTTAAGGGTTTGAGTGGGTTGTAGGATGTACCTTGCAACCTTAGACCAAATGCTCATGGGTGCCAATTTGATCAGAGGATCACTTTAATGTCCATTTGAGTGATAACCCCCACCCCTAATAAGCAGAGGAATTAATGTGGTACACCTCTATTACCACATGTAGCTTGGCTACTGATAGACATAGAGAGCTGAAATATGTATCAAATGATTGCTTTGGCAATTTTTTATAATCATGTAATAAGATATATAAACAATTGGCTATCTTAATGCTCAAATATTAAAAAGAAGTTCAGATATTAGAAAAGAAACAGATAAAGGAAGGGGGTATACCAAACAAAATTGCTAACATCTCAGTGACCAAAAACTCTAAGAGAGCTGAAATGTGTATCAAATGATTGTTGTGATAATGTTCTATAATCATGTGATAAAATACAGAAAGAATCTGACTTTCTTAATGTTCAAATATTGATAAGAACTTTCAATAGAAGAGAAAAATCACAGAACATTGGAGGGGGTATACCTACAGATATGTTTATATCTTGGCAACCAAAAGCCATAGAGAGCCGAAACTTATAACAAATGATTGCTATGATAACATTCTAAAACCCTGAAATAAGATACATTTACAATCAGACTTTTCTGCTGTTTGACTTTTGATAAAATCAATAAATATAGTAGAAAAATCACTGAAATTGGAGGCGGTATACCTATGGAAATGTTTATATCTCAGCAACCAAAAGCCATAGAGAGCAGAAATTGGTGTCAAATGATTGCGTTGACAATATTCTACAACCTTATAAGAAGATATATAAACAAGCTGACTTTTTGTTGCTCAAATATTTAAGAAAACTTAAGATATAAGAGAAAATTCACTGTCAAAGGAAGGGGGTATACCAATAAAATTGCTAATATCTCAGTGACTAATCGCTCTAGAGAGTTGAAATTGGTATCAAATGATTGGTATGATAATGTTCTATAATTGTGTGATTAGACATATAAAAATCTAACTTTCTTGTTGTTCGAATATTGATGAGAACTTTAAATATGATAAGAATCAAAGAAAAATGGAGGGGTATACCAATATAAACGTTTATATCTCAGCAACCAAATGTCCTTGAGTGCTGAAATGGGTATCAACTGATTTTTTTGACAATATTCTATAACCATGTACTAAGATATATAAACAAGCTTACTTTCTTATTGCTCAAATATTTAAGAAAACATAAGATATAGCAGAAAAATCACTGCCAAAGGAAGGAGGTATGCCAATAAAATTGCTAATATCTCAGTGACCGATAGCTTTAGAGAGCTGAAATTGGTATCAAATGATTGGTTTGATAATGTTCTATAATCATATGATAAGACATATAAATAACCAAACTTTTTTGTTGTTCAAATATTGATGAGAACTTTTAATATTAGATAAAACTCACAGAAAAACGGACGGGGTATACCAATGTAAACGTTTATATCTCGGCAACCCGATCTTCTAGAGAGCTGAAATTGGTATCAAATAATTGCTATGACAATATTCTACAACCATGTAATAAAATATATAAACAAGCTTACTTTCTTGTTGCTCAAATATTTAAGAAAACATAAGTTATAGCAGAAAAATCACCGCCAAAGGAAGGAGGTATACCAGTAAAATTGCTAATATCTCGATGACCAAGAGCTCTAGAGAGCTGAAATTGGTATCAAATCATTGCTAGGATTTTGTTCTGTAACCACGTGGTAAGACACACAAAGATTCTGACTTTCTTGTTTTTTCGAATATTGATAAATCTTTCAATTTAAGGGAAAAATCACAGAAAAATGGAGGGGGTATACCAATGAAAAGGTTAATAACTCAGCAACCAAAAGCTCTAGAGAGCTGAAATTGGTATCAAATGATAGCTATGATAATGTTTTATAATCATATAATATAATTAATGAAAAATTAGACTTTCTTATTGTTCGAATATTGACGAGAACTTTAAAAATTAGATAAAAACACAGAAAAATAGAGGGGGTATACCAAGGGAAACGTTTATATCTCAACAGCAAACAAACCTAGAGAGCTGAAATTGGTATCAAATGATAGATATGACAATAATTTTGAGCCGCATCGTGAGAAAACCGGTCTTCGGGGTTTCCGACCAGGTCTGACACAAACCGGCCTGTACAAGCTCAGAAAAGAGCTAGAAGCTTGAAATTTCGGATTTAAGAAGAAGAGGAAATATACTATCCGTGTAGCGAAAACAAAGGCGCTGATCAGCTTCGCGGTTACCGCGAAGCTGATCTGCGCCTTTGTTTTCGCATAGGCAAAAATCCGGTTTTCTCGCGTCGCGGCTCATATAATAAGATATAGGAAAAAGTTGACTATCTTATGGCCAAAATTTAAGAAAACTTAAGATATAAGAGAAAAACATAGACAAATGAAGGGAATATACCAATAGAATTGACAGTATCTCAGCAACCAAAAGCTCTAGAGAACTGAAATTGGTATCAATTGATTGATAGGATCATATTCTTTACACAAAAAAAATATGAAAATAACAGAAATAATCAGATACAAGTCATTCTGTAGGTATACCAGTTCATTTTTTCATTATTTCTCTGCGATTTCTAGTTTTCATTAATATTCATGAAAAAAGAAATAGACGAGCCTTATATCCTTAAATACATGTATTGTATGTATAAGGGTGATAGAACATGGCCATAGCATTCATTTGATTCCACATTAGTGTTCCATGTTTATCAACAGACCAGGTACAAATGATAATATATGTATACACACTATTTTTCCAGGACTTTTTACTTTTTAATTAATATTCATGAATATACAAATGAGATAATTTTCACATAGGCTCATGACAACAATAAATTTATGAAATATGTCTAAATGGTGCAATATAAATGTGTCACAACTATAGTTTAGGCCTGAAATGAGTTAATCTATGGGATTTTAATGATTTTCTACCATTTTCATGTTTTCATTAATATTCATGAATATGCAAAGTAGATATTTTGTATTACTTATCATAGAATGAATGGGCTATGTCTAAGCTTTAAAAAAGACCAAGTTCAATGGTCTAGGATTAGTAACAGCAGAGGTATGATCGACTTTCTACGCCTACCCCCATTATTTCTATACAAAAGATGGTATCAGGTCATATAATAAAACATAGCGTAAAATGCAAACGCTTCCACTTCAAGAGTGCAGAAAACAGGATTTGATAGCTTTTTCACTATACTTTCAGAAAATCATGGTGCAGAAAATTCCCCCTGGGGGGGAGGGTTTGCCCTACTGGCCATTAGCCTATATGTGATCAATTTCTGAATTATGCATCAGTACAGCATATATCAGTGCACATGTGCAAGAACTGTTTTGAGCCCGAGATGTAAGAGAGAGCTGTACTTTGAAACTAAACATTAACTACACCGAATTTCGCAGGTACCATCATAAGGAAACTGGGATTGGAGAGAATTGTTCCTACTTTTGAATCTGAAAATATTTCCCCTGATATACTAAGTAATATGAGCATGTGCGTGATAAAACCAACAATTTGGGTTCCAACCTGGTCCGACACAAACCGGGTTTGACAGTCACAGAAGATGGCGAGAGGGTACAAATTTTGCATTTAGAAAGAAGAGGAATTGTACTATCAGTGTAGCGAAAGCAACGGCGCTGATCAGCTGATCTGCGCCTTTGTTTTCGTCTATGCAGATAGTTGGTTTTCCCTGTTTGACTCGCCGCCTTCTTGAAACGTATAATGACAAACGTAAACGGTGCGCTGCAATGAACTTCCCTTAATGATTTAGCTGTTAGACTAAGGATTCACGGTCGACATCCAATGCTTTCTTATCTTAGTTCTCTACCTATTGCTGTATTACGTTCCTTGGACACAGAGGCTAATAGATTTTACGATAGAAATCATCAAAGTATGACGCTGCACTGTTAACAAGATGTTATACTCAGCATGCTCTTCGTCCATTTATCGATTCCGAATCTAATCACATTAGACGTTTTATTAAAATTCCTTTCATTAATAAAGGGATTGACTTTATTTATTTACCAAGCATATTCCAGGATAAATCAGTGATATAGTCTATACCTACGTACTTCCAGAAATCAAAACCTCCTATTATTTGTTACAAATACAATAAAAGGTACAAGTAGGCAAAGATCAGGAAAAGGCGCAATCAGAAAAAGATTCCTACTCCAAAATCCGAGGTGGGGAAAAACCAACCAACAACCAGGCACCCACACCATGAAAACAAACCGCACAACCAATCAGAAATACTATACACATAGAAATAAGTTAGGGAACACCTGTCATAATGTGACTACCAACTTTGGACTGTATATATCCTTCTTTGTAAAAATTATGAAGAATGCTTTGACAATTTGTCAGAATCTGCAGACTCCAAAGTTGCTTCTATATGAAAATGGTTAGCATGAAACATAAACTGTGGCGGAGAGCGGCCATCTTTGATTCAGAAAATGTTTGCTAAATTTAAGAAACGCACTGCTCGTTTTTGCGATAACTTCGTTATTTGAACTCACGTTGTCGTAATTTTTCGTCAGCATAAAGCTGAGACTTTGCTTGTGGAACTTTGATTATAAATTCTTTATTTTCTGACCGACCGTCGGCGGTAGGCCCATACTTTTCAGGGGGTAGGTCTCATGCCTACGTTTTGTTCTTTGGGTATACATTTTGCAGGATATAAATGTTAGGCCAGATATCCGATATGACCCTTTAGGAATCTAAACATGTACGTTCTGGTTATAGTGTCCTAGCGGAACTATTCTTTTACGGCTTTATTTGCAAAATATCCAAGAATTTGGCCTTCCGTAGAAATCAATGCAAACTGTAGATTTTGTATGATTAGTTGGTTTGGAGATGAAGCATAAAGTTTTAGGTCCGAAGTCGTGTATTCATTCAGAACGATCAGATTCAACATTTTATTCCTGTTTTGCTTTCAAAAATTGAGTTTTGCGGAGTGCAGAAGCAAAAGGGCAAACTTGTATTCAGTAAAAGTGGAGTTTTTCGCATATGGCATATTGTATCCTCCGTAGCACAAAGACGAAATGCTGTAAATTTCAACAAATTGGGCTGTAGGTAGGCCAAGGTATGAAATATATGTGATAAAAAATTCAGTATCGCCAGAAAAAAGGAAAATGGATTTTTTCAAACTCTCCACAAGGGCTCAAAGTGTTCCCAAACTTATTTCCATGTGTATATTTCAATAAACTTGTTTCTGATCTTGATATCCATGCTAATACTCCTAAGTCTTGAGATTGTAAAGATTCAAAATATGTTTATCAACCAGCCGGGCATATAGTTACTGGAAATTTAAAAATAATTTCGGATTCTAGAATTCGCAAAATTGTTTCTAAAGATCCGAAATATAGATTCCCTTCCTACGTTAATTTCGACAAATGTAGAGAGGAAATTGCATCTGTATTGAATGATTTCGGTCATCGATGGTGTAAACGAAAGGGTGTTCAGGATAATGCTCTTTAAGAATGGAGAAGAAGTATCTTCACTATCGTGGATAAACGTATAAAGTTTTATTCACAAAATACACTGTACTAATCATTTTCCTCCTAAACCTAAATCGTCATTTAGGCATTTGAAGCAGGGTATCCAAGAATTTCATAGAAAGTATGTCTTGGTTCCGGCAGACAAAGCCGCGAACAATGTTGTTGTCGTTTGTAGGCTTCACTACTTTAAAACCTTAAAACAGGAGCTTGATGGTACCAGGGCTTATCTGGAGACAGATACTGATGAAAGCTCACTTAAACCATTTACCTGTCAAGTTTTCTGTTTGTGTCACTGAAGGCCAAGACAAACTTCCTGCGATGTCTTCACAAAAGACCATACAAAGCTAGATTTATTGCAAATTCTAGCTCTTGTCCGCCTACTACTGAACTTTCTAAATTATTAACTTCCTGTCTTACTGCTATCAAATCTCATGTCATAAGATACTGTGAGACAGTGTATGAAACTTCAAATAAAAATTGGTTTTGGGCAATAAAAAATTGTGGCGAGGTGCTCAGTAAATTGAAGTGTAGAGGGTCCCGTGCGACGGGCTTGTCCACATATGATTTTTGTACTCTATATACAACATAACCACATAATCAAATTAAATAAAAAAAAAAACTTCTTGATTTGATAGAGTGCACCTTAAAAATGTCATTAAAACTATGGATAACTTTATTTGGCATGAAATGACAGAAAAGGCTTTTTGCACTTCCTCTGACCAAAGTCGGTATACACTTTGGTCATGTCAGAATGTGTGCGACGCCTTATCCTATCTACTGGATAATATTCATATTAGATTTGGAACCAAGTTATACAGACAAATTGTTGGAATTTCGATGGGTACAAATTGCGCACCTCTCGTAGCTGATTTATTTTTATACTGCTACGAAAAAGATTTCATGGATTCTCAGACCCATGATAATCAAGCTGATGTTATCGAGGCTTTTAATTCCACTTCTAGGTACCTCGATGATCTTTTGAACATTGACAATCCTTATTTTGAGGGTATGGTCAATCAAATTTATCCATCTGAACTGCAGCTGAACAAAGCCAATATCTCAGATACCGAAGCCCCCTTTTTAGATCTACATCTTTCTGTTGCAAATGGATTTGTTTCTTCTTAAATTCATGATAAGCGTTATTACTTTGATTTTGATACAGTAAATTTTCCGTTTTTGGATGGTGACGTTCCTCGTCGTGCTTCTTATGGTGTATACATTTCGCAACTTAATAGGTTTGCTAGAGTCTGCAATTATGTTACAGACTTCAACGCTCGTAATAAATGTTTAACGGCAAAACGTCTCCAACACGGCTATCGGTATGAAAAACATTTTCTAAATTTTATCGTAGTCACTATGAATTGATTTCCAAATATAATGTTGGGTTAAAAAGGTACAAGAAAGCAAAAATCAGGAAAAGACGCTTTTAGGTGAGGGCCTTTTGGAACCAGAATTTTATAGTGACTTGGTTTACAAATTTAAGAAACTTATAGGAAGTAATGATTTTTCTTTTCAGTTAAGAAAAATCATAACACATTACAGGCGTATAGGTTATAACTTGAATGTTATGCGACAGTCTACATGCTTAATTTTTAACCCAATCATGGTTGATAACTATGCTGCCCTCTTAAATTGCACGCTGATGGGTCGGGGTGGAACTCTATGATGGTCCCGACTTAAAGCTATTTATTTTAGTTGGTTGGCCCACCGGGGTCCAACTGGTGCTTTTCTTTTGCTCCAGAGTTAGTAAGTTATTCGGCGCCCAGGGGCAGCTTACTAAATCTCTGAGTCCTGGTTTTTGATTCATCAGGATCTTTATCATGATTTATTTGTTTGTTCTTGATGATTAATTGACTAGTTAGAGATTAACCACGAGGACCGAAGAACTAACTAAATGTTATGAACCACTGCAGAAGCTGAGGGTGAGACTATGGCCATGTAAAACCGGTTTAAGCCCGCCAGTAACTTTGTGTTACTGATCGTTCCAAGGCGATACTTCTGTGGTGGTTCTTTTTATGCCCTCAACTTTGAAAAAGTTGGAAGGACATATTGATTTCGGCTTGTCTGTCTGTGTGTGCGTCTGTTAACTTTTGAACCGTGAATGCTACGGTTTTGAAATTTCATATGCACATTCCTCATGAAAAAATAGTTGACTCGTATTTTTTTTTTCATGTCCGAGTTACGCCCCTTTTCTGAGTTACATCCCTTTGAAAACAAAATTTGAAAATCTTGTGTGCAAGATATCTCATAAAGTATTTAAGCTAGAGCCTTCATATTTGGTATACTTGTTTGGGCTGAGGAGTAGATGACCTGATTAACTTTTGAGAACTTTCCGTCAATTTTGACAAAAATACGGAATTTTGAAATTTTGATTGATTTTTCCACTTTTCGGTGAAATTTGAAACTTTTGAATGGTGAATGCTAGGGTTTTGAAATTTCATATACACATTCCTCATGAAAAAATAGTTGACCCGTATTTTTTGTATGGCCAAGTTATGCCCCTTTTTGAGTTATGTCCCTTTGAAAACAAAATTTGAAAATCTTGTGTGCAAGATATCTCCAAAAGTATTAAAGCTGGAGCCTTCATATTTGGTACACTTGTTGGGGCTGCGAAGTAAATGACCTGATGAACTTTTGAGAACTTTCCGTCAAATTTTGACAAAAATACAGAATTTTGAAATTTTGATTGATTTTTCCACTTTTCGGTGAAATTTGAGACCTTTGAACGGTGAATGATAGGGTTTTGAAATTTCATATACAGATTCCTCATGAATAAATAGTTGACCCGTATTTTTTCATGTACGTGTTATGCCCCTTGTGGAATAATGTCCCTTTGAATACAAATTTTGAAAATCTTGTGTGCAAGATATCTCAAAACGTATTTAAGCTAGAGCCTTCATATTTGGTATGCTGGTTGGGGCTGAGAAGAAGATCGCCTAATTAACTTTTGGGGACTCCCTGTCAAATTTTGACAAAATTACTCCATTTTTAAACTTTTAACTTGCCTGCAAAAAAGCTTACATTCTGTTTCTGGATCGAGGTCAAAACAATTACAACTGAACAGCTTCTTCAGGAAATTAAATTTGACTGCATTCGAATGAAATAAATGAATCATACAAACTGCCAGTTTAGGGACAGCATACAGTTGGGGGCATAGTGTTTTACAAACACGCATTTCTAGTTGTTTTATGTTTCGGTGTTTGTTGGCGCCTTATGTATGTTTTCATATTTTTGATTAATTTTAGGTAACTGAGTGGCCATCTATTGGGAAAATAGCTGCTCATTCGGCTAACGATAATGTTTTCATGGTATAAGTACCTGATTGTTAATTTAGTTTTTTTCCCACATCGGTTTTTGGAGTGGGAATCTTTTTCTGAATGCGCCTTTTCCTGATCTTTGCCTACTTGTACCTTTTTCCCATGCAGCGGCTCATATGTTAATTGTCTTTGTATGAATGTAACAAATAGGTTGGGCATCATGAATTTACGTGCTGAATGTGTGGCATTTGGTTGCTTTCAACCTTTGAAGAATAAGTCTGAAAGAGCTGGACCTTTAGAATTTGTAATGGAACATTAACTATCCATTGGCTTTCAAATAAAGGAAATAGCAAAAGTGTTGTCGGTTTCGGAGAGTACCATTTATCGCCGAATGAGAATGTTCGGTTTGAGTAAAAATGTCGTTTCAGAAATCGACATGTAATTGTCTAATATTGTCGGGGATGTTGTAGAGGAATTCCCAAACAGCGGAGAGGTTATGCTTAATCAGATCCTAGCAAATAAGTGTATTAAGGTAAGTTAGAGCCGATCCCTTGTCCTCAATGACATCGAGTATGTCCTCTAGGGTCATAGCCTGACTCGTATTGGCCTGGCAGTAAGTCCATTTGGAGAAATGTTTTAGTAGTTCTGTCACCATCATCATATCCAAATAGTCTGCTTTTCTCTATCCAGGGTTGTCTCTCGTTGGTGTAAACTGAATCACCTCCCTGAAAAATGCGTGTCGGGTTCTCGTGAATAAGAATAGAAGGTTCAGAAATCGATACAAATATATATGAAATACCAGCCCAAAGAGACCAGATGTGAAAGAATCAACAAAACAAGACACCACAAAAATTCAAACAACACGCATGAATATGATGAAGTGCAAGATGACTAGCTCTTTCCCAGTGAGGTAGCCATCCGGCTAGCATCAACTAAAACCAAAGATGACGTGCATTACAGACCTGTATCTGTATCTGTATAAAGGGGTTTCACCCTTGATAGAGTCACTGTAGTATATATACATATCTTCTTGAGTTTTCTTAACTTTGTACTTTTAACATTACATTTACGAGGCAGCGTTTATAGTTCAGCTGAGACGAGGGACAAGGCCTCGCGGCTACAGACCATGTACTACTAGACGAAATAAACATTTCGTTTATTCTGTTTCTGACTTTGGCTAACCCGTAGGTATCGTTTCTGTAGTTTCCCATATGGCATTAGATTCTCAGTACACCATGCTAGCAATAAGGCATATGCAATCGGTTGGTTACATGTATATCCCCACGATCAGAGAGAGAGAGACAGAGAGACAGAGAGACACACACACACACAGAGAGAGAGAGAGAGAGAGAGAGAGAGAGAGAGAGAGAGAGAGAGTTGCTGTATATGTGGCTAGTGTTTTAGATAAACAGGTTCAGCAAATGAAGATATAGGCAATACCATGCATTTCTGAGGTTACAAACGACGCATCGACTGTCATATACATAGAGTCAGTATCGGCACGAAACCTGCCACCTGCATTCGGTAACGGATCTTTTGGTTGTGCAGCTCATATCTGGTGCCGCTTTATTTTTAAATTAAATTTTGCCACCTGTAAGAAGCTGATACTCTCTCACGCGTCTCAAAAAATTGTCATAGACCGAAGTGACTAGTAAATACCGGCTTTTATTATCGTTTTTTGGTGACGTATTTTACCCTAATTTTCAACAACATGTAAAATGAACATAATGTAATCTTGACACAACAACAAATAAAGTTGACAGGACAACGTGTCCTATAGAGGCAACAAAACGATAAATTGCCAAAACAAAGTATCAAATAAAGACAATAATCTGATGAAACGAATAAACAATGCAAAAGATGTAGCATACAGAATTGCAATTGGACATTATAACATAATGAAAAGAGATAACATCTCGGTTATTTAAATTGCGAGTATTATCAACGAAGCGAACATAACGTCATCTTAAGCAGGTGCGTTGTTAATTCACCAAACAGATTCACACTTTAAACCATCATAATAAAACAAGAACAAAATGATATGGCAAAACAACCCATCAGAACAATAAGTTGACATAACAACAGAATATATAAACCCACCAGAATCATGATATGAAAATACAACATTTTCAACAGGGACAAAGAAGAGTTTTATGATCCTTGGAGCCAATAGAACGCAGTATTAACCAGACTACATAGAAATGAACAAGATAATATGCCACATCAAAAGAAGTAAATGATAAATTGACCAAATTAGATAATATATGAAGCTAACAAAACGACAAAATGACAAGACACGAGACCCGAAGCCAACAAAATAATGAGTAGACATAACAACATTATATATTAACTCAATAAAATGATGATTTAACCTAACAATCTGTATAGTTGACATGATAACATGTTAAATGGAGCCAAGATAATACTTAGCGGACAAGATGGGATGACAAACGAACACTATAATAATATATTTCAACAGCATATAATGACAGTTCTTAACATAAGACAGTTAAGGCGTTCCATATTTACCCCCTTAAATCCCACTTTTATATAGCAACACTGGGTTATGCAGGGGTATACCTATATTTAGCTCACCTGAGCCGTTAGGATCACAAGGTGAGCTTATAGGATGGCCATGATCCGGGGTCCGTCCGTCGTCCGTCTGTCCACAATTTCAAAGATCTTCTCCTCAGAAACCTCTTGGCCATTCAAAGCCAAATTTTATAGGAAGCATCTATAGGAAGGGGGGATCAATGTATATAAAAATAATCTATGTCACATGACCAAGATGGTCGCCACGCCCATATATTGTAAAACATTTAAAAATCTTGTTCTCCAGAATAGGTGAACCGATTTCAACGATAATAGGCATGAAGTATTGATGCCTCAAGTACTACAATGTGTATAAAAATCATGACCCTGCGATGAACTTGTCCTATTTTACGGCAAGGTCAACATTGGTCGCCAATGCATTTGAACTGGGAAAACTTAAAGTGAAAGTCTTGCAGGAAATGTGCAGTAGGACTGAATATTAAGGATTCTGAAAAAAAAAAAAAAAAAAAAAAAAAAATCTTCTCCTCTGAAACCAGTTGGCAATCAAAGCCAAAGTTTATGTGAAGCATCTATTTGTATGGGGTAACCAATGTGTATATAAATATTCCAGGTCACATGACAAAGTTGGCCGCCATGCCCATATATGGTAAAAACCCTTCATACCGGTGGACCGATTTCAACGAAACTTGGCATGAAGTATTGATGACTCAAGTACTACAATGTGTATATAAAGCATGACCTGTGATGACCATGACCCATTTTACGGCAAGGTCAACATAGGTCGCCAATGTTTTTGAATGGGGAAACTTTTAAAATGTCATTTATAGTGAAAGTCATGCAGGAAATGCGCAGTAGGACTGAATATTTATGATTCTGAAAACAATTGATCCCCAGGAGCTCATATGCCCCCACATCGGGATGTTATACATGTATATTTCCATAACATTCAAACATCTTCTCCTCTGAAATCACTTTGCCAATCAAAGCCAAATTTTATGTGAAGCATCTATAGGATGGGATAATCAATGTATATATAAATAAACCAGGTCATATGACCGTGATGTCCGCCATGCCCGTTTATGGTAAAAACCCTTCAAAAATCTTTTCTGGAACCGGTGGACCGATTTCAAAGAAATTTGGCATAAAGCATTAATGGCTAAAGTACTACAATGTTTATATAAACCATGACCCTGTGATGACCTTGACCTATTTTAAAGCAAGGTCAACATGGGTCCCTATGCATTTGAATGGGGAAAACTGTTAACATGCCATTTGAAGGGAAATTGACAAATGGACAGAATATTGATTATTCTGAAAACAAATGGCCCAAGGGCTTCATCTGCCCCTCCATTAGGGCTAAATAGTATTCAAATATGTTTATTGGTATATGTAGCAGATCTCAGGTGGGCGTTTACAGGACCATTGGTTCTCTGGTTCTTATTTTTGCTCCAAAACATAGATTGTGGGTACAAGGTGAAATGGTTCTAACGTGTACCAACAATCAATGTTTTGAGCCAATATGTTTTAAAAATATCACTTCTTTTCCAATGATAAATATGCTCGTGTAAACTCAATTCTGTGGTGAAGTTTCTTTGTCAAATATCTGTGACAAAGGCGAGAGAGCTAAGTAGTATAAAGAGGTGGGGGTGGGGGGCAGAAGGGGGGTCTAGTCACAGACCACTGAGATTTAAAACACAAAATCACAAAACACAGAGTTTTAAATGATGATTTCACAAATCACAGACAATGAATTTTCGTAATCACAGAGAATTCAGCAATTTGGCCAATGTTTTTGCACTGTATTGCCTGATTTACAGCATATGGCTTCTCAGTTACTAAAGATAAATATTCGTATCAAAGAATGTGCCATTTTAAGTCATTATTAGCTCACCTAAGCCGAAGGCTCACAGGTGAGCTTATAGTATACCCATGCTCCGGTCGTCGTCCGTCGTTCACAATTTCAAAGATCTTCTCCTCTGAAAACGCCAATCAAAGCCAAATTTCATGTGGAGCATCCTTAGAGAGGGGGAACTAAAGTTTATATAAATGGTCCAGGTCACATGACCAAGATGGCCACCACGGCTATAAATAGCAAACACCTTTAAAAATCTTCTTCTCCAGAACCAGTGGGCCGATTTCCATGAAACTTGGTATGTAGCATTAGGGACGCGGGCCCATCATAATTTATATAAATCATGACCCTGTGATGACCATGACCTATTTTACGGCAATGTCAACTTAGGTCGTCAATGCATTTGAATGGAAAAAATGGTAAAATGCTATTTAATGGGTAAAACTTACTGGGAATAGGCAAACGGACAGAAGATTAATGTTAATGGAACATTTAAGCCCCTGGGGGTTGTCTGCCCCTGCCCCGGGGCTATATACATGTATATTTCCATAATAATGAAACATCTTCTCCCCTGAAACCGCTTGGCCAATCAAAGCCAAACTTCATATGGAGCATCCTTGGGAAGGGGGAAAGAAAGTTTATATAAATGGTAAAGGTCACATGACCAAGATGGCTGCCAAGGCTATAAATAGAAAAAAACCTTTAAAATCTTCTTCTCCAGATCCAGAAGGCCAATGATTTTGAAACTTGGTTTGAAGCATCAGTGACTGGAGCTCTACAAAGTTTATATAAATCATGACCCTGGGATGACCTTGATCTATTTTACGTCAAGGTCAACATAGGTCGCTCATGCATTTGAATGGGGAAAATTGTTAAAATGTCATTTGTAGGGAAAAACTTGCAGGAAATAGGCAAATGGACTTAAGATTGATGATTCTGAAAACATTTGGAACCCAGGGGTCTGTCTGCCACCAACCCCAGGCCAATATACAAAGATCTTCTTCTCTGCAACTGCTGGGCCAATCAAAGCCAAAGTTTATGAAGAGCATTGTTAGCAAGTGGGAATGAAAGTATATATAAATGGTCAAGATCTCATGACCAAGATGGCTGCCATGGCTATAAATAGCAAAAACCTTTATTTTTTTTTCTCCAGAACCAAGAGGCCTATGATTTTGAAACTTGGCATGAAGCATCAGGCAATGAAGCTGTACAAAGTTTATATAAATCGTGACCCTTGGATAACCTTGACCTATTTTACGGCAAGGTCAGCTTAGGTCGCCCATGCATTTGAATGGGGAAAATTGTTAAAATGTCATTTGAAGGGCAAAACTTGCAGTAAATTGGCAAATGGACTGCAGTTTTATGTTTCAAAAAGAAATTGACTCCAGGGGTTGCTCTGACCCGGCCCTGGGGTTATATGCATGTATATTACCATTCTAGTCAAACACGTTTATTGCTATATACCTCGCGTTTCAGGTGAGCGTTTACAGGACCATTGGTCCTCTGGTTTCATAGTTACTTGTAAAATAAGAATATCTTAGCCTTGCATTACATGTATGGTAGAGGCTCTTGCCTTTTCACGGTGGTGCAGAGGAAAATGGAATAATTTTATTAACTGCCTAAAAAGCAATATGATATGCATCATTTTTAGCTCACCTGAGCCGAAGGCTCACAGGTGAGCTTATTGTATACCCATGCTCCGTCGTCCGTCGTCTTTGTTGCTGTCGTTGTCGTCGTCGTCGTTCACACTTTTCAATCAACTTCTTTCTGAAACCATGTGGCCAATCAAATTCAAATTTCATGTGGAGCATCCTTAGGAAGGGGGAACGAAAGTTTGTATAAATGGTCCAGACCACATGACCAAGATGGCCACCAGGGCTATAAATAGCAAAAACCTTTAAAAATCTTCTTCTCCAGAACCAGAAGGCCTATGATTTTGAAACTTGGCATGAAGCGTCAGGCAAGGGAGCTCTACCAAATTTATATAAATCATGACCCTAGGATGACCTTGACCTTTTTTACGGCAATGTTAACTTAGGTCGCCCATGCATTTGAATGGGAAAAATAGGAAAATGTCATTTAATGACAGAAAACTTGCTAGGAATGAGCGAATGGACAACATATTTATGTCTATAAAAATATTTTGGGCCCAGGGGGTTGTCTGCCCCTGCCCCAGGGCTATATACATGTATATGACCAAAATATTCAAACTTCTTCTTCTCTAAAACCGCTTGGCCAATCAAAGCCAAACTTTATGTGGAGCATTCTTAGGAAAAGGGAATGAAAGTTTATATAAATGGTCAAGGTCACATGTCCAAGATGGCCGCCATGGCTATAAATAGCAAAAACCTTTAAAATCTTCTTCTTCAGAACCAGAAGGCCTTTGATTTTGAAACTTGGTATGAAGCATCTGGGAATGGAGTTATACAAAGTGTATATAAATCATGACCCTGGGATTACATTGACCTATCTTTAGGCAAGATCAAATGAGGTGGCCCATACATTTTAATGAGGAAAAATAGGAAAATGCCAGGAATGAGCATATGGACAGAAGATTTATGCATATGATAATATTTTAGGCCAAGGGGGTTGTCTGCCCCTGTCCCAGGGCTATATACATGTGTATGACCAAAATATTTGAACATCTTCTACTCTAAAACCGCTTGGCCAATCAAAGCCAAACTTTATGTGGAGCATCCTCAGGAAGAGTGAATGAAAGTTTGCATGAATAGTCATGATCACATGACCTAGATGGCCACTATGGCTATAAATAACAAAATATCTTTAAAAATCTTCTATTTCAGAATCAGGAGGCCTATGATTTTGAAACTTGGCATGAAGCATCAAGGCATAGAGGTCTTCAAAATTTATATCAATCATGACCCTGGGGTGACCTTGACCTATTGACTTTGAAGGGCAAATCTTGCAGTAAATTGGCAAACGGACTGAAATTTCATGATTTGAAAATACATTGACTCCAGGGGTTATTCTGACCCTGCCCTGGGGTTATATACATGCATATTACCATTGTAGTCAAACAAGTTTATTTATATTAGTATATATCTCAGGTCTCAGGTTAGCGATTATAGGACCATTGGTCCTCTTGTTTATTCTGGTGTTAGTCAGTATATTAACAGCTTTAAAATATAGTCTTAGTAAACCTCAAATGAAACTGGTAATTCTATGCATAATAACTTTTTTGCTGTTAGTATCAGACCTGTCGGGCACAAAAATGGGCACAAAATGTCAAAGTACGTGTAATTCATGAGTGCCAAGTTGGAAATGGTATGCGATGGGGTGTGGGTATTGTTGAAAGGGGGGTGCGGGGGATCTTCCCCGAAATAAATTTATAATTCTAGAGGTCCATGGATGCGATTTTAATGCATTTTTAGACCATTGGTTTTACAATCACAAGGAATGATGATAATCACAATTCACAGACTTGAAAATTTACAAATCACAGATCACAGGGATTTTTATTTTTTGTTTCACACATCACAGAGAATACCTCTGTCACAAATCACAGAGTTAAATTTTGCTTTTTCACAAATCACAGACTTTAAAAAAAGTCCAATCACACGTCACAGAAAAGGGTCCTGCCCACCCCCCCTCTATAAATAATCTTTGCCATCATTAGTTTTCTGTGACAAAGATACATTGTGCGTGGAGACGCGTTTTATTCAAATTTTACAT
Organism: Rugalucina vietnamica; assembly: GCA_964017185.1. Classification (NCBI taxonomy): domain Eukaryota; kingdom Metazoa; phylum Mollusca; class Bivalvia; order Lucinida; family Lucinidae; genus Rugalucina; species Rugalucina vietnamica. Next base: position 10,940,070 of record OZ024885.1, read on the forward strand.
TGGAAAAAAATCTATGTGTATGTAATGGGCAAGTTTTAAAAATGTGTTTCAGTGGTCCATCAACGCCAACTGCACTTCCCACGAGGCTCCGTAAATGTAAAATGAATGTGGTCGATTCTATAGATGACACGGGCGCTGTTGGATTGCCGTATGTCCAGTTAGGTCAGCAGTACTTCTTGAGAATTTGTTGTGACCATGGAACGCCATTTAACCGTGAGTTATTCAGATGATGATACTTGGTCAATTCGGCCCAAGTCCATGCGAACCTTATTTTATCACTACGAAAATACGTCCATGCAATAAACAGAGAATTTTGGGCTTTAAAATTTGATTTTTTTAAGCTGAAATTTTTGATATTTTTCTATTTTTTGCCCAAAACATAGATGGGGGGGGGGAGGGGGTACACGACACGTCGGCGAGGCGGTTCTAATTAGTTCACAAAATCTATGTTTTGAAGCAAAAATAAGAAAAATAGGTATACCCTGTTTACCCCAGTTTTGCTATTATAAAAGTGGCGTATATGTGGGTATCCTGATGTGATGGTATAATTCGGCAAATAGGTTACTGTATGGGCTTTACCTCATGAATACGTTTTTGGGTATGGTGTACTTTTGACCTAGGTAAAAGCTAAAGGTGTACAGTTGACGGCGGTGAAGTTAGCAGTACTTGCAGTACTGCAGTAATACTGCGGCATTAGCCCAGCAGCACCAGCAGTATTACACATTCGGACAAAAATTACGCCCGTATTGTTCATTTGGGCTGCTATTATAGTTATCTTTTTTGAACCATTTAATAAAATACTTATATGTTTGTGTGTTTTGTTTTCTAGCATAAGGCCTAATTCAACACTTTTTAGTCATGTCGGGATTTATGTGCATCATATTAAGCGCCACAAGGACAGAGACCTTATGATTATTGTCCCCATAGACTCCCATTGTAATTTACCCCAAAACAAGACTCATTCATATGCTTCATAACTCATAGTGGACCCCAACACATTCAGCAAACGACAGATCGCCCCAGACCGTGTACAAGTGCAGCAAAAAATAGGGTGATAGCCAGCATCCAAGGACGGTATTTTTGCTGTATAGGGTCACACCAAAGTCGCTAAACAATTATAAAATGATTATTTAAAAATTTCTACATCAGCAATTTGGCCACTATATGGCAAAACAGCAGCTGATTGAATCACACAATATAGCAAAATACATGCATTTAAGAAAGGCTACATGAATACTATCATGTGACAAAAGACGGTTGATAGATACGCATTTTTGACCAAACTTAGGTAGCATTACATCTTAAATTTACCGCGGTAGATCTTCCCAAACTTTGGGCCAATCGCTTGCAACGTTGCAATAACAGGTCTCAGTTTTCCAAAACATGCATGTATTCGGTCAGTGTAAAGAATTCACATTGCTTCTGTTTAAATGTATTCAAATGCAACGCATATATAAGTTACATGCATAGTAGTGCAGAGCATAGGAAGCGTTGTCCTTGAAGTGTCCGTCCTCGATTTTGTAAAAAAAGAAATTCAAATGAAGATACATATTGATCGCAACTGGCGAATATTTCTTTTACAATTTTTTGATATAATTAAATTCAAAATAATGGACAAAAGTAGGGGGGGGGGGGTGCAATATCGAGTGATCCCCCGGGGATGGAACCAGGTAGGTGGGTATACCGGGATAACTCTCGTTCTCGAGAAATAGGGGGGTCAAAATGGGGGGGGGTGCAATGAGGTCGAAACCGGTTTTTGACCCCCGATGTTACCACCCAGAGTCTTAACCTTTTGACCAGACCCTGATGTGATTGTTGGTATGGTAACACTCTTTCACTTGCGTGGGGTCGGTATACCGGGATAACTCTTGTTCTCGAGAAAAAGTGGTATACCTGTGTTATACACGCTAAATAAGTGCATATACCGACTTGAGCAACAACAAAATAATGAAAGTCATGGGCTTAACTTTCTTCTTTCATCCTTTTTATAATATCGAGTGATCCCCCGGGGATGGAACCAGGTAGGTGGGTATACCGGGATAACTCTCGTTCTCGAGAAATAGGGGGGTCAAAATAGGGGGGGGGTGCAATGAGGTCGAAACCGGTTTTTGACCCCCGATGTTACCACCCAGAGGCTTAACCTTTTGACCAGACCCTGATATGATTGTTGGTATGGTAACACTCTTTCACTTGCGTGGGGTCGGTATACCGGGATAACTCTTGTTCTCGAGAAAAAGTGGTATACCTATGTTATACACGCTAAATAAGTGCATATACCGACTTTTGAGCAACAACAAATAATGAAAGTCATGGGCTTAACCTTCTGGTTTCATCCCTTTTATAATAACAAGTTATTCCCCGGGGATGGAACCAGGTAGGTGGGTATACCGGGATAACTCTCGTTCTCGAGAAATAGGGGGGTCAAAATAGGGGGGTTGTGCAATGAGGTCGAAACCGGTTTTTGACCCCCGATGTTACCACCCAGAGGCTTAACCTTTTGACCAGACCCTGATGTGATTGTTGGTATGGTAACACGCTTTCACTTGCGTGGGGTCGGTATACCGGGATAACTCTTGTTCTCGAGAAAAAGTGGTATACCTATGCTATACACGCTAAATAAGTGCATATATCGACTTTTGAGCAGCAACAAAAAATGAAAGTCATGGGTTTAACCTTCTGGTTTTATCCTTTTTATAATATCGAGTGATCCCCCGGGGATGGAACCAGGTAGGTGGGTATACCGGGATAACTATCGTTCTCGAGAAATAGGGGGGTCAAAATGGGGGGGTGCAATGAGGTCGAAACCGGTTTTTGACCCCCGATGTTACCACCCAGAGGCTTAACCTTTTGACCAGACCCTGGTGTGATTGTTGGTATGGTAACACTCTTTCACTTGCGTGGGGTCGGTATACCGGGATAACTCTTGTTCTCGAGAAAAAGTGGTATACCTGTGTTATACACGCTAAATAAGTGCATATACCGACTTGAGCAACAACAAAATAATGAAAGTCATGGGCTTAACTTTCTTCTTTCATCCTTTTTATAATATCGAGTGATCCCCCGGGGATGGAACCAGGTAGGTGGGTATACCGGGATAACTCTCGTTCTCGAGAAATAGGGGGGTCAAAATAGGGGGGGGGTGCAATGAGGTCGAAACCGGTTTTTGACCCCCGATGTTACCACCCAGAGGCTTAACCTTTTGACCAGACCCTGATATGATTGTTGGTATGGTAACACTCTTTCACTTGCGTGGGGTCGGTATACCGGGATAACTCTTGTTCTCGAGAAAAAGTGGTATACCTATGTTATACACGCTAAATAAGTGCATATACCGACTTTTGAGCAACAACAAATAATGAAAGTCATGGGCTTAACCTTCTGGTTTCATCCCTTTTATAATAACAAGTTATTCCCCGGGGATGGAACCAGGTAGGTGGGTATACCGGGATAACTCTCGTTCTCGAGAAATAGGGGGGTCAAAATAGGGGGGTTGTGCAATGAGGTCGAAACCGGTTTTTGACCCCCGATGTTACCACCCAGAGGCTTAACCTTTTGACCAGACCCTGATGTGATTGTTGGTATGGTAACACGCTTTCACTTGCGTGGGGTCGGTATACCGGGATAACTCTTGTTCTCGAGAAAAAGTGGTATACCTATGCTATACACGCTAAATAAGTGCATATATCGACTTTTGAGCAGCAACAAAAAATGAAAGTCATGGGTTTAACCTTCTGGTTTTATCCTTTTTATAATATCGAGTGATCCCCCGGGGATGGAACCAGGTAGGTGGGTATACCGGGATAACTATCGTTCTCGAGAAATAGGGGGGTCAAATGGGGGGGTGCAATGAGGTCGAAACCGGTTTTTGACCCCCGATGTTACCACCCAGAGGCTTAACCTTTTGACCAGACCCTGGTGTGATTGTTGGTATGGTAACACTCTTTCACTTGCGTGGGGTCGGTATACCGGGATAACTCTTTGTCTCGAGAAAAAGTGGTATACCTATGTTATACACGCTAAATAAGTGCATATACCGACTTTTGAGCAGCAACAAATAATGAAAGTCATGGGCTTAACCTTCTGGTTTTATCCTTTTTATAATATCGAGTGATCCCCCGGGGATGGAACCAGGTAGGTGGGTATACCGGGATAACTCTCGTTCTCGAGAAATAGGGGGTCAAAATGGGGGGTGCAATGAGGTCGAAACCGGTTTTTGACCCCCGATGTTACCACCCAGAGGTTTAACCTTTTGACCAGACCCTGATGTGATTGTTGGTATGGTAACACTTTTTCACTTGCGTAGGGTCGGTATACCGGGATAACTCTTGTTCTCGAGAAAAAGTGGTATACCTATGCTATACACGCTAAATAAGTGCATATATCGACTTTTGAGCAGCAACAAATAATGAAAGTCATGGGCTTAACCTTCTGGTTTTATCCTTTTTATAATATCGAGTGATCCCCCGGGGATGGAACCAGGTAGGTGGGTATACCGGGATAACTCTCGTTCTCGAGAAATAGGGGGGTCAAAATGGGGGGAGGGGGGTTGCAATGAGGTCGAAACCGGTTTTTGACCCCCGATGTTACCACCCAGAGTCTTAACCTCTTGACCAGACCCTGATGTGATTGTTGGTATGATAACACTCTTTCACTTGCGTGGGGTCGGTATACCGGGATAACTCTTGTTCTCGAGAAAAAGTGGTATACCTATGTTATACACGCTAAATAAGTGCATATACCGACTTTTGAGCAACAACAAAATAATGAAAGTCATGGGCTTAACCTTCTTGTTTCATCCTTTTTATAATATCGAGTGATTCCCCGGGGATGGAACCAGGTAGGTGGGTATACCGGGATAACTCTCGTTCTCGAGAAATAAGGGGGTCAAAATAGGGTGGTGGTGCAATGAGGTCGAATTCTGATTTTGACCCCCGATGTTACCACCCAGAGTCTTAACCTTTTGACCAGACCCTGATGTGATTGTTGGTATGGTAACACTCTTTCACTTGCGTGGGGTCGGTATGCCGGGATAACTCTTGTTCTCGAGAAAAAGTGGTATACCTATGCTATACACGCTAAATAAGTGCATTTACAGACTTTTGAGCAGTAACAAATAATGAAAGTCATGGGCTTAACCTTCTGGTTTTATCCTTTTTATAATATCGAGTGATCCCCCGGGGATGGAACCAGGTAGGTGGGTATACCGGGATAACTCTCGTTTTCGAGAAATAGGGGGGTCAAAATGAGATGGGGGTGCAATGAGGTCGAAACCGGTTTTTGACCCCCGATGTTACCACCCAGAGGCTTAACCTTTTGACCAGACCCTGATGTGATTGTTGGTATGGTAACACTCTTTTACTTGCGTGGGGTCGGTATACCGGGATAACTCTTGTTCTCGAGAAAAAGTGGTATACCTATGTTGTACACGCTAAATAAGTGCATATACCGACTTTTGAGCAACAACAAATAATGAAAGTCATGGGCTTAACCTTCTTGTTTCATCCTTTTTATAATATCGAGTGATTCCCCGGGGATGGAACCAGGTAGTTGGGTATACCGGGATAACTCTCGTTCTCGAGAAATAGGGGGGGGGGGTCAAAATAGGGGGTGGTGCAATGAGGTCGAAACCGGTTTTTGACCCCCGATGTTACATCCAGAGGCTTAACCTTTTGACCAGACCCTGATGTGATTGTTGGTATGGTAACACTCTTTCACTTGCGTGGGGTCGGTATACCGGGATAACTCTTGTTCTCGAGAAAAAGTGGTATACCTATGCTATACACGCTAAATAAGTGCATATATCGACTTTTGAGCAGCAACAAATAATGAAAGTCATGGGCTTAACCTTCTGGTTTTATCCTTTTTATAATATCGAGTGATCCCCCGGGGATGGAACCAGGTAGGTGGGTATACCGGGATAACTCTCGTTCTCGAGAAATAGGGGGGTCAAAATGGGGGGAGGGGGGTTGCAATGAGGTCGAAACCGGATTTTGACCCCCGATGTTACCACCCAGAGTCTTAACCTCTTGACCAGACCCTGATGTGATTGTTGGTATGATAACACTCTTTCACTTGCGTGGGGTCGGTATACCGGGATAACTCTTGTTCTCGAGAAAAAGTGGTATACCTATGTTATACACGCTAAATAAGTGCATATACCGACTTTTGAGCAACAACAAAATAATGAAAGTCATGGGCTTAACCTTCTTGTTTCATCCTTTTTATAATATCGAGTGATTCCCCGGGGATGGAACCAGGTAGGTGGGTATACCGGGATAACTCTCGTTCTCGAGAAATAAGGGGGTCAAAATAGGGTGGTGGTGCAATGAGGTCGAATTCTGATTTTGACCCCCGATGTTACCACCCAGAGTCTTAACCTTTTGACCAGACCCTGATGTGATTGTTGGTATGGTAACACTCTTTCACTTGCGTGGGGTCGGTATGCCGGGATAACTCTTGTTCTCGAGAAAAAGTGGTATACCTATGCTATACACGCTAAATAAGTGCATTTACAGACTTTTGAGCAGTAACAAATAATGAAAGTCATGGGCTTAACCTTCTGGTTTTATCCTTTTTATAATATCGAGTGATCCCCCGGGGATGGAACCAGGTAGGTGGGTATACCGGGATAACTCTCGTTTTCGAGAAATAGGGGGGTCAAAATGAGATGGGGGTGCAATGAGGTCGAAACCGGTTTTTGACCCCCGATGTTACCACCCAGAGGCTTAACCTTTTGACCAGACCCTGATGTGATTGTTGGTATGGTAACACTCTTTTACTTGCGTGGGGTCGGTATACCGGGATAACTCTTGTTCTCGAGAAAAAGTGGTATACCTATGTTGTACACGCTAAATAAGTGCATATACCGACTTTTGAGCAACAACAAATAATGAAAGTCATGGGCTTAACCTTCTTGTTTCATCCTTTTTATAATATCGAGTGATTCCCCGGGGATGGAACCAGGTAGTTGGGTATACCGGGATAACTCTCGTTCTCGAGAAATAGGGGGGGGGGGGTCAAAATAGGGGGTGGTGCAATGAGGTCGAAACCGGTTTTTGACCCCCGATGTTACATCCAGAGGCTTAACCTTTTGACCAGACCCTGATGTGATTGTTGGTATGGTAACACTCTTTCACTTGCGTGGGGTCGGTATACCGGGATAACTCTTGTACTCGAGAAAAAGTGGTATACCTATGCTATACACGATAAATAAGTGCATATACCGACTTTTGAGCAGCAACAAATAATGAAAGTCATGGGCTTAACCTTCTGGTTTTATCCTTTTTATAATATCGAGTGATCCCCCGGGGATGGAACCAGGTAGGTGGGTATACCGGGATAACTCTCGTTCTCGAGAAATAGGGGGGCCAAATGGGGGGGGGGTGCAATGAGGTCGAAACCGGTTTTTGACCCCCGATGTTACCACCCAGAGGTTTAACCTTTTGACCAGACCCTGATGTGATTGTTGGTATGGTAACACTCTTTCACTTGCGTGGGGTCGGTATACCGGGATAACTCTTGTTCTCGAGAAAAAGTGGTATACCTATGCTACACACGCTAAATAAGTGCATATATCGACTTTTGAGCAGCAACAAATAATGAAAGTCATGGGCTTAACCTTCTGGTTTTATCCTTTTTATAATATTAAATGATCCCCCGGGGATGGAACCAGGTAGGTGGGTATACCGGGATAACTCTCGTTCTCGAGAAAAAGGGGGGTCAAAATGGGGGGGATGCAATGAGGTCGAAACCGTTTTTTGACCCCCGATGTTACCACCCAGAGGCTTAACCTTTTGACCAGACCCTGATGTGATTGTTGGTATGGTAACACTCTTTCACTTGCGTGGGGTCGGTATACCGGGATAACTCTTGTTCTCGAGAAAAAGTGGTATACCTATGTTATACACGCTAAATAAGTGCATATACCGACTTTTGAGCAACAACAAAATAATGAAAGTCATGGGCTTAACCTTCTGGTTTCATCCCTTTTATAATAACGAGTGATCCCCCGGGGATGGAACCAGGTAGTTGGGTATACCGGGATAACTCTCGTTCTCGAGAAATAGGGGGGTCAAAATTGGGGGGGGTGCAATGAGGTCGAAACCGGTTTTTGACCCCCGATGTTACCACCCAGAGGCTTAACCTTTTGACCAGACCCTGATGTGATTGTTGGTATTGTATTACTCTTTCACTTGCGTGGGGTCGGTATACCGGGATAACTCTTGTTCTCGAGAAAAAGTGGTATACCTATGTTATACACGCTAATTAAGTGCATATACCGACTTTTGAGCAACAACAAAATAATGAAAGTCATGGGCTTAACTTTCTTCTTTCATCCTTTTTATAATATCGAGTGATCCCCCGGGGATGGAACCAGGTAGGTGGGTATACCGGGATAACTCTCGTTCTCGAGAAATAGGGGGGTCAAAATAGGGGGGTGGTGCAATGAGGTCGAAACCTGTTTTTGACCCCCGATGTTACCACCCAGAGTCTTAACCTTTTGACCAGACCCTGATGTGATTGTTGGTATGGTAACACTCTTTCACTTGCGTGGGGTCGGTATACCGGGATAACTCTTGTTCTCGAGAAAAATTGGTATACCTACGCTATACACGCTAAATAAGTGCCTATACCGACTTTTGAGCAACAACAAATAATGAAAGTCATGGGCTTAACCTTCTGATTTTATCCTTTTTATAATATCGAGTGATCCCCCGGGGATGGAACCAGGTAGGTGGGTATACCGGGATAACTCTCGTTCTCGAGAAATAGGGGGGTCAAAATGGGGGGGTGCAATGAGGTCGAAACCGGTTTTTTTTTGACCCCCGATGTTACCACCCAGAGGCTTAACCTTTTGACCAGACCCTTATGTGATTGTTGGTATGGCAACACTCTTTCACTTGCGTGGGGTCGGTATACCGGGATAACTCTTGTTCTCGAGAAAAAGTGGTATACCTATGCTATACACGCTAAATAAGTGCATATACCGACTTTTGAGCAGCAACAAATAATGAAAGTCATGGGCTTAACCTTCTGGTTTTATCCTTTTTATAATATCGAGTGATCCCCCGGGGATGGAACCAGTTAGGTGGGTATACCGGGATAACTCTCGTTCTCGAGAAATAGGGGGGTCAAAATGGGGGGTGCAATGAGGTCGAAACCGATTTTTGACCCCCGATGTTACCACCCAGAGTCTTAACCTTTTGACCAGACCCTTATGTGATTGTTGGTATGGCAACACTCTTTCACTTGCGTGGGGTCGGTATACCGGGATAACTCTTGTTCTCGAGAAAAAGTGGTATACCTATGTTATACACGCTAAATAAGTACATATACCGACTTTTGAGCAACAACAAATAATGAAAGTCATGGGCTTAACCTTCTGGTTTTATCCTTTTTAAAATATCGAGTGATCCCCCGGGGATGGAACCAGGTAGGTGGGTATACCGGGATAACTCTCGTTCTCGAGAAATAGGGGGGCCAAACTCGGGGGTTGCAATGAGGTCGAAACCGGTTTTTGACCCCCGATGTTACCACCCAGAGGCTTAACCTTTTGACCAGACCCTGATGTGATTGTTGGTATGGTAACACTCTTTCACTTACGTGGGGTCGGTATACCGGGATAACTCTTGTTCTCGAGAAAAAGTGCTATACCTATGTTATACACGCTAAGTATGTGCATATACCGACTTTTGAGCAACAACAAATAATGAAAGTCATGGGCTTAACCTTCTTGTTTCATCCTTTTTATAATATCTAATGATTCCCCGGGGATGACCCCCGATGTTTCCACCCAGAGGCTTAACCTTTTGACCAGACCCTGATGTGATTGTTGGTATGGTAATACTCTTTCACTTGCGTGTGGTCGATATACCGGGATAACTCTCGTTCTCGAGAAATAGTGGGGAGGGGGGGGGTCAAAATTGGTTAGGCGTGTAATGAGGTCGAAACCGGTGTTTGACCCCCGATGTTACCACCCAGAGGCTTAACCTTTTGACATGACCCTGATGTGGGGTCGGTATACCGGGATAACTCTTGTTCTCGAGAAAATGTGGTATACCTATGCTATACAAGCTAAATAAGTGCATATACCGACTTTGAGCAGCAAAAAAATGAAATTCATGGGCTTTACGTTCTGGTTTTATCCTTTTTATAATATCGAGTGATCCCCCGGGGATGGAACCAGGTAGGTGGGTATACCGGGATAACTCTCGGATCTCGAGAAATAGTGGGGTAAAATTGGGGATGGTGCAATGAGTTCGAAACCGGGTTTTGACCCCCGATGTTACCACCCAGAGGTTTAACCTTTTGACCAGACCCTGATGTGATTGTTGGTATGGTAACACTCTTTCACAAGCGTGGGGTCGGTATACCGGGATAACTCTTGTTCTCGGGAAAAAGTGGTATACCTATGTTATACACGCCCACCTACCTGGTTCCATCCCCGGGGGATCACTCGATATTATAAAAAGGATGAATCCAGAAGGTTACGCCCATGACTTTTATTATGTGTTGCCTCTCAAAAGTCGGTATATGTACTTATTTAGCGTGTATAACATAGGTATACCACCTTTTCTCGAGAACAAGAGTTATCCCGGTATACCGACCCCACGCAAGTGAAAGAGTATTACCATACCAACAATCACATCAGGGTCTGGTCAAAAGGTTAAGCCTCTGGGTGGTAACATCGGGGGTCAAAAACTGGTTTCGACCTCATTGCACCCCCCAACCAATTTTGACCCCCAGACTATTTCTCGAGAACGAGAGTTATCCCGGTATACCCACCTACCTGGTTCCATCCCCGGGGGATCACTCGAAATTATAAAAAGGATGAAACAAGAAGGTTAAGCCCATGACTTTCATTATTTGTTGCTACTCAAAAGTCGGTATATGCATTTATTTAGCGTGTATAACATAGGTATACCACTTTTTCTCGAGAACAAGAGATATCCCGGTATATCGACCCCACGCAAGTGAAAGAGTGTTACCATACCAACAATCACATCAGGGTCTGGTCAAAAGGTTAAGCCTCTGGGTGGTAACATCGGGGGTCAAAAACCGGTTTCGACCTCATTGCACCCCCCATTTGTTTGACCCCCCTATTTCTCGAGAACGAGAGTTATCCCGGTATACCCATCTACCTGGTTCCATCCCCGGGGAATCACTCGATATTATAAAAAGGATGAAACAAGAAGGTTAAGCCCATGACTTTCATTATTTGTTGTTGCTCAAAAGTCGGTATATGCACTTATTTAGCGTCTATAACATAGGTATACCACGTTTTCTCGAGAACAAGAGTTATCCCGGTATACCGACCCCACGCAAGTGAAAAAGTGTTACCATACCTACAATCACATCAGGGTCTGGTCAAAAGGTTAAGCCTCTGGGTGGTAACGGGGGTCAAAAACCGGTTTCGACCTCATTGCCCCCCCCATTTGGAACCCCCTATTTCTCGAGAACGAGAGTTATCCCGGTATACCCACCTACCTGGTTCCATCCCCGGGGGATCACTCGATATTATAAAAAGGATATAACCAGAAGGTTAAGCCCATGACTTTCATTATTTGTTGCTGCTCAAAAGTCGGTATATGCACTTATTTAGCGTGTATAGCATAGGTATACCACTTTTTCTCGAGAACAAGAGTTATCCCGGTATACCGACCCCACGCAAGTGAAAGAGTGTTACCATACCAACAATCACATCAGGGTCTGGTCAAAAGGTTAAGCCTCTGGGTGGTAACATCGGGGGGTCAAAAACCGGTTTCGACCTCATTGCACCACACCCATATTTTGACTCCCCTATTTCTCGAGAACGAGAGTTATCCCGGTATACCCACCTACCTGCTTCCATCCCCGGGGAATCACTCGATATTATAAAAAGGATGAAACCAGAAGGTTAAGCCCATGACTTTCATTATTTGTGGTTGCTCAAAAGTCGGTATATGCACTTATTTAGCGTCTATAACATAGGTATACCACTTTTTCTCGAGAACAATAGTTATCCCGGTATACCGACCCCACGCAAGTGAAAGAGTATTACCATACCAACAATCACATCAGGGTCTGGTCAAAAGGTTAAGCCTCTGGGTGGTAACATCGGGGGTCAAAAACCGGTTTCGACCTCATTGCACCCCCCAACCAATTTTGACCCCCAGACTATTTCTCGAGAACGAGAGTTATCCCGGTATACCCACCTACCTGGTTCCATCCCCGGGGGATCACTCGAAATTATAAAAAGGATGAAACAAGAAGGTTAAGCCCATGACTTTCATTATTTGTTGCTACTCAAAAGTCGGTATATGCATTTATTTAGCGTGTATAACATAGGTATACCACTTTTTCTCGAGAACAAGAGATATCCCGGTATATCGACCCCACGCAAGTGAAAGAGTGTTACCATACCAACAATCACATCAGGGTCTGGTCAAAAGGTTAAGCCTCTGGGTGGTAACATCGGGGGTCAAAAACCGGTTTCGACCTCATTGCACCCCCCATTTGTTTGACCCCCCTATTTCTCGAGAACGAGAGTTATCCCGGTATACCCATCTACCTGGTTCCATCCCCGGGGAATCACTCGATATTATAAAAAGGATGAAACAAGAAGGTTAAGCCCATGACTTTCATTATTTGTTGTTGCTCAAAAGTCGGTATATGCACTTATTTAGCGTCTATAACATAGGTATACCACGTTTTCTCGAGAACAAGAGTTATCCCGGTATACCGACCCCACGCAAGTGAAAAAGTGTTACCATACCTACAATCACATCAGGGTCTGGTCAAAAGGTTAAGCCTCTGGGTGGTAACGGGGGTCAAAAACCGGTTTCGACCTCATTGCCCCCCCCCCATTTGGAACCCCCTATTTCTCGAGAACGAGAGTTATCCCGGTATACCCACCTACCTGGTTCCATCCCCGGGGGATAACTCGATATTATAAAAAGGATATAACCAGAAGGTTAAGCCCATGACTTTCATTATTTGTTGCTGCTCAAAAGTCGGTATATGCACTTATTTAGCGTGTATAGCATAGGTATACCACTTTTTCTCGAGAACAAGAGTTATCCCGGTATACCGACCCCACGCAAGTGAAAGAGTGTTACCATACCAACAATCACATCAGGGTCTGGTCAAAAGGTTAAGCCTCTGGGTGGTAACATCGGGGGGTCAAAAACCGGTTTCGACCTCATTGCACCACACCCCTATTTTGACTCCCCTATTTCTCGAGAACGAGAGTTATCCCGGTATACCCACCTACCTGCTTCCATCCCCGGGGAATCACTCGATATTATAAAAAGGATGAAACCAGAAGGTTAAGCCCATGACTTTCATTATTTGTGGTTGCTCAAAAGTCGGTATATGCACTTATTTAGCGTCTATAACATAGGTATACCACTTTTTCTCGAGAACAATAGTTATCCCGGTATACCGACCCCACGCAAGTGAAAGAGTATTACCATACCAACAATCACATCAGGGTCTGGTCAAAAGGTTAAGCCTCTGGGTGGTAACATCGGGGGTCAAAAACCGGTTTCGACCTCATTGCACCCCCCATTTTGACCCCCCTATTTCTCGAGAACGAGAGTTATCCCGGTATACCCACCTACCTTTTTCCATCCCCGGGGGATCACTCGATATTATAAAAAGGATAAAACCAGAAGGTTAAGTCCATGACTTTCATTATTTGTTGTTGCTCAAAAGTCGGTATATGCACTTATTTAGCGTGTATAGCATAGGTATACCACTTTTTCTCGAGAACAAGAGTTATCCCGGTATACCGACCACACGCAAGTGAAAGTGTGTTACCATACCAACAATCACATCAGGGTCTGGTTAAAAGATTAAGCCTCTGGGTGGTAACATCGGGGGTCAAAACCCGGTTTCGACCTCAATGCACCCCCCCATTTTTTGACCCCCCGCCCCTATTTCTCGAGAACGAGAGTTATCCCGGTATACCCATCTACCTGGTTCCATCCCCGGGGAATCACTCGATATTATAAAAAGGATGAAACAAGAAGGTTAAGCCCATGACTTTCATTATTTGTTGTTGCTCAAAAGTCGGTATATGCACTTATTTAGCGTCTATAACATAGCTATACCACTTTTTCTCGAGAACAAGAGTTATCCCGGTATACCGACCCCACGCAAGTGAAAGAGTGTTACCATACCTACAATTACATCAGGGTCTGGTCAAAAGGTTAAGCCTCTGGGTGGTAACATCGGGGGTCAAAAACCGGTTTCGACCTCACTGCCCCCCCCCCCATTTGGACCCCCCTATTTCTCGAGAACGAGAGTTATCCCGGTATACCCACCTACCTGGTTCCATCCCCGGGGGATCACTCGATATTATAAAAAGGATATAACCAGAAGGTTAAGCCCATGACTTTCATTATTTGTTGCTGCTCAAAAGTCGGTATATGCACTTATTTAGCGTGTATAGCATAGGTATACCACTTTTTCTCGAGAACAAGAGTAATCCCGGTATACCGACCCCACGCAAGTGAAAGAGTGTTACCATACCAACAATCACATCAGGGTCTGGTCAAAAGGTTAAGCCTCTGGGTGGTAACATCGGGGAGTCAAAAACCGGTTTCGACCTCATTGCATCACACCCCTATTTTGACACCCCTATTTCTCGAAAACGAGAGTTATCCCGGTATACCCACCTACCTGCTTCCATTCCCGTTGGGAATCACTCGATATTATAAAAAGGATGAAACAAGAAGGTTAAGCCCATGACTTTCATTATTTGTTATTGCTCAAAAGTCGGTATATGCACTTATTTAGCGTGTATAACATAGGTATACCACTTTTTCTCGAGAACAAGAGTTATCTCGGTATACCGACCCCACGCAAGTGAAAGAGTGTTACCATACCAACAATCATATCAGGGTCTAGTCAAAAGGTTAAGCCGCTGGGTGGTAACATCGGGGGTCAAAAAACGGTTTCGACCTCATTGCACCCCCCATTTTGACCCCCCTATTTCTCGAGAACGAGAGTTATCCCGGTATACCCACCTACTTGGTTCCATCCCCGGGGGATCACTCGATATTATAAAAAGGATAAAACCAGAAGGTTAAGCCCATGACTTTCATTATTTGTTGCTGCTCAAAAGTCGGTATATGCACTTATTTAGCGTGTATAGCATAGGTATACCACTTTTTCTCGAGAACAAGAGTTATCGCGGTATACCGACCCCACGCAAGTGAAAGGGTGTTACCATACCAACAATCACATTAGGGTCTGGTCAAAAGATTAAGCCTCTGGGTGGTAACATCGGGGGTCAAAAACCGGTTTCGACCTCATCGCAACACTCCCCTATTTTGACCCCCCTATTTCTCGAGAACGAGAGTTATCCCGTTATACCCACCTACCTGGTTCCATCTCCGGGGAATCACTCGATATTATAAAAAGGATGAAACAAGAAGGTTAAGCCCATGACTTTCATTATTTGTTGTTGCTCAAAAGTCGGTATATGCACTTATTTAGCGTGTATAACATAGGTATACCACTTTTTCTCGAGAACAAGAGTTATCCCGGTATACCGACCCCACGCAAGTGAAAGAGTGTTACCATACCAACAATCACATCAGGGTCTGGTCAAAAGGTTAAGCCTCTGGGTGGTAACATCGGGTGTCAAAACCGGTTTCGACCTCATTGCACCCCCCCCCCCGCCATTTTGACCCCCCTATTTCTCGAGAACGAGAGTTATCCCGGTATACCCACCTACCTGGTACCATCCCCGGGGGGATCACTCGATATTATTAAAAGGATAAAACCAGAAGGTTAAGCCCATGACTTTCATTATTTGTTGCTGCTCAAAAGTCGGTATATGCACTTATTTAGCGTGTATAGCATAGGTATGCCACTTTTTCTCGAGAACAAGAGTTATCCCGGTATACCGACCCCACGCAAGTAAAAGAGTGTTACCATACCAACAATCACATCAGGGTCTGGTCAAAAGGTTAAGCCTCTGGGTGGTAACATCGGGGGTCAAAAACCGGTTTCGACCTCATTGCACCACCCCCCTATTTTGACTCCCCTATTTCTCGAGAACGAGAGTTATCCCGGTATACCCACCTACCTGGTTCCATCTCCGGGGGATCACTCGATATTATAAAAAGGATGAAACAAGAAGGTTAAGCCCATGACTTTCATTATTTGTTGCTGCTCAAAAGTCGGTATATGCACTTATTTAGCGTGTATAACATAGGTATACCACTTTTTCTCGAGAACAAGAGTTATCCCGGTATACCGAACCCACTCAACCGCAGAAGTGTGAGCATACGAACAAACACATCAGGGTTTTGTCAGAAGGTTAAGCCTCTGGGGTGGTAACACTGGGGCTCAAAAACCGGTTTGGACATCATTGCATTCCCCTTATTTGACGCCCCCCCCACACACACATTTTTTTTCGGGAACAAGAGTTATCCCGGTATATCCACCTACCTTGTTCCATCCCCGGGGGATCACTCGATATTATAAAAAGGATAAAACCAAAAGGTTAAGCCCATGACTTCTTGATTTGTTGCTGCTCAAAAGTCGGTATATGCACTTGTTTAGCGTGTATAGCATATGTATACCACTTTTTCTCGAGAACAAGAGTTATCCCGGTATACCGACCCCACGCAAGTGAAAGAGTGTTACCATACCAACAATCATATCAGGGTCTAGTCAAAAGGTTAAGCCGCTGGGTGGTAACATCGGGGGTCAAAAACCGGTTTCGACCTCATTGCACCCCCCATTTTGACCCCCCTATTTCTCGAGAACGAGAGTTATCCCGGTATACCCACCTACTTGGTTCCATCCCCGGGGGATCACTCGATATTATAAAAAGGATAAAACCAGAAGGTTAAGCCCATGACTTTCATTATTTGTTGCTGCTCAAAAGTCGGTATATGCACTTATTTAGCGTGTATAGCATAGGTATACCACTTTTTCTCGAGAACAAGAGTTATCGCGGTATACCGACCCCACGCAAGTGAAAGGGTGTTACCATACCAACAATCACATTAGGGTCTGGTCAAAAGATTAAGCCTCTGGGTGGTAACATCGGGGGTCAAAAACCGGTTTCGACCTCATCGCACCACTCCCCTATTTTGACCCCCCTATTTCTCGAGAACGAGAGTTATCCCGTTATACCCACCTACCTGGTTCCATCTCCGGGGAATCACTCGATATTATAAAAAGGATGAAACAAGAAGGTTAAGCCCATGACTTTCATTATTTGTTGTTGCTCAAAAGTCGGTATATGCACTTATTTAGCGTGTATAACATAGGTATACCACTTTTTCTCGAGAACAAGAGTTATCCCGGTATACCGACCCCACGCAAGTGAAAGAGTGTTACCATACCAACAATCACATCAGGGTCTGGTCAAAAGGTTAAGCCTCTGGGTGGTAACATCGGGTGTCAAAACCGGTTTCGACCTCATTGCACCCCCCCGCCATTTTGACCCCCCCTATTTCTCGAGAACGAGAGTTATCCCGGTATACCCACCTACCTGGTACCATCCCCGGGGGGATCACTCGATATTATTAAAAGGATAAAACCAGAAGGTTAAGCCCATGACTTTCATTATTTGTTGCTGCTCAAAAGTCGGTATATGCACTTATTTAGCGTGTATAGCATAGGTATGCCACTTTTTCTCGAGAACAAGAGTTATCCCGGTATACCGACCCCACGCAAGTGAAAGAGTGTTACCATACCAACAATCACATCAGGGTCTGGTCAAAAGGTTAAGCCTCTGGGTGGTAACATCGGGGGTCAAAAACCGGTTTCGACCTCATTGCACCACCCCCCTATTTTGACTCCCCTATTTCTCGAGAACGAGAGTTATCCCGGTATACCCACCTACCTGGTTCCATCTCCTGGGGATCACTCGATATTATAAAAAGGATGAAACAAGATGGTTCAGCCCATGACTTTCATTATTTGTTGCTGCTCAAAAGTCGGTATATGCACTTATTTAGCGTGTATAACATAGGTATACCACTTTTTCTCGAGAACAAGAGTTATCCCGGTATACCGAACCCACTCAACCGCAGAAGTGTTAGCATACGAACAAACACATCAGGGTTTTGTCAGAAGGTTAAGCCTCTGGGGTGGTAACACTGGGGCTCAAAAACCGGTTTGGACATCATTGCATCCCCCTTATTTGACGCCCCCCCCCCCCCACACACACACACATTTTTTTTCGGGAACAAGAGTTATCCCGGTATATCCACCTACCTTGTTCCATCCCCGGGGGATCACTCGATATTATAAAAAGGATAAAACCAAAAGGTTAAGCCCATGACTTCTTGATTTGTTGCTGCTCAAAAGTCGGTATATGCACTTGTTTAGCGTGTATAGCATAGGTATACCACTTTTTCTCGAGAACAAGAGTTATCCCGGTATACCGACCCCACGCAAGTGAAAGAGTGTTACCATACCAACAATCATATCAGGGTCTGGTCAAAAGGTTAAGCCTCTGGGTTGTAACATCGGGGGTCAAAAACCGGTTTCGACCTCATTGCACCACCCCCCTATTTTGACCCCCCCCCCTATTTCTCGAGAACGAGAGTTATCCCGGTATACCCACCTACCTGGTTCCATCCCCGGGGAATCACTCGATATTATAAAAAGGATTAAACAAGAAGGTTAAGCCCATTTGTTGTTGCTCAAAAGTCGGTATATGCACTTATTTAGCATGTATAACATAGGTATACCACTTTTTCTCGAGAACAAGATTTATCAAAAGGTTAAGCCTCTGGGTGGTAACATCGGGGGTCAAAAACCGGTTTCGACCTCACTGCCCCCCCCCCATTTGGACCCCCCTATTTCTCGAGAACGAGAGTTATCCCGGTATACCCACCTACCTGGTTCCATCCCCGGGGGATTACTCGATATTATAAAAAGGATATAACCAGAAGGTTAAGCCCATGACTTTCATTATTTGTTGCTGCTCAAAAGTCGGTATATGCACTTATTTAGCGTGTATAGCATAGGTATACCACTTTTTCTCGAGAACAAGAGTTATCCCGGTATACCGACCCCACGCAAGTGAAAGAGTGTTACCATACCAACAATCACATCAGGGTCTGGTCAAAAGGTTAAGCCTCTGGGTGGTAACATCGGGGAGTCAAATACCGGTTTCGACCTCATTGCATCACACCCCTATTTTGACTCCCCTATTTCTCGAGAACGAGAGTTATCCCGGTATACCCACCTACCTGCTTCCATCCCCGGGGAATCACTCGATATTATAAAAAGGATGAAACAAGAAGGTTAAGCCCATGACTTTCATTATTTGTTATTGCTCAAAAGTCGGTATATGCACTTATTTAGCGTGTATAACATAGGTATACCACTTTTTCTCGAGAACAAGAGTTATCTCGGTATACCGACCCCACGCAAGTGAAAGAGTGTTACCATACCAACAATCATATCAGGGTCTAGTCAAAAGGTTAAGCCGCTGGGTGGTAACATCGGGGGTCAAAAACCGGTTTCGACGTCATTGCACCCCCCATTTTGACCCCCCTATTTCTCGAGAACGAGAGTTATCCCGGTATACCCACCTACTTGGTTCCATCCCCGGGGGATCACTCGATATTATAAAAAGGATAAAACCAGAAGGTTAAGCCCATGACTTTCATTATTTGTTGCTGCTCAAAAGTCGGTATATGCACTTATTTAGCGTGTATAGCATAGGTATACCACTTTTTCTCGAGAACAAGAGTTATCGCGGTATACCGACCCCACGCAAGTGAAAGGGTGTTACCATACCAACAATCACATTAGGGTCTGGTCAAAAGATTAAGCCTCTGGGTGGTAACATCGGGGGTCAAAAACCGGTTTCGACCTCATCGCACCACCCCCCTATTTTGACCCCCCTATTTCTCGAGAACGAGAGTTATCCCGTTATACCCACCTACCTGGTTCCATCCCCGGGGAATCATTCGATATTATAAAAAGGATGAAACAAGAAGGTTAAGCCCATGACTTTCATTATTTGTTGTTGCTCAAAAGTCGGTATATGCACTTATTTAGCGTCTATAACATAGGTATACCACTTTTTCTCGAGAACAAGAGTTATCCCGGTATACCGACCCCACGCAAGTGAAAGAGTGTTACCATACCAACAATCACATCAGGGTCTGGTCAAAAGGTTAAGCCTCTGGGTGGTAACATCGGGTGTCAAAACCGGTTTCGACCTCATTGCACCCCCCCCCCGCTATTTTGACCCCCCTATTTCTCGAGAACGAGAGTTATCACGGTATACCCACCTACCTGGTACCATCCCCGGGGGGATCACTCGATATTATTAAAAGGATAAAACCAGAAGGTTAAGCCCATGACTTTCATTATTTGTTGCTGCTCAAAAGTCGGTATATGCACTTATTTAGCGTGTATAGCATAGGTATGCCACTTTTTCTCGAGAACAAGCGTTATCCCGGTATACCGACCCCACGCAAGTGAAAGAGTGTTACCATACCAACAATCACATCAGGGTCTGGTCAAAAGGTTAAGCCTCTGGGTGGTAACATCGGGGGTCAAAAACCGGTTTCGACCTCATTGCACCACCCCCCTATAATTTGACTCCCCTATTTCTCGAGAACGAGAGTTATCCCGGTATACCCACCTACCTGGTTCCATCTACGGGGGATCACTCGATATTATAAAAAGGATGAAACAAGAAGGTTAAGCCCATGACTTTCATTATTTGTTGCTGCTCAAAAGTCGGTATATGCACTTATTTAGCGTGTATAACATAGGTATACCACTTTTTCTCGAGAACAAGAGTTATCCCGGTATACCGAACCCACTCAACCGCAGAAGTGTTAGCATACGAACAAACACATCAGGGTTTTGTCAGAAGGTTAAGCCTCTGGGGTGGTAACACTGGGGCTCAAAAACCGGTTTGGACATCATTGCATCCCCCTTATTTGACGCCCCCTCTCCCCACACACACACACATTTTTTTTCGAGAACAAGAGTTATCCCGGTATATCCACCTACCTTGTTCCATCCCCGGGGGATCACTCGATATTATAAAAAGGATAAAACCAAAAGGTTAAGCCCATGACTTCTTGATTTGTTGCTGCTCAGAAGTCGGTATATGCACTTATTTAGCGTGTATGACATAGGTATACCACTTTTTCTCGAGAACAAGAGTTATCCCGGTATACCGACCCCATGCAAGTGAAAGAGTGTTACTATACCAACAATCACATCAGGGTCTGGTCAAAAGGTTAAGCCTCTGGGTGGTAACATCGGGGATCAAAACCCGGTTTCGACCTCATTGCACCCCCCCCCCCTATTTTGACCCCCTATTTCTCGAGAACGAGAGTTATCCCGGTATACCCACCTACCTGGTTCCATCCCCGGGGGATCACTCGATATTATAAAAAGGATGAAACAAGAAGGTTAAGCCCATGACTTTCATTATTTGTTGCTGCTCAAAAGTCGGTATATGCACTTATTTAGCGTGTATAGCATAGGTATACCACTTTTTCTCGAGAACAAGAGTTATCCCGGTATACCGACCCCACGCAACCGCAGTAGTGTTAGCATACGAACAAACACATCAGGGTCTTGTCAGAAGGTTAAGCCTTTGGGGTGGTAACACCGGGGGTCAAAAACCGGTTTGGACATCATTGCATCCCCCTATTTTGACCCAGCCCCCCCCCCACACACACACACACATTTTTCTCGAGAACAAGAGTTATATCCACCTACCTTGTTCCATCCCCGGGGGATCACTCGATATTATAAAAAGGATGACACCAAAAGTTTAAACCCATGACTTTATGATTTGTTGCTGCTCAAAAGTCGGTATATGCACTTGTTTAGCGTTTATGACATAGGTACACCACTTTTTCTCGAGAACAAGAGTTATCCCGGTATACCGACCCTACGCAAGTAAAAGAGTGTTACCATATGAACAATCACATCAGGGTTTGGTAAGAAGGTTAAGCCTCTGGGGTGGTAACATCGGGGGTCAAAAACCGGTTTGAACGTCATTGCACCCCCTCCCTTAGTTTGTTCATCATTTTGAATTGAATTATATCAAAATTAGTAAAAGAAACTTCTATATACGTATTAGTTGAATCTGCTTTGTGTTGTAAGGCTAATGCTGCAGTACTGCTAACTTCACGCTTAGACTGACTTTGAAGCGTAATTTTTGTCCGAATGTGTAGTACTGCTGGTGCTGCTGCGCTAATGCCGCAGTATTACTGCAGTACTGCAAGTACTGCTAACTTCACATCCATGTACAGTTGAAAGATTCAACTCACATGTTTTCCGTTAGAAAATACGAATGAAATACGACTAATTCACTGGTTTGGACAAAATACCAAAATACAGGTAGCTGATCTCTAACGGTAAATATGTGATACTGAGTTCGACTTTTCTATAATTTCCCTACTTGAACAGATGGACTAGCCGACTACGCCCAGGTATGAATATTAAAGTTGCCGCCAATACAGTGACCTATTTGCCCAACTATACAAATGTAAATTCGGACGTCAAGGACTGGACAATCCCGAACTTTTTGTAATTATACAGTTATACAGTCATATAGTTAACATTTATGAATTATCTTAGTCAATTTCACTTCCAAAATCTTGAACTTAGCCCAAACGACATCGATTTAAATTTGCGCCATGTTACCTATCAGGAAAACATGTCCGTGCAATATATACCCCCTTAAACCCCACTTTTATATAGTAAAACTGGGGTATGCGGGGGTACACCTATTTTTCTTATTTTTGCTCCAAAACATAAATTGTGGGTACTGCGAGGCGGTTCTAACGTGTACCCACAATTTCTGTTTTGAGCAAAAATAAGAAAAATATCAAACTTTTTCAGCTGAAAATTTTCAATTTTTAAAGCTCCAAAAATCTCTGTTTATTGCATATGCAAGTTTTCGTAATGCCCACCGCAACCCAAGTATCATCGACAGTCGATACACACATGTTCCATCTACAGTCAATTCATAGATGCATGATACATGTAATAAGGTTATGCTATTTTTTTTGCACAAACAAGTAAATAAGGGTTAACAACTGTCCTCAGTGCCAATACACTCGAGCACCTGGGCATTACGAAAACACGCCCATGTAATATACTTAGAAAAACAATTGAGGGATATGGTTTTTGTTTCGATTTCATTCCTAAAGGTATAATTTTTTCTACCCAAATAATTAATAGATATGTAGCAGAACCATCACTGAGCAAGGATTCCATAAAATTTTTGCGTTGCCTGGAAGCGCTTCTCGCAGACTTGCAGAAATGATGGAACACCCCTAAAATTAAAGTTATCACTGCTCCCTACCCTATCCAAATCTTTCATTCACCCCCTCTTACTGGTTCATCCAAATGCAAAACTGTATTGATAATCAAAATGGCGACACTTTTATGTCTAAAACGCACTTTGGGGAAATTTAAGAAATCTGTGATTTTTGGTAAAAAACACATTTTTTAACCAAAAAAATTTTTTTCGTTTAAAATGTTTCCCTTTGCACTGTGAGTGTGAAACTGAAATCCGTTTTTGAATATGCGCTCTGGTTTTCTTTTAACAGCGTTTTTTAAAATGTGTTGACAAATTTTTAATCTCGTAATGCAAATTCCCATTAAGGTAATGTTCAGTTCTTTAGCAAATGTTTTGAAACGCTGTAAAATTTAAACTAATGCCCGTAGCTCAAATCGGTTTTCTGTACCAAACTCGCAGCTTAAAGGGCAACGTTTTAAGCGAAAAAAATTTTTTTGGTAAAAAATCGTGGTTTTAACCAAAAATCACAGATTTCTGAATTTTTTCCAATATGCATTTTAGACATAAAAGTATCGGCTTTTCGATTATCAAAACAGTTTCGCAGTTGGATGAACCAGTAAGAGGGGAGGAATGGCACAATTGGGTAGGGTAGGCAACAGTTGGAACTTCAATTTCAGGGGTGTTCCAACGTTTCTGCAAGTCTGCGAGAAGCGCTTCCAGGCAAAGCGAAAATTTTATGGAATCTTTGCACAGCGATGGTTCTGCTACATATCTATTTATTATTTGGGTAGAAAAAATTATACCTTTAACAATGAAATCGAAACAAAAACCATATCCCTCAATTGTTTTTCTAAGTATATATTGATTTTTCTGAAGTAGTAAAAATTGAACATTTTCAGCAGAAAATTATTGATATTTTTCTTATTTTTGCTCAAAACATAGATTGTGGATACACGTTAGAACCGCCTCGGCGAGGCGGTTCTAACGAGTACCCACAATCTATGTTTTGGAGCAAAAATAAGAAAAATAGGTTTACCCCTCCATACCCCAGTTTTGCTATATAAAAGTGGGGTTCAAGGGGATATACATTACACGGACATGTTTTCCTGTTGGTAATTTTTATAGCTTTACATTGAATTCAGCGGCAAATATTTAAATCTTACTCAAATTGTGTCTCAATTTATTACAGCCCAGGCGGATCCGTTCGGTATGCACACCACTTCATGTTCGGTGTCCAATAGGGCTGATTTTACAGATACTAATCCGGCAGAAGACGCCGTTCAGGAATTTATTGCGGTCACACCCTTCGGAGAATCGTAAGCTTTAGTGGGTGGGGTTTCATTTCGAAAACACGCTTATAAATGCAAAATATAGATTTTTTTTTTCTGCTGTAAAAATTTAAAATTTCATCAAGTTTTTTTTATATAGGTATGCTCTAAACATTGGTTGTTGGTACACGTTATAATAAGTGCCTCGCCGATGCCGTTCTCAGTAACGAATACCCACAATCTTTGGATTGGATAAAAAATAAGGAAAATAGACATAGCCCTGTAATCCACAGTTTTACTATATGAAAGTGGGGTATACATTACACGGACAGGATAGAAAGACATATATAGAGAATCTTACACGACTAGTCATTTTATATGAAATTTGTTATACGATCCTTCGGCGAGTTTAATAAATTTCATATGAAATGACAACGAGTGTAAGATTCGTTTTATCATATGACTTTTAAAAAAGAATTTTACACGTTTCGCCTTAAAAGTGGACATATTTTCAATGAAAATTAACATTGTTGTTACAGACGTCATCAGTGACATTACGCATTCCCGCAAAAGTGTTAATACACGTGTTGTCATAACACTTTTATTACATGACGTTATCCACTGAAAAACAGCGACGTCATATGATAAAGCTATGTTTTGCATATCTGTTAAGATTATCCGAATTTTGGCCGGTTTAGTGATTTTTGTTTGCTCCTTGTTGCCTGCATTACGAAAACCCGCCCATGTAATATACTGTATTTTCCTAAGTTGTAAAAATGGAATTGAAAATTTTCCTTTTTTTTTTTTTTTTTTTTGGCTTAAAACATAGATTGTCGGTACATGTTAGAACCTTCCAACCGAGGCGGTTCTTACGAGTACCCTTAATCTATGTTTTAGAGCGAAAATAAGAAAATAGATAAAGCCCTGCATACCCCAGTTTTGCTATATAAAAGTGGGTTATAATGGGGTATACATTACATGGACATGTGATTCTGTCACGTGCTTCTCAAGAATGGTATAGCGAGTTTCACCACTCAGTTGTATTGCATCATGGTATTTCATTACATTACGAAAACTTGCCCAAGAAATATTCAGAATTTGTTTAGAAGAAACAAATGAAAATTGTGTTGGAAAAAAAAATATTTTTTTAATATTTTAGCTCAAAACATAAATTGTGGTTACACGTTAGAACCGCCTCACCAATCCGGTTCTAACAAGTACCCACAATGTATATTTTAGATCACAAATAAGGAAATTAGGTATACTCCTGTAAACCCCAGTTTTGCTATATAAAGTGGGGTATAAGGGGACATTCATTAAATGGACATGTTTTCCTGATGATTCTGTCGTCATATGTTTTTCAAGAATGGTAAAGCAAGTTTCACTACACAGTTGTATTGTATCATGATATTCACTGGTAAATTGCAACTATAATTGGTTCACACCTTTATTATTACTACATGTAATAGTAAGCAAAACACCCGTGTTGTAGGTGCCCCATTGCAGACGGCTTAACAACACCCCCTATGTACATGTACTCGGATTTCCAGGTTCGCTCGACGTCGGCGTCCTATACGCCGTCAGACGCCAGCTTCCCAGCCAACCCATGGTGTATATATACCGACTATATCCGTGCCGCCAGGTACATGTAAACGTCATCATTACGAAAAACTTGCCCGTGCAAAATACAGAGATTTTTTTTCACTTGTAAAAATTGAAAATTTCATCAGACTGAGAAAAAAATTGATATTTTTCTTATTTTTGCTCAAAACATAGATTGTGGGTACACGTTAGAACCGCCTCGGTGTTTTCTCTATGTTTTGGAGCAAAAATAAGAAAAATAGACATACCCCTGCATATCCCAGTTTTGCAATATAAAAGTGGGGTTTGAGGGGGTACACATTTCACGGATATGTTTTCCTGATGACTTGCCCATGCAAAATACAGTTTTTTTTTCAGCAGTTAAGAAATGAAAATTACAGTAGAAGAAAAAAATGGTATTTTTAATATTTTTGCTCAAACGCCGCCTTCTCAGCAAACCCATGGTGTATATATACCGACGCTATTCGTGCTGTTAGGTATGACGTGTGCAATGAGGCAAGAAAACCAGGTCCCGAAGTTATAAAATACTTTTCATGCTCAGCTCAGCTGAGACTAAAATTCATCCACTCATAAATGTTAAAATGTCAACGGTTGTTGGCATTTTAACATTTATAAGTAGGTTACATAACTGCAACAGGCTTTGGTTATCGAAACCTGAAATTTCAATTTATTTGGCTACTTTGTAATTTATGAGCAGTTTAAATTTTATGCATAGCTGAGATGAGCATGATGCATAGCTGTGATGAGCATGAAAAAAAGTTTTAAAAATTTGGGGCCAGTTTTCTGTGTTTCCGAGACAGGTCTGACACAAACTGGCCTGTGTAGTCATTGAATACGGCTCAGGATTTAAGAAGGAGACGAATTGTACTAGCTTATTAGCGAACACAAAGGCGCTGATCAGCTATGCAGCTACATGTACTGCTCAGCTGATATGTGCCTTTGTTTTCGCATAGACTAGTTAATTCCGATTTACGCGGCTCATGTATGCAAATTATAATAGCAGCCCCCGTGAAAATTTGATTTTCGCGGCTCATGTATGCAACTAATAGCAGCCCCCGTGCCCGAGCGGTTAAGAGCGCTGTTTCTTACTCACTCGATCATCTCACCGCTGTGTCTTGTGTGGGTTCTAGCCCCGCTCTGGCCACATGTGGGACAAGCCAAGTTCTGCTTGCGGGTGTGCCAGTCTTTTTTCTCGGCGTTCTTCCGTTTTCGCCCACCTACTGATTGACTCGTCTCATATGAGCTGAAATAATCTTGAAAAGGACGTAAAACTGAAATAAAAATGCAACTAAGATATAGACTTAGTATTATACTTTATGCGTCTACATTATTTTATTTGGCTTTGGGAGATTTCGCTTGATGACTCAGTGCATGTTTTGAGTTAATACTCGTGATTAAAAACAACACAATGCTTATTTCGAAACTGGCACACATTACAATCGGATGCAATTATAAAAATACTTTGGTTTAAGTATACACTTGATTTCCTTAATGCACATATTTATTTCACAAATGGAACCATATTTAAGCTCATGCATTTTTCAAGAACCTGTGGTGCAAGTGAAAAATTGGTTAAATATATAATTCAGAATAAAAAATAAAACTGAGATCCTTTAAGAGCAGTAAGCGTATTAATGATAAAGGGGTGGGGCCATACAACGGTTTCGGCTACTTAAGCCTCTTCAGAAGATATATTTATTTACCAATCATGGGCCACTTTTCGTTGTATACAATCAAATAAAAATACATATAATTGGACAATGTAGAAAGCATGAAAGAAAAACATAAAAATTATTCATAAAATTTATTCAATGACCCAAAAGATTTTGGAAACATGGGCCCAAAGAGAATTACTGTAATTTTGCAACTTTCAACAAGGTAGTCGTTACAAAGACTAGTATAATCAAAATGAGGCCAAATATATTAATTGTTGTTTAGAAAATGAATTTAAACCGATACTTATTTAACACAGTTGGAACACTTTTTAAGGCGGTGCATTTTTGAAGATGCTATGGTATTATGCGTACAGTCAAGGATGGTATTATGCGTACAGTCAAGGACCAAAAGTAATTCCACAACATCGGAATTTCCATTGACTTGCGTGTATTTTCATGTTTACAAGAAAAAATTATCATGTCGCGCCTGGCCAACATATTTTCATGATTTTGGTGTCATTTGAAAGTTAAATAAATAAAGCAATAAACAAAAGTTATTCGATGATGTTTCAACATTGCATTTTCTATATACAAGAGTTAAAGATTTTATGAAATTTTGAAAAAGCCACTTTCCCATTGACGTCAGTGGTGACGTTGCCCCAAAAATGTCAAAATAAATATCGCATGTTGTTTAAAAATTGGTAGCTTTAAAACACATGCATGGAATTGGTTGAAAATACCTTGTGTATTGCTTTATTAATTTACCTTTCAAATGACACCAAAATCATGAAAATATGTTGATCAGGAGAGACAGGATAATCTATCTCATAAACATGAAAATACACGCAAGTCTGTGGAATTTCTGACGTTGTGGAAATACTTACATATGGTTTTGTCTATTTTAAACCCGTTCAATTAGACTTTAATGGGCATGGATCGCACATAGTTATTACATGTACGTTTATAATACTAACTATTCATTTAACAGATGGAACAAATTTCAAGCCGGTGCTGCTGTGAAGAAACTATGGTTTAAATGTACAATTGGTTTCTGTGCGAGATTTGATTTCTCAGAGACGCCATCAGAGGGAGCGCAGTGTATTGACGTAAGAAAAAACATTTCCAATACATGTACATGCCCTTGCAATACATAGGATTTTATTCATTACGAAAACTTGCCCATGCAATATACAGAGATTTTTGAGCTTTAAAATTTGAAAACATTCAGCAGAAAAAAAAAGATATTTTTTCTTATTTTTGCTCAAAACGTAGATTGTTGGTACACGTTAGAACCGCCTCGCCGAGGCGACGGTTCTAACGAGTACCCACAATCTATGTTTTGGAGCAAAAATAAGAAAATAGGTATACCCTTTCATTCCCAAGTTTTCCTTTATAAAAGTGGGGTTTAAGGGGGTATTCATTGCACGGACATGTTTTCATGATGACAGCCGTAAAAATGAAAATTTTCATCTAAGAAGATTGATTTGTTGGTTTACTCATTTTTGCTATACCCGTTAAATGTGGATACACGTTAAGAACCGTTTCACAGAACCGACTTGCTTAGACGATCTAACGAGTACCCACAATTTTTTTTTTATTTTGAAGCAAAATTTAGGAAATTGTATATTCATGTACAGTCCCACCTATCTTAAGCAAACCCTGTATTAAGCAAGCACCTGTCTTAAGCAAGCACTTTCGCTTCCCCCCACGTGATTTTACATGTAAATGAACCTCTATTAAGCAAGCACCTGTCTTATGTGGCCAGAGGCCACTAGTTTCTGTCCCAATTTTGGCTTTAAGCAGCCACTCATTTCATTGATTGCATAAAAAAGAAATATTTTCACATGAGTATTTAAACTCTGTCTGGTGTCAAAATTGTCTTCACACCAGATACCATAATTCATTGTTTGTTGTCTCAAAAGATAATCCTAGACAACTTTAGAGCTTTAAAATTTGAAAACTTTCAGCAGAAAAAAAAATGATATTTTTTCTTATTTTTGCTCAAAACGTAGATTGTTGGTACACGTTAGAACCGCCTCGCCGACGCGGTTCTAACGAGTACCCACAATGTATGTTTTGGAGCAAAAATAAGAAAATAGGTATACCTCTTCATTCTCCAGTTTTCCTATATAAAAGTGGGGTTTAAGGGGGTATTCATTGCACGGACATGTTTTCATGATACACGTTAAGAACCGTTTCGCAGAACCGACTTGCTTAGACGATCTAACGAGTACCCACAATTTTTTTTTTTTTTATTTTGAAGCAAAATTTAGGAAATTGTATATTCGTGTACATATACACCCATTTTTACAATACATAGAGGGATTAAAGGTGTATACATTATTAAGCGCAGTGGGACTGGGACTTTAGTTAACTTAATGCCATCGTTAAGACCTCAACTCGTTCAATGAACTGTAAGCAATCATACGATTGTGTAATCATTTATTTTAGGACAAGACTGCGTAAAATATCATCAATTGTGTTTTGTTATATTAATTTACATATTAGTGCCAAAATTAATATTTAGATAAGCGTAAATTGATCCGATCTTAAACGATCTTACGTACAGTGGGACCGACACTTTAAGTAAATACCGATTACCTAAGGGTAAAAAAGTCAGCGAACTTAACCAACAGGCTCATTTGCTTTGTCAAAATATTTATTCAACAATAATTCCAACTTAAGTAATTTCCTACATTCTGATTGGTTGTTTGGAAGACTTTATACTTCGATAAAAGCAATGCGTAAGGATACTCGGTTTTCA
Organism: Rugalucina vietnamica; assembly: GCA_964017185.1. NCBI lineage: Eukaryota > Metazoa > Mollusca > Bivalvia > Lucinida > Lucinidae > Rugalucina > Rugalucina vietnamica. The sequence continues at coordinate 10,970,607 of OZ024885.1, forward strand.
TCCTAAAAACGGCGCGACGTTACGTGATTACGTGACGTTTCTTCGAAGATACTTTGACGTCATCAAAGCTGAACGTTAACAGAACATCGTATGGTAAGTGTTTGAATCTTCTTGTTGTGTGTTGAAATTTGACGTTTGAATTTCTAATGTTCGGAGTCCCAGTTCAAAATCGACATGTCTTTCTATCGGTCCAGACAGCGATATTTTCTCCCAAAAGAACAATTTTGAATGAGGGGAGATGTTTTAAAGCTCCCGTTTTTACAGCCTGCCTATAGCAAGCCAGTTATAGCTTTTATTAATTGCGAGAAGCGAGTTCTATGCTTTGGAAATTTTTAAAGATGGCTGCCTCATGAAGATCCCTTTTGCTATATTTTCCTTCCGCTGGCAATAAAATTCAAATCATTGTAGCCAAATGCAGTGCAATGAGATAAAGTTGGAATTATAAGGAACGAATTATATTATTTTTGTTGATTTTATCGATGTTTGAACTCGGGCGAATCACTCACAGCCCTTCGGACTTTATTTAGTGTGTGAGTGATTCGCATTTTATTTAGTGTGTGAGTGATTCGCCTGAGTTTACACATCGATAAAATCAACAAAAATAAAAATTCATATCTATAATACTATTACCTTCGGGCTTTATTTAGTTTGTGAGTGATTCGCCTGAGTTTACACATCGATACAATCAACAAAAATAAAATTCATTCCTATAATACCATTACATTTGCAGAATTGCGCCGGTGCTAAACGACGAAAGAGGGAAGTATCCAACATCACTGAATCATTCCCACAAGAAGTTCTGTACACATCAGTGATTTATAACGGTAAGGGGGCGACCATTGTCCGTCCAATGCATTATTAATTAATGCAAAAAGGTGATTGGCCCTTATATGTTCAAATCAGTGATTTTTAAAGGTAAGATAGAGATAATTGTCTGTTCAATTCATTGATTGAAAAAATCGGGAAATTGCCCATTTCCTTACAATTAGGAGGCAGGGGGTTGACCGTTATACATGCATGTGCAATTTATTTACTCGCAAGCGAGCAACTCTCGGCGCCTAGTAAATCTCAGCACATGCCCTAGAAAGATGCGTTGCGCCTGTGTCTTCTCCGTTCGACATTATAGCATCCAGCAATTTAATCTTTTAAGACACTAGACAAAGAATCAGCTCATAAAAAATCTAGAATGTATGAAAAATTGACAGATGTTTGTTCCGTGTTTACAATAGTAAAAATAAAGACGTCATACTAATACTTGAATATAGGGTTCATAAAACGTAAAAAAAAAAAGTTTTGAAAATAGTCACAAAATTAAATGAAAATGGGCTCTTATTTTTATGTAAAGACTAGAAAAAACATTTCGTATGTTATAAAATTTTCCTTTTTTGAAATTGGAGATGATAAAACAAGATAGAAAATATGTGCCGAGAAGTGCTTCTGACAGCGTCACTAATTGGACCAATTAGTGTAACTAATGACGACTCCCGCAGCGCGTGCTAATGTAAAAATAGATTTGCAAAAATATGTCATAAGTTTACAAATATGGCACAGCTTGTATTTGCGGGGTCGATTGTGTATGAATTCCACTTTCTATGAAGAAAAATGAAAAAAATGACGATAAAAACGCCGAGAATTGCTCGCATGCGAGTATTTTCATTACGAAAACATGCCCATATGATATACAGTAATTTTTCAGGTCAAAAATCGATAATTTTCAAAGGAAAATTTTTGATAGTTTTCTTAATTTTCCTCAAAACATAGACTGTGGGTACACGTTAGAACCGCCTCACCGAGGCGGTTCTAACGAGTACCCACAATCTATGTTTTGGAGCAAAAATAAGAAAAATAGGTATACCCCTGCATACCCCAGTTTTGCTATATAAAAGTGGGTTTCAAGGGGGTATACATTACTCGGACATGTTTTCGTGATGAGAAATACTTTTTATTTAAAATTGCATTTTCTTTATATTAGATGGAAATTATGATATAACATAAGACACGAAACGACAGCATGTGTCGCATTAAACCATATGGCTCATTCCATTATGAAAACATATCCATGCAATGAATACCCCATTAAATCACAATTTTATATATATAGTAAAACTGAGGTTTACAAGGGTGTACCTATTTTTCTTATTTTTGATCCAAAACATGGATTGTGGGTACTTGTTAGAACCGCTTCGGCAAGACGGTTCTAACGTGTATCCAAATCTATGTTTTGAGCAAAAACAAGAAAAACATAAAAAAGTTTCTACTGAAAAATTTCAATTTTTACAACTGTTTGTTGCATGGGCAAGTTTTCGTAATGCGCAGAATCGCTCTGTCGTATTTGATACACCAATACATAATGTTACAATTTGGTAAAATTTTTCCAACTTAACTCGTGGCTCCTCGCGCGACAAGCGGCGACTTGTAACTCGTGCCAAGTCGTAGCATGTCGTAGCTTCAACTGTATATGAGTGTATGCCTTTACTGACGATTGGTCATCTCTAGTTCTTAAGTTTATTCTACAGTAATCTTTGAAGAGCAACGCATTCTGTAATATCCATGCATATTTTTATTTCAAAACATATACTAGCCATTATTCTATTTATAGAACCGGAATCGGCTCTTGAAGAGTACTGCGACGCCGGAAGCTCTGACTTCACCATCGCCTTGGCAACCGTTATTACCCTGATTGCTTTGCTGTGCGTGGCAATTGTGGCAGCCATCTTGGTTTTCGTTAAGCTTCTAAGGGCGGCGAAAAAGAGTGAGAAAGGAAAACGTTTCAAATAAGAAAACGGACAGATACAGAACTGACTGCTGAAAAAAATTCAACACATTACGAAAACGCGCCCATGCAATATACAGATTTTTTGGGGGTTGTAAAATTGAAAATTTTCAGCTGAAAAAAATTTATATTTTTTTTCTTATTTTTGCTCAAAACATAGATTGTGGGTACAAGTTAGAACCGTCTCGCCGAGGCGGTTCTAACGAGTACCTACAATCTGCTCAAAACATAGATTGTGGGTACAAGTTAGAACCGTTATGCCGAGGCGGTTCTAACGAGTACCCACAATCTATGTTTTAGAGCAAACATAAGAAAAATAGGTATACCCCTTCATACCCCAATTTTGCTATATAAAAGTGAGGTATAAGGGGGTATACTTTACATGGACATGTTTTCCTGATGAATTCAGTTTCGTCTCAGAGAGTTCTTGATTTTAAGTTTCTTTCATACATGTAGGAAAATAAGCAAATTTCAGGACTTTTGTTTTTAGATAATGAACACTAAAATCTTTGTTACGTTAGCTATATGTTCGTTGTACCCGTGATTTTTTTTGTATTTTAATGTATACATGTATTCAAAGTGAGACCACTAAAATATACGTGACTGTACAATATTGATATCATACTTTCCTGTATGTCAAACCTTCTGTTTTCACGAATGGCCTACTGATAATGTACTAGTAGGCTGACATCAGGAAAACATGTCCGTGAAATGTATACCCCCTTAAACCCCACTTTTATATAGAAAAACTGGGGTTTGCAGGGGTATACCTGATTTTCTTATTTTTGATCCAAAACATACATTGTGGGTACTCGTTAGAACCGCCTCGGCGAGGCGGTTCTAAGGTGTACCCACAATGTATGTTTTGAGCAAAAATAAGAAAAATATCTAAATTTTTCTACTGTAAATTTTCATTTTTACAACCAAAAAATTTTGTGTATATTTACATGGGCGTGTTTTCGTAATGGAGACGAAACAGGGTTAACCAATACGAAAACACGCCCATTCAATATATGGAGATTTTTTTTTCACCTGTAATAATTGAAAATTTCAGTAGAAATTATTTGATATCTTTCTTATTTTTGCACAAAACATAGATTGTGGTTACGGGATAGAACCGTCTTGAAATATACAGAAAATTTTTTGGTTGTAAAAATGAAAATTTTCCCTGGAACTTACGGCTGTTTAATCTATCAAAATGCACAAAATTTGGCTCAAAACCTAGCTAAGACATAGCTTCTGCTATTATTTACTACTATTATATAACCTACATTAACTTAAACTACTCGCGCTTTCATTAACAGAAGTTATATTAACTGGGGAACAATATATAAATTTCATGATGAAAATTTAAATTTCATGGAAAAATGTAATGTTTTTAGCAAACATAAATCTCATGAACAATATTTTCTGTTCGGTCTGGAGATTTGACAAAATACATTGATTTTGACAAAGGGCTAGGACATTTAAAGCCTGATTTTGGCCTCAGATTTTGCTAAAAATAGATTTTAGAATTTAAGTGAGAAAACTATTCCTTAAAACAGCCATATGTCTCCTCTATTAAAAACAAAAACAATTACTTCATTTATCATACAAGCGTTGCTATGGCAACGCCCAGAAGAACCATAGATAGAGCGCAATTTGCACTTTTTCGTCTATTTTTGACCATTTCTGAACATATTTGTTTTAGCAAACATAAATCTCATGAACAATATTTTCTGTTCGGTCTGGAGATTTGACAAAATACATTGATTTTGACAAAGGGCTAGGACATTTAAAGCCTGATTTTGGCCTCAGATTTTGCTAAAAATAGATTTTAGAATTTAAGTGAGAAAACTATTCCTTAAAACAGCCATATGTCTCCTCTATTAAAAACAAAAACAATTACTTCATTTATCATACAAGCGTTGCTATGGCAACGCCCAGAAGAACCATAGATAGAGCACAATTTGCACTTTTTCGTCTATTTTTGACCATTTCTGAACATATTTTTTTTTTAATTTTTAAGTGCCAGCCCACACGACGAACAAAATGATACTTAGCACACAATATCTCAAGATGATACTTCATAATTATTTCATAATAAGAAATTGTTCGTAGTGTGGGCCGGTATTTGAAAATGATGTTGAATGGTGAAAAATAGACCCAAAATTGCAAAACAAGGTATTTCTATGCTTTTCGGGGCGTTGCCATGGAAACGTGTGTAATTTGAATGCGATAGTTGTGCTGGAATTTATAAGCAGGGACCTAGACCTTTTTCTCCTCAAAATTCCAAAATTCAGTTTTTTACAAACTCATGAGGCCCAAATTAGGCTTTTAATCCGCTAGGCATTTAATACGAATTTTGATGTCTCTAATGTAATCATAAAGTCGGATTATGTCTTTTGACATATTATTTTTTATTCATCTATTTTGACTTTGTTCATGCCTGGAATGAATGTTGCTTTATAAATGAGATAACAGTTTTGAAGATCGCTGCATAGATAGTACTAAAATCTGAAATGTCAAGCTAAAAGGACTTCTAGCCTTCTTCTGTGATTGTTCAGGTTAATTTGTATAGCTTGATTTTGACCTCAGGTGCGTCAAAAGATCGACAAGTCTACTTAGTAGCACGTGAAAGGATATTCTGATTGTAACAGTACAAATACTTACTGTGCGTGCAACCGAAGTGTAACGGAAAACCTGCGGCATTTCGTATTGATTTACCTTTCACGTGTTACTTCATGGACGCGTCGATCTTTTGACGCACCTGAGGTCAAAGTTGAGTTTTTTTTTTATAGCAGACCTGATCCTGTATCGCGGCTCATATCAAGGTCGAGTGTCCATTGCTGAAAAAAAAAATACCGATAAAAATTTACGGATCTAATGCATTGACTGAGTATTGTACGTATCGTATATTTAGCTCACATGAGCCGCGAGGCTCACAATTACACATGCTCCGCCGTCTGTCGTCGTTGTAGTCGTCGTTGTTCAAAAACCTTCTCCTCTGAAACCCCGGGGCCATTCAAAGCCAAACTTCATATGGAGCATCAATAGAAAAGGGCAACTAAAGTTTGTATAAATGGTCCAGGGGCCAGTTTCATCAAAAAAGTTCCTAGGATAAATCTTTAAAGTGTCCCAGGACATTTTCTGAGACATGTGTAAGTCGGTTTCATGAACACGTCCTTAAAATGTCCTACGGTCTTAATCTGCGTTTCATCAAAAGTGTCCTACTTTAACTATGCTCTTCTGTTGGGCCCCATAAATATCATGTGCTTGATCACGTGCGATCTTCTTTTAGCTGTGTAATATCCATACAAGTTTTAGCTTTTTTAAAAACTGAACTGGTATAAAGAATATTTAGTAAATTTTAAACAACAATGAAATCATTAAATAGTTTTCTGTTAATAGCAACTTTAACCCTAAAAAGTCTCCCCGTACACCAGCCATAGTGCAGATTATATTTTGCTTTTGGCCCTTTTAGATCAAGAAATCAGAAGGGATTCATTTTCTATCCAACGTTTTATATACTTGGTCTGATTGGATAATACTAGTCTTCGTACCGACTATCCTGTTGAACGTTGCAAATACAGTATTTCTCTTTGGTTCCATGTTGCCAAGTTTAAAGGGTCGCTGTAAAGGTTTAAGTAGGCGAAACCATGGTATGGCCCATCCCTTTTCACTGCTCTTAAGGGATCTCAGTTTATTTTTTATTTATCATAATTCATCAAAATTTTAAGTCTTTATCTTCAGAAGTATAGTACATGTAGCAGCCGAGGAAAAAAGAAACTCGCCCCGGCCGTGTTGAGAAAAGTGCAACATTCATGTGAAACGTCATGTCGGAGACTTATTAGATACATGCGTGTCTTGTACGCTTGGTGTACGTTGTTGTAAGTCGTAGATAAGTCGGTGCGCGTTGTCTCAAGAGATTTTTTCAAACATGCTTTAAATTTTCTAGAAGCTCGGCGAGTCTCGGAGTGTGTCTTATAAGTTCAACACGCGTTACAGGTGCGCAAAATACGCTTTGAACGCGCTTGGTGCACATTTTAGACATGTCAGTGTACGCTGCATGCACGTTTAGATTTTACAATTTTCCGAGATATTGGTTCGGGCGCTTGCCGAACTCCTCAGAAACGTTTCCCAAGCGTGTACAAGACGTGTGTTAAACGTTTGATACGCGACTGTAGCGTTCACTTAACAAGTTTGGGACCTAACCCAAATCGTCGGCTGAGTGCTATAGTGTTCTATCTCGATTTTTCAAAATTTCGAGAAAATTGGGTTCAAAGGTTTGAGACCCTCAAATAAAGTCAAAATGTGCCTATTTAGAGTGAACATGCATTATGAACATGTCTTTCTGTCTAAATGAGCTTAATTAACAAAAATCAGCAGCGAAAATAAAGTAATTTTGGAAAAAATAGGAATTTTGTGTTTGGACATAGAACATTTTGCATAAAGAAATGTCCTTATTTTTTCATGACCCGGAGATAGAACATTTTGGTGACCCAGATTCCATAGCGAGCAATGCAGCATTTTCTCTTGTTTATAAGTGCAATAAAAATATATAGTAATTATCCAAAGTAAGCCTTAAACGCTGAATCTAATTATAAATCTATTTAGCTCAACATACCCTTAAATGCCTTCATTTTATGTATCCTAGATATCATATAATACGTCCAATACCGAATGGAACAATGGCATAGTAGCATTTGACCATGTGACCCAAAATGTCATGTGACTGAATTACTCCAAATGAAGACATCTCATTGGTTGAAATGGAGATAGAACAGTATAGCATTACAATTTCGGGCCATGGTGGACATAGAACATAAAAGAACTGTTAATAACATAAAATCTAGGCAGAAATATCAACATCTGACTAAGCTAGGAGATAGAACTTTTGATTCCGATTCCAACGGTATATCACACTTAATATGACCCAAATATGGAGATAGAACAGTATAGCACTCAGCCGCCGAAATGTTTCAAACATGAAAATAGTGTCAAAATGTCAAAATCTGAATTTCCGACTGTACAATCCACAAAAAAATGCAAGATACTCTCACATTTATTAACAAACTTTTATTAATAACGTACATAAAAAGGTGCGGACAGCAAAGTATTCAACGACAACAGAAGTGCCGCATTGGAACGGTCACCGATATAAAATTATTCGAGCTTTTGATGTGTATTCGGGACATTTTCAACATGACGTGCCCATATGACGTGTCAGCCAAGTCGTGTACACAAAGAACATGTGCAAGTTGCATTATTTCCATGATGTCATTCGAATAAGTTGCAGCATTGCCTCATTGGCGGAGGGGTTTGGGTATGGGTGCGCGAGTAGTGGTCAAGCGAATTCCTCTTTTTTGACCAAATTGTTTCGCTTTTATAAAATGACAAAATTTTAAATAGGCGACATTATGAAAACGAACCCCTCTTTTTAAGTTTTAACCGCCTCTCTTTCCCCTCTCTGTTCGTCCATTCACCTATGTGTGTTTCCCAAGGCCGATGCCACCTCTCAAACAACCTGAGCATGTACTAATAAGCGGCCTTCAATTAGCGTCTCTTTAAAAAGCAGTAGCAACGGACATTAGGCCTACATATTGTCAAATTGTTAAATTTTGAGGGCCTCGTGGAAGATTGGCCATGACAAACGACCGTCCCTCTCTAAAAATACGTTAACTTAATTAACTTCTGCATGTAGGACACGGGTAGGTCCTCATCTTCTTCAGCCTCCAATACCAATTAAAATACAGCAGCCATTTCTAGTATATGCACACAATTTAGGACAAAAATTGTCAGGTAGGACGCCGAAATAGTTGTCCTACGTTTAAGACAAAATTTGAGAACTTCCTAAATTCTTTGAGTTTGATGAAACACGATTTTTGTCTTTAAAACGTCCTAGGACATTTTCCAGGACAAAATTGTGTCTTAAACGCTTTGATAAAACTGGCCCCAGGTCACATGACCAAGATGGCAGCCATGCAGATTATATTATTTCTTTCGGTACTTGGAGATCAATAAGAGTATTCAGAGTGTTAGTTGTACGTTTTGAACCATCCTATAAACACTGTTATAATTATCTGACCGCATTAAGGCAAGCGTCTTTGATTTAGACTTCCCGTATGTAATTTTTTGAAATTGCGGTATATTTATCTGGCTATCGTGGCCATTTTATAAAGAGTCAACGATGAGGGTTCAGTACCCGAATTTGCGCAACATGACCCATACTACCTCCATTTGAAGGTTTTTATTGCTTCCAAAAGATCAAACTTTAATGTTTTATATATCATATATGGCAAAAACCTTTAAAACGTTTCTTCTCTGGAACCGGTGGTCCGTTTTCAACGAAACTTGTTATGTAGCATCGGGTACTCTGGCCCATCACAGTTTATATCAATGATGACATTGTGTTAACCTTGGCCTATTATACGACAAGTTAAAAGAAAAAAAAATATTGAATTTTTCAGAAAAAATTGTAGTATCTGACAGACAACAAACTGAGTACTGAGATAATGAAATTGTGTGAGTATTCAAGGTTAAAGTCTCTTCTTTACCTTGGCCAAAGGTCATATTTACATATGAAATTTAATACTTAATTTTCTCGAAACCGCTTAACCAATCAAAGTCAAATTTTATATGAAGTATTCTTAGTCTGAAGGAACAAAAGTTTATATAAATGGTCCAGGTCACATGGCCAAGATGGCCGTCATGTCCATATATGGTAAAACCTTACAATGTTTCTTCTCTGGAATTGGTGGAATCGGGGGTCCAATTTTAACGAAACTTGGTATGCAGCATCGGGGATTCTGGTCCATTATAGTTTATATAAATCATGACCTTCGGTTGACCTTGACCTATTGGACAACAAGGTCAAATATTGTTTCATAGGCTTTTTAGTGGGAAAATTTGGAAACATTGGATTTTCCAGAACGTTTTGGATCTTATGACCTGAAAGTTGGTAGATACTAAACATCAGGACCCGGTTGTACGAAGCTCCATTAAATTTAATCATGGATTAGCTTTTAATCCACGATTAAATCGCTAATGGTGGATTAGTTAATGAAGGAATTTAATAGCGTTGCACGAAACGTCATTAAACGCTCCATTAGTTAATTGAGGTTTAATAAAGGTTTAATAGAGAGTTCGTCATTAAAAGTGACGTCACAAGTAATATTACGTCAAAAGACGTTACGTTACGCTGTTCGCGTGCAGGTTAATTGGTCTTAATTGGCATTTACGCGCACTTGCTAGGCAAAATAAATTCAGGGCCGCAATCCTACCGTATACATGCTTAATAAATAAATAAATAAATAAATAAATAAATAAATAAATAAATAAATAAATAAATAAATAAATAAATAAAATGTGTTCCCATAGAAGCGATTTTACCCTGTCATTGGAAACAATGCATCGCAAATGAAACGAAATTATGATAGTACCGGTATTTCTATAATTTCTGTTTTCGATAGGAAAATTCAATGTTTAGCGCCATGTAGATGATCACAAGTAACTTACAGATAATTCAGAGATGCATGGTAATTAGACACTATATATATTTTTTACGAAATGTAATCAGAACCGAGTGACTCTAGCATTTATTTTTTGCGACAGCGTTTGTCACTGAAATAAGCAAAGTATTTAAAAGTATATAGTAAACACGCCACACCAGTTAATCCTAAAAAGTGGATGAGTCGAACTTGTTTGTTTATAAAGGTTTCCATAAAACTTCAGGATCTATATGAAATAGAAAATGTGTTTATGAAACACTATGCCCCCAACTGGTACGTCACTTTCAAGATGTGACAATTTCTGAAAATTGAAAAGTTCAAATTACACAAATTATGAAAGAAAAAAAAATATATTCTGAGGAGTATATCCCAACCACATGCATATCTTCAAAGCATGGTGACAATGTCTGTAAAGTTTTGAAAATATCGGTCTTAAACTGTAAGAGGAGTTTTGAAAATATCGGTCTTAAACTGTACGAGTTGCGCACACAAGGTACCCACTATCCATTCACTAAAATGCCCAAAAAAATGACTTAGTTCAAATTGTGAAAAAATGACAAAAAATAATCTGTGGATTATATCCAAACAATATACATATCTTCAAAGCATGGTCACAACATATGTAAAGTTTCAAGAGAATCGGTATTAAACTGTAGGAGGAGTTGCGCCCACAAGGTACCCACTATCCATTCACTTTCATTGTCAAAATGCCCGAAAAATAGCTAAGTTCAAATTGCTCAAAAAGTGACAAATTATATCCAAACAATATGCATATCTTCAAAGCATGGTCACAACATCAGTAAAGTTTCGAGAGAATCGGTATTAAACTGTAGGAGGAGTTGCGCACACAAGGTACCCGTTATCTGTTCACTTTATCAAGAATTAAATAGGGACACAACTCTCACAGAATGGGCCCCTAGCCCTTGAATTTTCTGAAAGAAAAACACGGGTCCTCTAAATTTTCAAATACAAGATCCTAGCTCTAACGGTTCTTGGCCGAGTGTAAGCGTAACTTCGCACTGGACGCACGGACAGACGCATGGGCAGACGGACGGACAGACCCAAACCAATATGCCCCCCTCAACTTCTTCTTAGTTGGGGACATAACCATGATATTTTGCAAAATATTGGAGTAGCTTATCCTAATAAAAGCAAAAAGTTGGCAGATCCGTATTGTAATTTCAAATATCAGGCAGCTACAGTACGGCTTTCATTCCACCTCTTTCCTGTGTTTTGCTATGTAAGTCCTCCTCCTGTGATATTCAGTTGCATTTGAATTAATTTTACAAAAACTTCAAAAGAAAAACAGAAAGTCATACTACAACGAAATGTTTGTGCACTGACAGCACATGCTCAAATTGCATTGATCCCATCATCGTTACCTGCACATCCGCTTTGCACTAAACTGTTTACGATAAAATATAAAACTGCTGCAATAATTATTTCTGTGAACAATCACGGGCCCCGCCCATTGGTGCCTAGGAGAAATAGATGGGCTGCTTGTGCCTCCAGGCAAAGCTTCTAATCTACTGACCAACCATCTGATTACCGGTTAGCCGCTCAAGTCTGAACCTGCCCAGGAAATATGGTTGTAGTCAAACCATTCATACATATAAGCCTTATTGGCTTAGTTAGGTAGTTATATTAATGAAGCTAATTTTGAGTGTCATGACATCATAATGTTGGATAAAAGTCCCATAAAATGGAGGCAGCGTCCCGACATGAACTTTGCTGTTGACTGTGACGTAAAACATCAATTCAAACAAACAAACAAAATAACCACGACTATATTGACAATGACTCTTCATCCTCATCATCTTCAATTTGCATTATCATGCCATCTTAATCTTAAAGTTCGAGTGTCACGAGAATTTTCATGTGTCGCGAACTATATAGTTGCGAAGGTTTTAAACATGTTCAAACGTGAATTTTATGCGATCCCCCCCCACCCCCCCCCCCACCAAAAAAAAAATATTCACGAACCCGTGGCAAGAGTGTTGCGCGACTGTCGTACGACTGTCGGTTCGAGTTGGTTGGTTCGACGTTCATGCAAGTGTCGCGATCCTGTCGCCGCGAAATTTGGGCAAATTTGCGACACTTTTGCGACACTTGTACGAATGTCGTAAGACAGTCCCGCGACAGTCTTGAGAAAGCATGCGAATACATGATGAAAACATGTTCGTGAAATGTATACCCCCTTAAAAGCCACTTTAATGTAGCAAAACTGGGGTATACATGGGATACTTATTTTTCCAAAGCCTAGTTGTGAGTACTTATTAAAAACCGCCTCGGCGAAGCGGTTCTAACGTGTACCCACAATCTATGTTTTGAGAAAATATAAGAAAAATACCAAAAATTTTATGATGAAATTTTCAATTTTTATAGCCGAAAAAAATCCGTATATTGCATGGGCAAGTTTTCATAATGAACTCGCGACTATCTGGCGAGAAAATAAAACTAAGCGACACTCACACGAATGCCGTGAGACACCCTTATGAATGTATACAATTTTTTTTTTTTTTTTTTTTTTTTTTTTTTTTTTTTTTTTTTTTTTTCAGTAAGGTGTGTGCAAACATTATGTTCTAGGGTCTGGTGCAGTTACATGGGTGGTCCACAATTAAGTCACTCCTGGTCCTGGGCTAATGTCCATGATACATCCATTGAGCGGGCGGCGTGGAATCGGTCTAGATTAAACACCAAAAACAGTCTCAATACTCAGGAATTAGACAGAGCGCACAGACCATGACATTATTGATTTTTCACTTCTTATAATGAGGTGTGCCGGCTAGTCAAAGGCGAAACATACACGGTAATTAGGCGAATAGAAGTCGCCATATTAAAACTGTGACGTCATTTACTACGTGAAAAGTCAAAACAAAAGCATGACAGATGACAACAACCAGAAATATGGGAAAGGAAAATAATAAAAAAAAAGATGCCTTGGTTCGCATTTTTTCAATGTAGTGGCTGCGCCGTGCTCAGTCAGGGAAACTGCAGGCTTATCACCATCGTAGAGGTAAATTATACATTGTCAGTTTTGTGTTTTGCTCCAATCTTTTTTGCATTTACCATGCTAAAAATGCCCAAAAGTAGCATATTCATCGAAATATTGGGCTCATTCTAAAATCTGTCCGCCATTTTTATTTCTTGAAATCCCGCTAATGAAGGCTTAATGGACCTCCAAGAGCAACATTAAGTTAATAGAGGTTTAATCCAGGATTAAAATTTAATGGAGCTTCGTACAACCGGAATTAACAGCGCGTTATTTAATTGAGGTTTTAATCATGGATTAAAATTTAATGAAGCTTCGTACAACCGGGTCCTGGAAAACATGTCCCTGCAATGAATACCCCTTTATATCCCACTTTTATATATTAAAACTGGGGTATGCAGGGGTATACCTATTTTTCTTATTTTTGCTCTAAAACATAGATTGTGGGTACTCGTTAGTACCGCCTTGGCGAGGCGGTTCTAACGTGTACCCACAATCTATGTTTTGAGCAAAAATAAGAAAAATATCAAAAATTTTCAGCTGAAAATTTTCAATTTTTAAAGCTAAAAAATTATCTGTTTATTGCATGGGCGTGTTTTCGTAATGGAATTTACAGTGTTACTAGTAAATCATGTGAATATTCGAGGTCAAGTTTAAGTTTTACTTTGACCAACATGACCTTAGACAAAGGTCATTTATCAAAGACCAAATCTCAGGTGAGCAAATTTAGGACCATTGGGTGTGAAATGAACTGAATGTATTTTTTTTTTTTTTTTTTTTTTTTTTTTTTGCTATTGAATATGCTTTTGCTTTAATGCTAGTATTACAATAAAACAGTTTAAATTACGACTTGTTGTTTGTTTGTTTGTTAGACTTGTCTGTTCCTTGGCCCACTGGGGTTCAACCGGTGTTTTTCTTTTCATTACGAAAACACGCCCATGTTATGTACAGTGATTTTTAAAGTTGTAAAAAATGAAAATTTTCAGCAGAAATCTTTTGATATTTTTTTTTTTTTGCTCCAAAACATAGATTGTAGGTACTCGTTAGAACCGCCTCGGCGACGCGGTTCTAACGAGTAGCCACAATCTATGTTTTGGAGCAATAATAATAATAAAAATAGGTATACCCCTGCGAACCCCAGTTTTTCTATATAAAAGTGGGGTTTAAGTGGGTATTCATTGCACGGACATGTTTTTCTGATGCGGTGTTTTCCTTTTGCTCCGGGTTTCAGTAAGTTATTCGGTGCCCAGGGATCCCCTTCGTCGGGCAGGTTACTGAATCTGTGAGTCCTCGTTTTTGATACATCATGGTGGTTATGATCATGATTTACTCGTATTTGTTTGTCCTCGATAATTCATTGACTAGTTAGAGATTCACCACGACGGCCGAATAACTAACTAAATGTTGTGAACCGCTGCAGAGGGTGGTGTTAGGCGACTGTACAATCGATTTAATCCCTACAGTAAATTTATATTACTGATCGTTCCAAGGCGATACTTCAGTTGTTGTTCTAATTGTTTTTAAGGCGAGTTTGTGCTGTTTGTTCCTGATGTACGTTTTCATATTTTTATTTAAGTTCGGGTAACTGAGTGGCCGCCAATTATGAAATAGCTGCTCACAAGGCTTACGCTATGGTTTTAAGTATAAGTACCTAATTGTCAATTTACTTTTCCCCACCTCGGTTCTTGGAGTGGTAAATTCTTTCTGATTGCGCCTTTTCCTGATCATTGCCTACTTGTACCTTTTTATCAAATTTGCCATCTATAAAGCCACTACAGAGAACAATATAATAAAAATCGATAAAATTGCAATTTGTTTTTTCACTGACAGTTCAAAGACGGATGTGTCTTGTGCCTTTCCCTGTCTGTGTACTGTCTGCCTCACTGACATGCTACATGTATCAACAGGATTGTCCCGCTTTCTGGCCCCGAGGTTATAAAACTTGTTCCATGCTCAGCTCAGCTGAGACTAAATTTATCCTGCTCATGAATGTTAAAATGCCATCAGTTGTTGGCATTTTAACATGAATGTTAAAATGCCAACGATTATTAGCATTTTAACATTTATAATCTGGATAAATATCCAAACCTGAAATTTTAATTTATTTAGGCTATTTTGTCATTTTATAAGCAGCTTAAATTTTATGTTAAGCTGAGTTGAGCATGAAAAAATGTTTTATAACCTCGGGACCTGGTTGGAAAGAACTACTTAGTACATATATCATGTTATTCTTATGGGATATCATCAGGAAAACATGTCCGTGAAATTTATACCTCCTTAAACCACACTTTTATATAGCAAAACTGGGGTATGCAGGGGTATACCTGTTTTTCTTATTTTTGCTCCAAAACATAGATTGTAGGTACTCGTTAGAACCGCCTCGGCGAGGCGGTTCTAACGAGTACCCACAATCTATAATTTGAGCACAAATAAGAAAAATATCAAACATTTTCTACTGAAAATTTTCTATTTTACAACTTAAGAAAATTCTGTATATTACATGGGCATGTTATCGTAATGTTGAAAACATGTTCGATCTCTTGTCATTTGAGCTACGGCGAGGCGGTTCTAACCAGTACCCACAATTTATGTTTTGAAGCAAAAATAAGTAATGTAGGTATACCCCTGCAAACCCCAGTTTTGCAATGTAGAAGTGGGGTTCAATGGGGTATACATTACACGGACATGTTTTTGTGATGTCAGGCTCGTTTTCAAATTTGGTAGCTTCATCCTCGGCAAAGTCTCGAATGAAACTTGAATAATCTGAAAATTTGCCTGAGATTTCCTTATATCGACCTGAACACCATCGTATAACATTAGATCTAAGCCGTATTTGTATTTTTAATATTTTATTTTATTATATGAACTTATTGGGAATGCATTGTCTGGCAATGCAATACAATTTTTATATATATTAGTTATGATATTTACGTTGCTCTTGTTTCGTTGGTCGCGTGTTTAGGACCAAGCAACATTGATTTTCATAATGAGGCGTCGAATTGTTTTTCTTCATCCCCAAACTGCTGAAAAAATGACTTGCCAGCTACAATTTTAAGTGATTTTTTTTAACTAAAAACTTGATCAAATTGTAAAGATTAATGCATAGTTAAGTTTGAAAGAAAGAGCAACAGTGTATTTTTTTTTTCATTTATAGTTCAAACTAATTGTACATGTTTATATACATGTGCATAAGAATTTTGCAATTGTAGACTGAGAAAAAACATGCGAACTAGCTGGCAACGTTTATGAGTACCGCATCAAACTTTCTGTAAAAAAGTCATAACATGTGCGCGCATGTGCTTGCATGTGTGTTGCCAAATTGAAAAAATGCCTAGACGGCAGGCAGTGTGTCCGATTCGACATCGAATCCGAGATCGCGCTCGACAACCATGTCCGCACATTGCGCAAACTTGTTTATGAACATATTTACAATGTATATTCATTTTTCCTCTCCCCCTGGTCCAAGGTCGGTGGTCTAATGTGCACTAAGTTGGCAATCTGCTAAGATGAAGGTTTTGTATTAATTGATGCTTAAAGTCCCTGTCAACAGCTAAGGTAATGTCGGGACGTTTTACCTAACATGTTGATGACAAACAACAAGTGCTTGAAACATAACCATCTAACTAAGCCACAAAAGTTTTATACATATGGATGGTTTGACATGAACCACTTTTCCTGGGCAGGATCGGACCAGAGCGGTTAACATGCCAATTATGTTATCATTTGAAGCAACATGGTGTATCGAACGTCTTTTTGTGTGTCCTTTCCTGGTTCAATGACACATCTATATGCGATCACGTCATGAAACTGTAGAGCCGCGTCATGATAAAAAGGTCTTCGGGATTTCTGATTAGCTCTGAAGCCGGACAGGACAGACACAGTAATGTATGGCGGTTTGAGAATCAGGATTAACAGACACAGACTATGCATTTTGATAACAAAACTGGAGCGTGGGCTAAAAGCTGTATAAAATGCACTTTTGTTTTGATTAAAACAAGTTAAATATATTTTCTTGTCGTGCGGCTCAGGTGTCATAAAACACAAGAATACCCATAAAATGTTTTTACAGTACGCGTGGTTGAGCTTCTCTTTTCACACCTTGAGGCATGTGTAATGACAACTTACCTTTGAGGTGTATTCGTGTGCGCCAATCTTTGATAAACCTCGAAGAATTACAGAATTTGACTAAATATGTATTTTAAAGATTTAAAATCAGGTACGCATGCCGCGTATAAAACATTAAATGTATTCGAGTTTTATTTGGTCCATGAACAGCTGGGACTGACTGACTGAACGCATATCAGGCGTACTTAACCACTTGAAGTCGTTTTAAAAACTCTTTCTGATATTTTTTACTCTTTACTCTTCCTTTTGGTGAAAACTTAATTGGTCAACCGCACAAAATAAAGAAGTTAATTTCTTACTAAAGATTTTTTTTGTAGGTACATGTAAACAGCGATTAGAAATGCAAAAATAATGAATAATTATATCCGTGGGCACAAGGCAGGCAACTTTTTGGGCAAGTAATTACATTTTCTATTCTAACATGATTATCAAATCGGCTTCACTAGTTTTCTTTCTTTTAACTGCATTTTTGATATTCATTGCATTATCTAAGCTCGTGAAATTAAATCAGTGCTGCTTGTCTTTCAAAACTCAAGTTTGATAGGACACCATCGTTACAATACTTTAAATTGACACCTACAAATTTCACGATTTATAAGGTTTATCTCTCGCATCGTTGTTGAAAATCGTTGTTGAAAATGTTGTCAATCCCCTAGAGCTGCTACGTATTTGAACAAATGCGGATAAAAGAAAAAAAAAAAAGAAAGAGTTTTTATGAAAAACTTAAAAATTCAGTCCTGATTTTGTCGAGTATTACATTTGAGAACTGGCATACGTGCCAAGATTTCATTTTTATGTCATTCCCCTTTAGTGGTCGGAGACAAATTATTTTTGCCCGGGTCGTCCGTCCGTCTGTCCGTCTGTCACAAATGGTGTCCGCTCTGTAACTTGAGTTTAAGGTATCTCAAGTAATGAAACTTCACAGGATTACTAACCAACAAGACGACGTGCAGAACACAAGAACCGTAACTCTGGATTGCGCATTTTTGGAGTTATGGCCCTTTGAAATGGAACTTGGAAACCAATCAAAGTTTCGTGTTGAAACTTTATAGCATTATTTACATCCGCGACAATGCACAGAACACAAAAATCATAACTCTTGAATATTGAAATGTTTGCACTTAGAAAGAGGGAAGACATGAGTTTTCACAGTAAACAAATTCTAGTAGGGTCTGTCTTAAAACACATGGTAATAATACTAACAACAAGCTAGGCAGTGCATTGAAGTCTAAGATCTAAGAGGATACAGGCAAAATATTTGAAAATCGTATTCAGTTACGTATTCCGTTTTCCTTGGAAGTTGATTATCACCGTAATTTTTGTGGTGTTTACGTAATGTTACATGAACATGCTACTCTTAAAATGGTTTCTTATTTCTGAATTATACGAAGTCGTCCTGGTAAGGAGATACATTGTACATGCTACAAGTAAGCGTCCAGTTACGAAAAATGTCAGCAATGAAGGCACTATCCGCACGTTCGTGGTTGAATATAACCAACACAAACCAGGCATGCTTGTTCATATATTAGTAGCATTGACTGGGAACTGACGCTTCACATTGTCCTAGATACGTGTACATTTACTCAAGGAACGAACTGCTGATTTCTGCGTTAAGATTTAGTCATGTACATGTATACTCTCAATATTTCAAGTCATTCTTTCTCTCCTGCTTTGCAATACGAGTTGTTGCCAATGAATTCGTGATCTAATTGCTGGTAATCTCCGAACGGTTTATACAGGAACAGTGTGGTTGGTATAGCAGAACACCCGGGCATGAGATCAGCTGTTAACCGTGGTTAGCAATGTAATTATTCAAATGATAAAACATTAATTCGAATTTCAGCCAGTCCGTCATCTGACTTGAGTTTAGCCGAAATCCACGAGGACTGGGTTCCGTCATTGGAAGCTGAATTAATTTGTCACATTATTTTAATGGTGAAAGAAGATAAAGAGCCAAAAGAACACTTTTCAAGCATAAAATAAAATTTCAAGTCTGACTGTAAATAGCCATTTTAACGTTTTTTGGCTAAAGACAGTTGACTGGTAATAGCCATTTAAACGTTTTTGGCTAGTGACAGTTGACTGGTAATAGCCATTTTAACGTTTATTGGCTAGTGACAGTTGACTGGTAATAGCCATTTTAACGTTTTTTGGCTAGTGACAGTTGACTGTAAATAGACTCTTCCTAATTTCTTTTATCACAGCTGAGAAACACGTCCGCCCCATCACAATATAGTACTTCCATCACAATAACATTGAAGTGTTTGCGAAAACGAAATAACTTGGATTCTTTCAAAAAATGTTCAATTTCTGCATTGACTGCACCTATGTATCAGTCAGTAGAAGAAACACTATAGGAGAAAACTCGAAAATCTAACCGCAACTTCGGACAGACTTTCAGTGTGTGTCACTGATCATTTATCGGTTTGTATGTACATGTATACAATACCACGTGATTCTCAGTAACGTTAGTGTTTAATATTGGACGACATAACATTACGAAAACTTGCCCATGCAATATACAGAAATTTTTTTGAGCTTTAAAAACTGAAAAAATTCAGCTGAAAAATTTTGATATTTTTCTTATTTTTGCTCAAAATAGAGGAGACGGTGGGTAGGGATTTTTTTCGTTTCGCACAACACCCATACTAGGTTTGATACTATGGGTGGCTTCTTTGATCAATATAAAGAGCTTCTAGGCACGTTGTCGCCCTGTGATATGGTGCATTTGTCCTCCAGAAGCCGTTACGTATGTTACCCTTTCAATCCAGAAATGTGCTCTAAGTTTGTAAAATACACTATGAATCTCTAATCTAAATTCCAAACCTAAATGTATCAATACCATCTGATGAAAGAATGTTACGGGCACATATATTGACATATTTAATCATTTTCATGCATCGATGATGTTACCTATGTTACATTTTCAAAACAGCCTGTGTAAATGTTAATTACAGAACAGTAAGCTATTTTAATATACTTCTCTTTACGAATTTCACTTTTAATACACTACGGGTGGCTTCGTTGATCAATATAAAGATTTTCTATGCACGTTGTCGCCCAATGGTATAGTGCATTTGCCCTCCAGAAGCCGTTTCGCACGTCGTATGTTACCCATTCAAAACAGAAATATACTCTAGTTTGAAAAATTGCACTTTGAATCTCTAAAATGAATGCCAAACCTAAATATATTAATGTCATCTGATGAAAGAATGTTACTGGCACATGTGTTGATACTTTTAATCACATATATGCATCGATGGTGTTACGTATGTTACATTTTCAAAACAGACTGATCAGAGTTTAATTACAGAACAGTAAGCTATTTTAATATACTTTTCTTTGCACATTTATACTTTAGATACACTTGTCTAAAAGACACTTATTCCTTTTCTTTTACAAACCTAAAAAAACTAATCATCCTGTCATTCCTTTGTCGAAAGTTATTGCATATAGTCCACAGTAACTCACTTCAGATTATGAAAGAAAAATGTGTTTGAAGTCAACTATGTACAGACAAGTTTGAAGAAAAGAAGAAAAATATATACAATCATCTTGTTGTAGATCAATAACATATATGCCTTCTTGAAGGTGAATGCTCACTGCTTTGCCAGAAATGTGTACTTCTGATTGGTAAATATGGTAACGTATGTAACATATAATTATTAAATATAAAAAATCAGTTTGACTTTTAATGATTTTAATGCCGATAAAATGCTCATCGCTGTATGTAATTATGATTTAGCACTAATTTAGAAATCATATAAGATATAGCAAATATTCAAGAGTGTAATCCGGTTGTCAGTGAACTTAAAGCGCGCACACCCAAACCACAAAATCCCAAAGCATATTTTACACCATTGTTAGTATCCAGTGTTATGAAATGACATTATCAACACCGTCGGTCACTATTGCTTAAGTTACCTTTCACAAAGCTTGCCAATATTAGTAAGCAAATATCAATGCGGGTGAGAACGATTTAATGGTAACGTATGTAGCGCATTTCATTTTTCACTTAAAATTTTAGGTGTTAAAACTTAAGGAAAACAAATAGTAATAAGATATAATAATCGTCACCTTAAGATTGTTTTCCGATTTCCGGATATTGAAATGACTCGCCGGCCATACAAAAGCACAACTCTGCGATGCTAGTTCATTTTGTCTGGGTTCGGGGCACATGTGAGACAAGCCAAGTTCTGCTTGCGCGTGTGCCAGGTGGTTTTTTTCTCGGGGTTCTCCCATTTTTGCCCCACCTACCGGTTGGCCCGTCTCATATGAGCTGAAATAATATTGAAAGGGACGTTAAACGGAACAAAAATTGTTCAGTCCTTGGTCATGAGCACTGCTTCAATATAAGTAACATTGATGTTCCAGACATTGCCTTATGCGGTTGTTTTGTTTGATTTTGAGTTGATGCTTAACAGCCTAGTCAACAGCTATTGTCATATTGAGACGTTGACTCCATTTTATGGGACTTTTGCCCGAAAATCGGATGCCATGACATCCAAACAGTGCTTTAAATATAACCACCCAAGTAAGCCACAACGGCTTAATGGATGGTTTGATGTCAGTCTCAGACCTGAGCGGTTAACCAGTAATAAGATGGTCAGTAAGTAGCGTATAAGCTATGCCTGGAGGCAAAAGAAGCCCATCTATTTCTTAAGGACCCGATGAGCGGGGCCCATATTCCCACCCGACCAACCCTTTGAGGGATTCTGCTGAGGCTAATACGGTTGAGCGTTTCTGCTAAGGCTGAAAACATGTTTTTGAAGCTTTCACGTTATAAATGTGTCATCAAACGATCATGCTTTCGTAGTACATTTTCATTTGTGTAGCGCTAATGGCAACAGAACAAGTGACGGACACTATTTACACTTGAACCAGATTGCCCAGCAGAGGAACAAAATCGGCAAAATGTTTTCGTACACCTTCTTATGTGCTGTGGCGATTGTTATCATCTGTTTGCACAAAGTAGTTTGCGATTGATCGCTTTTCTCAGCAACATTCCAAGCTTTCGTTTTACCAATGCCATTGTGTGGAGTCTCACCTAAACTGCCTTATTGTGTAGTCATAACTTCTATTTTCTTGAAGATATGGAATAGTCGAGAGTCTCACCAGGACATCAAGGCTTGCTGCTAGCATCGTGCTTTTTTAGGATTTCCAGCGTGGAACCATAATGTATTGCAATCATTTGGCTAGAATAGACAGCAGCATAAAACCAAGACATCTGATTCAGATGATTGTACCGTCAGAAGCATCGTGGTTGTTATGAAAATTCGCGTATCTGTGTCTTCATTGTCTAAAGTGCAGTTACGTCATCCCTGGCAAGAAAGCATTTTCGTGTAAAAACGTATACACGTTGTTTGCACATTCTGTTTTATGTTCGGATTTCACACCGAGGGCCCTCAAGAAATTCACATTTTGTGTTATTACTGCTTTACATTGGATTTTGCCACTCCCGGGGAACTGGTGTCGCAGGGCTAGTCCTTTCTCGTTTATCCGATCTGATGGATTTACTCTACAGGTATATATCAAACACTACATCAAACCAATAGTTTCGAAAGGTAAGGAATACCACATATATTATAAAATAAATGGGTCCAGGAGTTTGAGGATAATATCCGCATCTAGTTGGATCCAACTGTCAGTGTGATTTTTGCGAAGTCTTTGTCTTCCTAAGTCATTAAGTTCGCACATGTGAAAGATTCATCGTGGATCTTGTTCAAGGACACAACATGGCACCGAAGAGGTCGAACAACACAAACTCGCAATCAGGAGCGGACGCTTTAACGATGGGTCACCAACTCATAATATATACCTTACAGTGCCCTATATGAAAATGGTGTTACATACGTTACCATGAGCATACTGACAAGTCACCAGTGGGTCAACATATTCCAAACACCTTACTGTGTTCTATGCGAAAACCTTTGCAGATAATTATGAGAGACCACTTTCATGTGAGCCGCAGCGCGCAAAAACCCCTCTTCCGACAATATTCCTTCTACACAGTCACAGAATTCAGACGCTCGAAATTTCGGATTTAAGAAGAAGTTTGAATTATCCGCTGTATGTAGAGTAAACAAGTGTGCTGATCTGCTGTGCAGTAACTGCATCTTTTTTTCATATAGGAAGAATCTGGTTTTCGCATGAGGCGATAAATCTGTTGTGGATCTGATTTTTTGTTTGTTGTAGTGTTGATTTTCGTGCTGTTTGTACGTTTTTTTATATTTAAGTAAAATCGGGTAACGATACTCACTTTATATGATATGTTTCCTTAGTATAATTATTTTTCGGCAATAATAATAAACTAACAACTAAGTGTTTGCAGTACTTTATTGAGATTCAAGCAGACAAGCAAAGGACTATTTAAAGCAGAAAAAAACAGCATCATTAAATTCATTTCACATATACAAGTTTACGGTACGTATACTACAGACATTATATGCTACATTGACATTTAGATTCTTAAAACTTTTCTTTAATTTCTTTTATTATATGGCAAGTGATGAAATATAGAGAAATATGTATTAAATATAACCAATATTTGAAAAGGTTATATTTTCACATGTGAAAATATAAAGTGAAAATGTAAGATTTGGGAATACGCAAATTACGATTCCACCGTTTCATTTCTAATTTATACATAACCAAATTTTATAATCTATGCTATTGTTGACGCAATGAACGTTCACACACAATAGCGACGTAATGACGTGACGTAATGACGTCATTTAAGATTTTGACGTCATATGTTTTAGCGCGCAACGTTACAATGACTACATGCAATATAATAGAAAGAAAATTCAAGTTTTTGTCGTGAATATGACTTTTATTTCATCTCGTGAAGTGAAAAATTATATATTTCATTCGTGCCTTCGGCACTCATAAAATATAAACATTTTTCACTTCACTCAATGAAATAAAACGCATATTCACTCCAAAAACTTGAATATCCTCTATTTATCTTTTATACAAAGCCTAGCGTCTTTGTATGGGTCATTGGCAAACAGTCTAGCCCCAGATGGGACGTCCCATCACGGGCTATTCTGTTTGCTTAAGTGCCGGTCCCACTGCATCTTAAGCAATTGTACGATTGTCTGTTCATATGATCATTGATAAGACTGCGTATGCAAAATTTGTAAAATGTTTTAAAACGTGTCTCTGCTGTCTTAATGTGCATATCGGGGTCAAAGAAATGACCCCTAAATTAATATTAAGACAATCAAATAGCGATCTTAAGCGCAGTGGGACTTCAGAGGAATTTCACCGAAAAATGGAATACAATTTAAAAATCACACCTGAAGGACAAAAAATCAAAATGGACTCATCCAAATTACTACGATGGATGAATCTATTCGTCAAAACGGGTTAAATTATTTATTATTGCCCTAATTAATTTGGAATTTACTCTGTGCGGCTCAGTGGTAAATCGCAAAGTACACAAAGCAAGTAAACGAACACACAGTTGAGCAACTCTATAAGCAGCATTACGAAAACTTGCCCATGTAATAAAAAGAGATTTGTTTTGCTTTAAAAATTGAAAAATTTCAGCTGAAAATTTGTGATATTTTTCTTATTTTTGCTCAAAACATAGATTGTGGGTACAAGTTAGAACCGCCTATACAGTAACTGTAATCCTGATTCTTCTAAGCAAAAAGATTAAAATTTAGAAAGATTATGTCGGAATAAGACACTGGAGAAATATAAATGATTCAAATATTGTTGATTTTCAAATTATAATATGTTAGCATTAAAACACACATAACAAATTCTAGTTTTCGTGATTATTATAGGACGAACATGTCTATGACTTAACAAAGAAAACATATTGAGTTCCATATTTAAAAAAAAAAAAAAATATTTGATTTTTTATGCATCACGAAAACATGTCCGTGTGAAGTATAACCCCCTGAACCCCAATTTTATATAGTAAAACTGGGGTATGCAGGGGTATACCTATTTTTCTTATTTTTGCTCAACATCATAGTTTGTGGGTACTCGTTAGAACCGCCTCGGCTAGGCGGTTCTGACGTGTACCAACAATCTATGTTTTGAGCAAAACTAGGAAAATATCATTTTTTTTTCAGCTGAAAATTAGAAATCTTTAAAGCTAAAAATTATCGTTTTCGTAATGAATGAATCAAAGCATAAACAAGCACCAGGAAAAGATGTCCAAACTCCTGTGAACCCCGATTTTTTGTAATTAAAATGGAGTTTGAAGGGGTATACAATTATTCGTACTTTTGCTCCAAACCATATTTTGCTCTGCGAGGCGGTTCTAACGTGTACCCACAATCAATGTTTTGAGCAAAACTATCATTAATATCATTTTTTTCCGAATGAAAATTTGATTTTTTTACAAATGTTAAAATTCTCTGTGTGATGTATGGGCAAGTTTTCGTAATGGCTTTTTCAGTCAGTTTCTTATCAATTTCCTATCAGTCCGTTGTCTTATTTGAAACGTTTTCCTTTCTCGCTCTTTTTCGCTGCCCTTAGAAGCTTGACGAAAACCAAGATAGATGCCACAATTGCCACACACAGCAAAGCAATCAGGGTAATAACGGTTGCCAAGGCGATGGTGAAGTCTGAGCTTCCGGCGTCGCAGTACTCTTCAAGAGCCGATTCCGGTTCTATAAATAGATTATTGCCATGCTATGCGAAATTAAATAAATATTATGCATGTTTATTCAAGACGAACTGGACTCGAGAACAAGAGATACTCTGTCTACATCTCTGTTTATAATTCTATCTTCACAATACCTTAAAATATCCACGTATGACTTTCTGACAGCTTCAGAGACATCAGGCAAAGTTCCCATAGTTTTATACTATTGTAAATCTCTTATTTGTACTGGTAAATGTTGCTGCCTGGCAATTAATATAAACAAATAACTTCCCAGCAGGCACATGACGTCAAAATGACGTCATATCAACGTCGATGCGACGTCATGACGTCGCATCGACGTTGATATGACGTCATTCTGACATCATGTGCCTCCTGGGTTAAAATGGTCAATTCTTTACCAATAGTTGTACAGACAAGGATCCTTTACCGTTTTTAATCACAAAACTATACCGAAAATCATAGCTCACTTACTTTACTTTTATAGATTACTTATTTGTGCAGACAATGTATTACGAAAATATGCTCCCTTACCATTATAAATCACTGATGTGTAGAGAACCTCTTGTGGGAATGATTCAGTATTGTTGGATACTTCTCTCTTTCGTCGTTTAGCACTGGCGCAATTCTGCAATCGTAATGTATAGTATTGTTAAATTAAACAAAACAAAAATAAGCAAACATGCCCGTGTTGTATACAGAGTTTTCCTAAGTTGTAAAAATTGAAAATTTTCATTATAAAAATGTTGATATTTTTCTTATTTTTGCTCAAAACATAGATTGTGGGTCGAGGCGGTTCTAACGAGTACCCACAATCTATGTTTTGGAGCAAAAATAAGAAAAATAGGTATACTCCTGCATACCCCCGTTTTTCTATATAAAAGTGGGGTTCAAGGGGGTATACATTGCACGGACATGTTTTGCTGATGAAAAACAAGTAAGATGCATTCTAAGCGCATTGACAGCCATCGGAAAAAAAACTATTTCCCCCAAAATGCCATAAAAACTATCTTAATATATAGAGGATATTCAAGTTTTTGGAGTGAATATGACTTTTATTTCATTGAGTGAAGTGAAAAATTTTTATATTTCATGAGTGCCGAAGGCACGAATGAAATATATAATTTCTCACTTCACGAGATGAAATAAAAGTCATATTCACGACAAAAACTTGAATTTTCTTTTTATTATATTGCATGTAGTCATTGTCACGTTGCGCGCTAAAGCATATGACGTCAAAATCTTAAATGACGTCATTACGTCACGTCATTACGTCGCTATTGTGTGTGAACGTTCATTGCGTCAACAATAGCATAGATTATAAAATTTAGTTATGTATAAATCAGAAATGAAACGGTGGAATCGTAATTTGCGTATTCCCAAATCTTATATTTTCACATGTGAAAATATAACTTTTTTATATTTTCACATGTGAAAATATAACTTTTTCAAATATTGGTTATATTTAATACATATTTCTCTATATTTCATCACTTGCCATATAATAAAGCCAGTAATTTTATGTTACTGATCGTTCCAAGGCGATACTTCTTCGGTGGTTCTTTTTGTTTTATGCCTTGGTGTTTAAAATGTTTGTACTGTTGGCGCCTTATGTATGTTTTCATATTTTTAGTTAAGTTTAGGTAACTGAGTGGCCACCTATTTGGAAAATAGCTGCTCATTCGGCTTACTTTATGTTTTCAAGGTGCAAGTACCTGATTGTTAATTTAGTTTTTTCCCCAACTCGGTTTTTGGAGTGGGAAACGTTTTTGATTGTGCCTTTTCCTGATATTTGCCTACCTGTACCTCTTAATATAACCAAACATAAAATGAGCATTCACGACAAATAATCATTAAAGAAAATGACATCAAATCGACGATACATCAAACAACCTATCTACTGCTCACGGTCCAAATGGGCGTCGGACATGTTAATATAGTTTCTGTAAGATAGCCCTGATTATGAATGTCGTGCAAATCCACTAAAGAAATCTATACTTGCGACGTGATTTCATGGTTCGTGATAGATTTCATATAAAACATTTTTGTACACCATTCACTTGATTGGGAAATATCCTCAGTCAATAGAGTTAAGTTATTCCTTCAGCATTCCGTGCAGTTTAATCTCGGTATCTGTACATTCAAACTCACGCTAAGTGGCGTTTGGTACCCTGGGGCATGTAAATGATTATGATTATAATCGCTTTCCCGAAACACTAGAGGACCAATTGTCCTGTAAATGCTCACATGAGATCTGGGATATGCGACTTAAGTTGATCTTGCCATTAAAAAGGTCAAGGTCATCCTTGGGTCATGATTTATATATACTTTGTAGAACTCCATTCCCTGATGCTTCATGCCAAGTTTCAAAATCATAGTCATCTTGGTCATGTGACCTTGACCTTTTGTATTTTGTATAAAATTGAATTCCCCCTATCTAATGATGCTCCACATAAAGTATGGCTTTAAGTGGCCGAGCGATTTCAGAGAAAAATATGTTTGACTATTATGGTCATGTACATGTATATATCCCCGGGGCAGGGACAGACTATTATGGTCATATACATGTATATATCCCGGGGCAGGGGCAGACAACTCATGGGGTAAAAGTTTGTGATTGAATAACTGGTGATTTACTTGAGATTTTATATTGATATAATCATGAAGCCAAAAGACCAAATTTGGTTAAGTGACCAAAAAGAACAAAAGGCAAAATGTCTTACTTGCAATAGGGCAAGTAAGGCACCTAGGGCACCTAGACTGAAGGCTCATTAATTACTCAGAAATGTGGAGACTTTTGAACATGATACATGATGGTTTGTGTTTGCTGACAATGAAACTTTTACAAATGCCAGCCATTTCAGGCAGCATTGAAAGAATTTTTTCAAACTTCGCCATGATCCAGTCTAAATTGAGAAACAGGCCAGGTGTGCAAAAGGCAGCAAAGCTAGTGCTATGTTATAAAACTTTCAGATCAGGCAAAGAACTTGACTGGTGCTATCAAATATCAATACATACTGATCTTGACTGTCAAGGAGTATCCTGTACTGTGATCTTGTGTTTGAGACTTTGAGTGTAATGAGCAAGTACCTGCTGTTGTATGCAGCTATATATATATGATTGTAGATATTTGCAAGTATTTTAATACCATATTCATTTAAAACAAAATAAAGCAAGCTTTATGTTATATGTATTTTGAGCATACTTTCATTCATAAACGCCAGTAAACGCCAATAAGGTGATTTTTGGAGTAATTTTCAACGCCGGCATATTCCGGCATATTCCACTGGCATTTGCCGGCCGGAGAATAGGTGTCCCAAGCCTGGTTTAAAGGTTTTTGCTATTTATAGCCATGGCGGTCAACCTGGTCATGTGACCTTGACCTTTTATATAAATTTTTATTCCCCTTCCTAACGATGCTCCATATAAAGTTTTACTTTAATTGGCCAAGCTGTTTCAGAGAAAAAGATGTTTGAATATTGTTGTAATATGCATATACGGTCGTATACAGCCCCGGGGCAGACGCAGACAACCCCCTGGGGTCAATTTCTTTTTTTCATAAACATAAATCTTCTGTCTATTTGCATACTCCAAGCAAGTTTCTCCCATTTAATTACATTATACTTATTTTCTCCATTCAAATGCATTTATTAGCGACCTAAGTCGACCTTGCCGTAAAATAGGTCAAGGTCATCACAGGGTCATGATTTATATAAATTTTGTAGAGCTCTATTGCCTGATGCTTCATGCCAAGTTTCAAAAGTATAGACTTTCTGGTTCTGGAGAAGAAGATTTTTAAAGATTTTTGCTATTTATAGCCATGTCTGCCATCTTGGTCATGTGAATTTGACCTTTTATACAAACTTTCATTCCCACTTTCTCACGATCCTCCACATAAAGTTATGCTTTAATAGGCCAAGCGGTTTCAGAGAAGATGTTTGAATATTATGTTCATTTAAATGTATATAGCCCCGGGGCAGGGGCACACATCCCCCTTGGGCCATTTATTTTTCATAAACATAAATCTTCTGTCCATTTGCATACTCCCACCAAGTTTCTTCCCATTTATTTACATTTTGCTGTTTTTCCCCATTCAAACGCATTACCGACCTCAGTTGACCTTGCCGTAAAATAGGCCAAAGTCATCACAGGGTCATGGGTTATACAAATCTTGTAGAGCTCTATTGCCAGATGCTTCATACCAAGGTTCAAAATCATAAGCCTTCTGGTCCTGGAAAAGACGATTTTTAAAGGTTGTTGCTATTTATAACCATTGCGGCCATCTTGGTCATGTGATCTAGATCATTTATATAAACTTTCGCTCCCCCTTCCTAAGAATGCTCCACATGAATAAAAATAATTGTTAGATCCTTTGGAAGCAGTAAAACATTGAAAGCGAGAAGATGGGCCATATTGTACAATTTCGGGTAATGAACCTTCGTCAGTGACCCTTTAAAAACTGGCAGCGAAAGCCAGACATTTTTTTTATTCAGTTTTACGTCCCTTTCAAGCTTTTTCACTCATATCGAGACGAATCAATCGGTAGGTTGGGCGAAAACCGGAGTACCCGGGGAAAAACCACCTGACACACCCGCAAGCAGAACATGGCTTGTCTCACATATGAATTCGTGCCCCGTGCGAGGCGCGAACCGACATCGGTGAGATGATCGAATGATCAAGAGCACTGAAGTCAGCGACCTTAACCACTCGGCCACGGGGGCCGCCCCAGACATTTTTGCTGCAATTTCAAAAGTTTACATCGGTGTAGTCTAAATCAAAGACTTGTATTCCCAAAGGGGCCAAATAATCAAAACACTGTTAAGAAAATAATTGTTAACGTACAATATATTTGAAACACTCCAAATATATTCACTGATCCCAAAGGATCAAAAGAAAAATATAATCTGCACTATGGATGATGTACGGGGAGACTTTTTCGGAACGCCACACGGCACAACACCAGCTGCAGTAATAGCAAATAAAAATAATTGTTAGATCCTTTGGAAGCAGTAAAACATTGAAAGCGAGAAGATGGGCCATATTGTACAATTTCGGGTAATGAACCTTCGTCAGTGACCCTTTAAAAAACTGGCAGCGAAAGCCAGACATTTTTGCTGCAATTTCAAAAATTTACATCGGTGTAGTCTAAATCAAAGACTTGTATTCCCAAAGGGGCCAAATAATCAAAACACTGTTAAGAAAATGATTGTTAACGTACAATATATTTGAAACACTCCAAATATATTCACTGATCCCAAAGGATCAAAAGAAAAATATAATCTGCACTATGGATGATGTACGGGGAGACTTTTTAGGGCCGCCACACGGCACAACACCAGCTGCAGTAAAAAGCAAATAAAAATAATTGTTAGATCCTTTGGAAGCAGTAAAACATTAAATGCGAGAAGATGGGCCATATTGTACAATTTCGGGTAAAAAGTTTGGCTTTGATTGGCCCAGCGGTTTCAGAGAAGAAAATGTTTTAAAATTGTGGCGACGACGACAACGACTAAAACGACAACTACGACGGGCGACTGAGCATGGGTATACCACAAGCTCACCTTGTAAGCCTAACGGCTCAGGTGAGCTAAAAATCCGAAAGCAATGCAGCTGTATTAGAGCGTCAGACTAGGAAAGTAGAAGTTCTGATGCAGGTTCGGAACTCACTTATTTCTGATTTTGTTCTTGTGCAGGAAGATAACTTCAATATTTTATCCATTGATATTGATAAAGATGTTGTGGCTCTATCCTGATATCAATGAAACCTGGTCCCGAGGTTATAAAACTTTTTCATGCTCAGTTCAGGTGAGACTAAAATTTACCCTGCTAATAAATGTTAAAATGCCAACAATTGTTGGCATTTTAACATTTATGAGCAGGATAAATTACTAGTTGTTGAGTCCTGAACCGGAATTTTCCACTAATTTCAACTATTTCAACATTTATGAGCAGTTGAAATTTCATGCTCAGTTGAGCTGAGCTTGAAAAAAAGTTTAATAACCTCAAAGCCTGGTTAGCTGAGACGTTAGCATGCAATATTCATCAGTTCATCATGTCCATGTAATGTACACTCCAAGACGAGTTAGAGATTTACGACGAGTTTTTGTACTGTTTTAACCTTATGTGCGTTTTCATATTTTAATTTAAGTTCGGGTAATTGAGTGGCCGTCTACATGTATTTTGGAAATAGCTGCTCACTCGGCATGTTCTCTAAGTATAAGTACCTAATTGTCAATTTAGTTTTTCCACCTCCGTATTTAAGAGTGGGAATTTCTTTCTGATTTCACCTTTTCCTGATCATTGTCTACTTGTACTTTTTTTCCATCTCATCCCTCTTGTATACATGAATATACAAGCTTCCTAATTTTGCTTCAAAACAAATATTGTTGGTACTCGTTCGAACCGTAGCGGAATCTACTTGAACGTGTAACCGCAACTTAATGGTTATAGCAAAAATGAGAAGACTATAAAACCTTCTTAAATGTATATTTTCATTTTTTTTTCAGCTGTAAGTAAGTCTTATGTATTGTATAGGCATGTATTGTAAATGTTGTACTTACGTCAATACACTTCGCTCCCTCTGATGGCGTCGCTGAGAAATCAAATCTCGCACAGAAACCAATTGTACATTTAAACCATAGTTTCTTCACAGCAGCACCGGCTTGAAATTTGTTCCATCTGTTAACATCAGGAAAACATGTCCGTGCAATGAACACCGCCATGAACCCCAATTTTATATAGCTAAACTGGGGTATGCAGGGGTATGCCTTTTTTTTTTCTTATTTTTGCTCCAAAACATAGATTGTGGGTACTCGTTAGAACCGCCTCAGTGAGGCAGTTCTAACGAGTACCCACAATCTATGTTTTGAGCAAAAGTAAGAAAAATATCAAAACATTTCTACAGGAAATTTACAATTTTTCAACATAAGAAAACTGTATATTGCATGGACGTGTTTTCATAATGAAAAATGTATTAAATTTTATTATATAGCTATAAATATCAAATGATTAAAACTTAGGGATAAAAGCCGAGTAACAAGTGTGCAGATATCAGGCGATATCTGCACACTTACTTGATATTGCACACTTTGTTAAAAGCGAAATATTCTTTTTAGGATACATTGCCAAATTCTTGACTTGAGGGTCATCGTGCAAAACTGTAAAATTGGGACGTCAACTATAATGACGTCATCTTCATCTGACGTCGCGTGGAAAATGACGTCATACCGGGCCGAAACGTCAGCTGAAGTTTGTCACATTCAGATTTAAGCAATTTAAGCCGAAAAAAAGAAAATAAAATGTCCGAAATATAGATTCAATTGCAAAATGTGCTTCCGAAAAGTAACAGTGCAAAAATGATATCATCTGATATTGCACTAGTGCAAAAATGATATCACTTATGGATCTTATCGCGGCCGTCGTGTAGAAATTTCAATTTTGTAAGGTTAACTCTCAAAAAACATCATATATGAGAAGCAGATATTTATAGCTATATAATAAAAGGGTTATCGCACTGATACCGGTGAATATTGTCCCTCGTTGGGATATCTACGGACGCTCGCAAGCTCGCGTCCTTCAATATTCCAACTCGGGACAATATTCACCGATATCAGTGCAATAACCCTATAATACTATTTATTAAAGTTTGTGGAAGCTGCTTTTGACGTCTTAGGCCCATGAACTTAAAATACTCAAGAAAGATATTCCATATGCTTAAGTTGATTAAGTTTGTGCGATCTAACAAGATCTTCGGGATATGGAACATATATGTGTAATATAGCGGAGTGAGATCTCGCAACTATGCAAGCAGTAGAAACGATCGAATTATATCGCGTGCTTTTCTTATCTTGCATGAGTATCGGAGTATGTAAGAAAAAGAATCGAACATGGGTGTTCAGTGGAGAAAGGAAAATCCCAAACCTCGGGTCCACCGTCCCAGTGGGAAACTCGGCGAGCCTCGTTTCCCACTGGAACGGGTGGACCCTCGGGTTGGGATTTTTCTATCTCCACTGGACACCCATGATGGATTCTATTTATCTACCTTTCAAATGACACCAAAATCATACAAATATGTTGGCTAGAAGGTGCAAGATAATTGTTCTTATAAACATGAAAATACATGTGAGTGTATGGAGTTTCCGACGTTGTGGAAATACTTTTGGTCCTTCACGGTGTGTACATTGTAAACAATAGCGAAACTAATTGTTCTCTTAAACCACAGCTTATTAACAGTGGCACCAGCATCATTACGAAAAGTTGCCTATGCAATAGAGATTTCTGAGCTTTAAAAATTGAAAATTTTCATCGGAAAAAATTTGATATTTTTCTTATTTTTGCTCAAAACATAGATTGTGGGTACATGTTAGAACCGCCTCGCCGAGGCGGTTCTAACGAGTACCCACAATCTATGTTTTGGACCAAAAATAAGAAAAATAGTTATACCCATGCATACCCCAGTTTTACTATATAAAAAGGGGGTTTAAGGGTGTATACATTACACAGGCATGTTTTCCATTTTTTGAAATTAACGTGCAAATGATGAAAACGAATTGTACACTAGCATCAGGATAACATGTTCGTGCAATATATACCCCCTTATACCCACCTTTATATATAGCAAAACTGGGGTATGCATGGGTAAAACTTTTTTTTTCGCTCCAAAACAAAGATTGAGGCGGTTCTAACGTGAATCCACAATCAATGTTTTGAGCAGAAAAATATTAAAATTACCAATTTTGTCTTCTACTGAATATTTCATTTCTTAAATGCTGAAAAAAATATCTGTATTTTGCATGGGCAAGTCATCAAGAAAACATGTCCGTGAAATGTGTACCCCTCAAACCCCACTTTTATATTGCAAAACTGGGGTACGCAGGGGTATGCCCATTTTTCTTATTTTTGCTCCAAAACATAGATTGTGGGTACTCGTTAGAACCGCCTCGGCGAGGCGGTTCTAACTTGTACCCACAATCTATGTTTTGAGCAAAAATAAGAAAAATAGCAAAAAAAAAATTCTACTGAAAATTTTCATCTTTTACTACTTTAAAAATCTCTGTATATTGGAAGGACATGTTTTCGTAATGTTGTGTAATGATGACGTTTGCGTGTACCTGGCGGCACGAATAGCGTCGGTATAAATACACCATGGGTTGGTCGGGAAGCTGGCGTCTGTCGTAGTATAGGACGCAAGAGTAGAGCGAACCTTGAATTCTGAGTTCATGTACATAGGTGGTGTCGTTAAGCCATTTGTAATTGGGCACCTACAAAACAAAATTAACGATGTCGTTAGTTAACGATTCGTTAAAATTTCAAATGGCAATATTACAAACAAACTGTTATGTTTTGTTGCAAAAATGTGGCCCCCGTGACAGAGCGGTTAAGAGCGCTGTTTCTTAACCACCGCTGTGACTGGTATGGGTTCGAGCCCCGCTCTGGCCACATGTGAGACAAACCAAGTTCTGCTTGCGGGTGTGCCTCAGAGTTCTCCCGTTTTCGCCCACCTACTGATTGGTCCGTCTCATATGAGCTGAAATAATCTTGAAAGGGACGTAAACATACGTTCTGATAATCTTATTTGACATGTATAAAATAGAAGCCTTCTATCATAACCCCAACTCCCAAAACTTACGAATCTCCACCGGGTGTGACCTCTTCAATAAATTCCTGAACCACGTCTTCTGCGGCATTCGCAACTGTAAAATCAGCCTTATTGGATACTGAACACGACACGGTGTGCATACCGAACGGGTCCGCTTGGGCTGTAATAATAAAAGAACACGGTGCTTGTTCTAAACGAATCCGTTTGGGCTGAAGTAAAAAGAGGGACACGGTGTGCATACAAAGCAATTTTCAATTTACTCAGCACGACACGGTGTGCATACCGAACGGGTCAGCTTGGTCTGAAATCAGTAAAAGAACACGATGTTTGTTCGAAACGAATCTATATATTGTGCTGAAGTTTGTTTGTTTTTGACGTCCAGTTTGTATATTTATAGACGAAAACAATTTCCGCGGGTTTACATGTACATAAAAACGAAAATGATGTAGAAAAGAAACTGAGTGCAACTTATAGCCAATGAATAGTTCTTATGTGTGATGAAATGTTTTGCAATAAAATGAAATCTAAAGAAGATATTCGCGTAAGGAATTAAGAAAATACTGTGTAGCATTTGTATTGTCCAACCAGAGCCAAATATATAAAACATTGGCAAGAAAAAGAATCTAAACCGAAAATGAATTTCTGATTTCTTAGAATACCCCTGCCGATCTAAAAGGATCAAAAAGAAAATATTATCTGCACTATGGACGAAGAAAGTCCGTTATGACAATGACCATGTTTCAAGGGCTGATTGCAGTAGCGCCGAATAGATAAGGGCCGAAATTGGCATGATTAGCCAATGTCTAAATAGACCACTTAACATTCTCTGAAACATCAGGAAAACATGTCCATGTAATGGATACCCCCTTAAACCCCACTTTTATATAGTAAAACTGGAGTATGCAGGGGTATACCTGTTTTTCTTATTTTTGCTCCAAAACATAGATTGTGGGTGACCTATTTTTCTTATTTTTGCTCCAAAACATAGATTGTGGGTACTCGTTAGAACCGCCTCGGCGAGGCGGTTCTAACGTGTACCCACAATCTATGTTTGGAGCAAAAATAAGAAAAAAATAAAAAAAAAATCCTATGAAAATTATCGATTTTTGACCTGAAAAATTACTGTATATCATCATATGGGCATGTTTTCGTAATGAAACTTACGATTAAATGGTGTTCCATGGTCACAGCAGGCTCGCAAATAGTATTGTTGACCCAGCTGAGCATAGGGCAAAACAACGGCACCTGTATCATCAATTGAATCCACGACCTCCAGGTTACAAGAACGAGTCCGAGCCGGCAATGCGGTTGGTGTTGACGGGCCACTGAAACAAATATGTATTCGAAAAATTCGTTACGAAAACTTGCCCATGTAATATGGAGAATTTTTTTCAGTAGCAAAATTTGAAAATTTCATCAGAAAATTTTGGATATTTTTCTTTTTTTTTTTTTTTGTTGCTCAAAACATAGATTGTGGGTTCACGTTAGAGCCGCCTCGCCGAGGCGGTTCTAACGAGTACCCACAATCTATGTTTTGGAGCAAAAATAAGAAAAATAGGTATACCCCTGCATACCCCAGTTTTACTATATAAAAGTGGGTTTAAGGGGATATTCATTGCACGGACATGTTTTCCTGATGTTAACAACGAGAATGTCCATGTATAAACACAATTTAATAAATATGAAACAATTTTATGAAAAGTCACTTTAGGTTATTTTCACAAACAATTTTGTCTCCGACCGGTTTCAATCGCTATTTTAAAGGAGACGTTGCAAGGTGTTATGAACGTTACGTTAATTGGCCAGGCCGTATTCTAACTCTCTCTCTCTCTCTCTCTCTCTCTCTCTCTCTCTCTCTCTCTCTCTCTCTCTCTCTCTCTCTCTCTCTCTCTCTCTCTCTCTCTCTCTCTCTCTTTCTCTCTCTCTCTCTCTGTCTCTCTCTCTCTCTCTCTCTCTCTCTCTCTTTCTTTCTCTCTCTCTCTCTCTCTCTCTCTCTCTCTCTCTCTCTCTCTCTCTCTCTTTCTCTCTCTCCCTCTCTCTCTCTCTCTCTCTCTCTCTCTTTCTCTCTCTCTCTCTCTCTCTCTCTCTCTCTCTGTCTCTCCCTCTCTCTCTCTCTCTCTCTCTCTCTCTCTCTCTCTCTCTCTCTCTCAATGCAACGTATTCATACGTTCTATAAGCTGAGCAAGCTGAGTTAAGATAAAAAAGATAGCGTTCATATTTTTGCTAAAAACATGGATTGTTTGAAGCGTGGCGGTTCTAATGCGTATAACTAGGAGCACAATCCACAATCAACGTTTTGAGCAAAAATAATAAAATATAAAAACATCAAAACCTTTTGGAGGAAAATCTTGTAAAACTGAAAAACAATTTCTGTGGGCAAGAGTTCGTAATGTAAATGTAGCGCTTTTGGTGCACATTATGAAAACATGCCCATGCAATATAAAGAGATTTTTTAAATTGTAAATTAAACTTAGTAAATTTATACCATCTGTAGTTCATCAGCAGGACTGCAAGACATCAATCAAGGAACAATGTGGTAATCAAAATTATTTGTGTTTTCATTTTCACCGCCTGCCTTGTAAATTGGAAAATGCCCGTGTATTGTATAAAATAGAAAGATTTGCCTTTTTTCGGTGAATATACTTGTCACGGACATGTTTTCCTGATGAAAGTGACGTCAACATACGTTGCTGTAATATCCCCAAAACAAAGTCAGATCAATGTCGTGACGCCATCATGACGTTGATCTTACGTCATTATGACATCAATATATGATACCGCGGCTAGTACGAACAACTTACTTGTTAGGGACCGTTTGGGATGCACTTAGTACCAAGTCACCTGGGGCGCACTGTGCCGTGACGACCATATCACCCCATTTATCGATCATCGCATTAGGACCAAAGTCGTCGACAGGTGTCGCACCATCGTATGTGTACTCAAATATCTTTGCCGCAAAGAAGATGCGTTGTGCTGTACCGACCCCGTCCTGGTTGAATTTGAAAGAACAAATTTATCATAAATGAGGTCTTTTCAAATTTATTTTGCGAGCCTTCGGTTAAATAATTGATAAATTATGTATCTTTTGCATGTGCGTATTTTCGTAATGTTAATGGAAAGAACACACGTTACATTTGTGTTTTGCCTTTTGAGTATTTAGGTCAATCAATTTTGTGTGTAAATCAGGTTACTTTTGATTCTATTTTAGAACTGAAACAGTGTCCCAGGTGCCAGTGTTTTTAAATTTTTTTCAGCATTTATCTTAAGGTAATGATGTCACCTCTTCTGATAATAACATTGTAATTGTTTGGTTAAAGCACATTTATATTTCAAAATTCTTTGCACAACATATGCAATGCATATTAAGAACACACATCTGATATGGGATAGGGACAAAAGCAGAATTGTATCAATTTTAGCAGTTACCTTTCGGTATCTACATGGCCAAATTCCACATAATAAGATAAAAATCACTTGTTTGCCGTTTTAAAGGTTATTTTTTTGTAACTGTCACTAAAATCAGCAGATCTCATTGTTGAGCAACATGAAAAGAAAGTCAGATATTCAGAACACATGGTCAGACCTAACTGAACCCCGCTTGTGTAATGCAAATGCTCAAACGGCAAACTCGAGTGAAAGGGGTTGTATCTTCCTCGGCGAGATTAATGGGATATGTTCACAAATTAACGAGGTGCTTTGAATGATTTGTGTTTGAGATACTGACGAGTTTTCGACTGGTTTAATTAGTTACTTATGGTATCAAAATGTGGTTATACAAAGAACAATTTTCGTCATGAAAACATGCCCGTGTAATGTATACCCCAGTAAACCCCATTTTGATATAGAAAAACTGGGCTCTACAGGTGTATACCTATTTTTCTTATTTTTGATTCAAACCATACATTGTGGGTACTCGTTAGAACCGCCGCACCGAGGCGGTTCTAACGTGTACCCACAATGTATGTTTTGAGCAAAAATATCAAAATTGTTTTTGTGAAATTTTCAATTTTTACAGCTGAAAAAAATCTCTGTATATTGCATGGGCGTGTTTTCAAAATGTTAATTTAATAATAATAATAATAATAATAATAATAATAATAATAATAATAATAAACAAACCACAAGGACACCACATCTGTCTTTCTCTGTCGTCCATAAATTAAACGTGAAATTAAGCGTCTCTTCGCTGGTGGTGATCTGTTTTCCACAAGTTCCAGAAACCGGACTGGCGTCTTTCTCCACAAAAACCTGCTGTTCTTCGGGCGCTGCCGCAAGGTTCGACTGCCAGGCGCTATATTTCAGGGCTTGCAAATATCGGGCTGTTGTATCAAGCATGTACCAGCGGATCGTGACAGTCATAATGACATCGGTAGGGTTTGTAGGATCTCTTGTACAATAGGCAGAAGCTGTAGAATGGAATAAGATCTCAGATTTGAACCACGTCATGAGTATTGTAGACCAACAATGCGGTTTTCGACCAGGTCCGATACAAAACAAGCTGTACAAGCATAGAAGATGATGGTTAAAGGCTAGAAAGTTTTCGCTTTAGAAAGTTGAGTTATAGCACTATCTGTCCAGCGAAAATGCGGTTTTCTCATGACGTGGCTCATATGATTACTAGCAAGGATGCCCCTTAACGCTTATGTTTTCCAACAACGTAACCAAAAACAGCTGTGTTAACGATGTAAACGAATGATTTGAATACTCCCAATACTTGCATGATGTCAGAAGTGTACTTAACGCTTAAAACACTGCACTAAACGTCAGAAGCTTACTAGATGTCAGAAGTGCATGTAACACTAACAACGTACCTGAAATTGTAACCAGCAATATACATGTACTTAACGTCAAAATAAAATATGCGTCAGTGACACATCTCAAGCAATTCATCTTGAGTCAGCAAAGCAAATAATGGCAGACAAGTATTAATGTGAAAAAATGTTCTTAGCATCGACAATTTCCTATAAGATACCATGGATGTACTAAGACTGAATAACTTGGTGATACACACAACGTCATCACTGTTCTTAATGCGAGCAATGAACATTTATGTCGGTAATGTACATTGCGTCACGAATGTACTTAACGTTGATAAGCGTTCTTAACACCAGTGCAGTGTATTCAACATCAAAAACACCAGTACAATGTAATCAACATCAGAAACATACATACGTGTACATATAGAACGCCAGATGCGTTATCAAATCACATCAGCAGCAGCTTTTAAAATGTTAGTCACGTACTTAACGTTAACAGAGTATTAATGTTAGCAATGCACATAAATATAGCAATGTACTATAAACTTTAGCAGTGTTCTAAACGTTAGCAATTAACATAACGTCAGCAGTGTACTTAACGTCAGCTATTGTTTTTACTTTCAATGTACTTAACATCATGTGCCTACTTTACGTCAATACATACCAAAGCAGCTATCCATTGGGGCCGACGTGGCGTTGCAATGGGCCTTTGGGGTAGTGTAGGATGTAACAATTAAGTCAGCGTCAGCAGTGAGCATAACGCCAGCAGAGTTATCAAAATAATATGTAATGTACTTAACATCATGTGCCTACTACTTAACGTCAATACATACCCAAGCAGCTATCCATTGGGGCCGACGTGGCGTTGCAATGGGCCTTTGGGGTAGTGTAGGATACGGCTATAACAAAATGAAACAGGAATAAACACTTTTATGTCGTATGGTGAACCCATTCAAACAATACAAATATTGAAGT
The DNA here is from genome assembly GCA_964017185.1 of Rugalucina vietnamica. Taxonomy (NCBI): domain Eukaryota; kingdom Metazoa; phylum Mollusca; class Bivalvia; order Lucinida; family Lucinidae; genus Rugalucina; species Rugalucina vietnamica. Next base: position 11,011,943 of record OZ024885.1, read on the forward strand.
GGCTTCGGTAAAAGCTATGCTAAAAGCGCACATTTGAGTTCGTCTTGAAGTTCCTCATATTTCATGTGGGTTTCTCAGAAAATAATGGAGGATGTTTCTTTGTTTGATTAATTGAGCCGCGTAATGAGAAAACCAACAATCTACATATGCGGAAACAAAGACGCAGATCAGCTTCGCAGTATCTGCGAAGCTGATCAGCGCCTTTGTTTTCGCTACACGGATGGTACAATTCCTGTTCTTTCTAAATCCAAAAGTTCTAGCTTCTAGCCATCTTCTGTTACTGCACAGGCCGGATTGTGTCGGATATGTTGGTTCTCTCATGACGCGGCTCGATTTGTCTCAGCAGCTATTGCCAGGTCGTGCCGTCGCATCAATTTTATGGAACGTCTGCTCAGTGCTGTGATATGTCACCACCAAAACAGGCATCTAAAGTTTTGATGAATGAATAATTTCACTTAAAATCTTTTCCTTTCAGGTTCTGTAATCAACTGGTGATCTGGAAGAAACCTGAGCAAACTATCAATCGACCACGGCGATAAAGGCAAACTGCTTACTTAAGGTATCTAGCATTTACAATCTGGTTCTATAAACAGCAATTTAAACATTCTAATGAAACTTAGAAAAGAAAGAAAATAGAAAATACATGGGATTAATAGTTTATTTAAAGTTGCCTATAAGAAAGAAAGAAAGAAAGAAAGAACAAAAGAGCGAAAGAAAAAGGTTAAAATATTTTACCCTTAGTTGCTGATATGAAAGAAAGAAACAAACAGACAAAGAAAGGAAGGAAGAAAGAAACAAAAAGTAAGAAAGTTAAAGCATGCAAGTAAAGACAAAAATAAGTAAGATAGAAAAACTGGGTCTTAGAATCGTTTCTTATAACTGTCAGTCGCTGAAAAAATAAAAGGGGGGAACAGAAATAAATGAATAAATAAATAAATAAAGAAAGAAAGAAAGAAAGAAAGAAAGAAAGAAAGAAAGAAAGAAAGAAACACAGAGAGAAAGAACAAAAATACAAGAAAGAAGGAAAGAAAACATGGGGTTGAAAGTATTTACTTACAGCATTCAGTCGCTGTTTCACCACACCAGCTTGCTGAAATGACAGAAAATTGCCGAGATAAAGAGCAGTCAAATGAAAACTGTGACTATCTCATTTCAATGACAGTGTAAAACTGTGTCTATACAAAACAACACAAATTTGAGATATGAAAATGTAATTATTATTAGTACATGTTATTCAACTGAATAAACAGAAAACAAATAAACATAGTCAACATCAACAAATAACAAACTTCCTTAAACAATTATACTTGTACATGAATATGTTTACAATACACATAACATACAAAATTTGGCTCCAAATTTGGGGCATGCTCACTTTGCACCGACGAAAATGTACGGTAAATAAACCTAATAATAATCAGATCTGTGTTACTGATGGAAACTGAGTAAAACTGAACTGAAAGTTCGCATATGAAGCATGTTCGTCGATGTAGAATCTAGGGCAGTTTCATTTGGATGTGGAACTTAAGATAGTTTGTGAATGATAAAAGCTTCGTATTGAAAGTTAAAATCTTTTTGGGGAAAAAGAAGGCCCGGTTTGTGCATGTACTGGCCGAGGCTTTTCAGTGCAAAGAGAACATACCCAGTGACGTATGAAAATAAATAACAAATGATAGGGAACCTTGAATTAAGGTGGTGTTGGGGTGGCAGGCTGGGTTTATCTTGAAAAAAAAAAAAAGATCTTCCACTCCGAAAGCGAAGAAACCGATTCATGTTAATGCATTCTGAACTGGGTGATTTTCAAAAAAATGAAGTAAAAGTGTGACATTGACCCATTTTAGGTCAAAATTGAGATGTGCATTTGTCTTCTTAATTTTTGTTGCTGGTTTTTCTGTGGATATCAAAATAAGGGAAAACAACAATCAAATCTTTTTGACAACACCCATTTTTGTTATTTTCATGTTAATGTGCTTTTTGTTGTTTATTTTCAAAACTGGTGATATACCTTATAAGTAGTGCTACATTTGTAAAATACACTTTGTGTTTCAAATTTGTTCTTAGTTTGATAGACCCTATATTGGGACTAGACTCTATGCCATTAATTTGAGAAAATACTCCAAAAAATTTTTTTTCACACATTTATTTTATAAATTTGACCCTAAAATTGCTGTCTTCACTTATAAATGTTTCCATAACCACTCAAATGATCAATGTATTTAATGATGAACAGTATCTTACAAGTGTACAATGCTTCCTGTGATTGCCATATAAATTTATAAGAGTGACAGTAATATGTATCGTTAGGAATTAGCGTTCAATTTTTTAGACTAGAAAATATGCGTTGCACTTGTGACATCACTTTTGTTAATTATTAGAAACCAATATGCATACTGTAGGCAAAGGGTTGTTTTTGTTGGTTTCTTTCTGACCTGCTGGACAATAATATAAAGCAAAATAACATGTCTTACATGATATGCTTATATGGTCAATCAAGAAATACAAAACGTTGCACTTGTGACAAATATGGTTAACTGATTAGATCAGCTACTTTTCAAAATATAAGAAAGGGTTTTTGATGAAGAACCTCTGATAATCAACCCAGATACATCAGACTTGATCAGTAAGAGCATACAATAGATGCAGGGCTTACAATGATTGAACACTGGCTTTCACAAGTTTAAGCTAAGCTATTTTTACTGTAGTTTATTTTTAGGGGTATGGTTATTATTTATAAATGCTGAAGAGGCAACAAAGGCGAAATACATGCATGTTTCATTGGCAACTCTCAAGTACCCAATTGTTTGTAACTTTTTAGAGATTTTGTTTTGTTAGGTAATCAGATAATTGTTTTCTGACCATTTGAAAATGACTTACTACTCAAAATGTCACGCTAAAACGTTGCACTTGTGACATTTTTAGGTATATATTGCTGAATAAATCTGGTATAGATCCATCTTTTTTTATGAAATTTTGCATGGAGTTTGACACCTTGATAACACACATTTAAGGTATAAATAAGACCTTATATTAATGAAGCTTATCAGTCCAGCTTTAATATTAAAAAATACTTCATTTTTTTGAAAACCACACAAATCTGAATATTAACCGAGGTAAAGTATTTTGCATCATAAACAGGCTAGCTGAGTACCGCCTCTGAGTTGTAGACCAATGGGAACAATTAATGCTAAACAGGCATTGGTTAAGCAGACATCATCTCGTTTTGTATAAACCACAATTAAAACATTAATTTTCATTTTATACAAAACAACACAAATTTGAGATATGAAAATGTAATTATTATTAGTACATGTTATTCAACTGAATGAACAGAAAACAAATAAACATAGTCAACATCAACAAAATAACAAACTTCCTTAAACAATTATACTTGTACATGAATATGTTAACAATACACTATAACATACAAAATTCGGCTCCAAATTTGGGGCATGCTCACTTTTTTATGTCAAAAGTGAACAAATTTATATAACAAAACTGGGGTACGCAGGGTATACCTATTTTCGCTTATTTTTGCTCCAAAACATAGATTGTGGGTACTCTTTAGAACGCCGAGGCGGTTCTAAAGTGTACCCACAATCTAGGTTTTGAGCAAAAATAAGAAAAATATCAAAAATTTTCAGCTAAAAATTTTCAATTTTTAAAGCTAAAAATTCTCTGTATATGGGCAAGTTTTCGTAATGTTTTCAATGATAGTCAAATGTAAACAATTGTACCCACCAAACTTTGGAGGTGCAATAGCAGTCAAATGTAAACAGCAATTCTTCAATGGCGAACATTTAATGACAATCAAAATGTAAAAAACGTTTATCAACCAAATTTCACACAGTACAAATGTATTGTGCCGTTAAAAATTTGAAAGTCTTAATGCAAGCCATTTGGATTCCAAGAGTGTCCGCTTTGTCACATAAACGATACCGTACTACTAGTATATATTTGAAACTTTACTTTTTCAGTTGAAACTTCGCAAGTTTGTTTGAATTGATTCTTTACGTCCCAGTTAACAGCAATGGTCATGTCGGGACGTTACCTCCATTTTATGGGACTTTTACCCAATGTCATAACACTCAAAATGCGCTTCATAAATATAACCACCCAACTAAGCCAAAAAGGCTTATAAATGTGGATGGTTTGACTAAACCACTTTTCCTGGGCAGGCTAAGACATGAGCTGTTAACCAGTAATCAGATGGTCGGTCAGTAGATTAGAAGCTTTGCCTGGAGGCACAAGCAGTCCATCTATTTCTCCTAGGCCCAAATGGGCGGGGGCCCTTCACAAGTTTAGTTAAAACTTTATCATTACAGGCTAATTTATTAGAATGTTATTTATTTGTTTGCATTTTATCGACCAGGGTATAGAACTACCATGCGTCCTTAAATGTGCAATATTTGGCTTGTATATCCATTACGAAAACACGCCCATGCAATATACAGAGATTTTTAAAGTTGTAAAAAATTGAAATTTCGCCAGAAAAAAATTGATAATTTTAATACTCTTGCTCAAAACATACATTGTGGGTACACGTTAGAACCGCCTCGCTTATGCGGTTCTAACGAGTACCCACAACGTATGTTTTGGATCAAAAATAAGAAAAATAGGTAAACCCCTGCAAACTTCCAGTTTTGCTATTTAAAAGGGGGGTTTAAGGGGTATTCATTGCACGGACATGTTTTCCTGATGCAAGGATGCCTGAGTATCGTGATCACCCCCAATAAACATTAAAAGGAATATCTAAATGCTTAAATAATTAGCTACAGAAGAAGGTATATTGGTACCACTGTTTATTCGGTTAATGACCCGAATGATCCTTAGATCAAAGGACTGTCATAATGAGGTGATTGTCACATCTCTGCAGGGGGTAATAGAGACCCCAAAGGATAATACCTGTAGTTCCAATGTTTATTGGTTTTATGGTCCCTGATAACCTGTGCAATAAAACTGCCTCCCTCTGCAATCAATATTGATTTTTTTTTTCTGTTTTGGCCCCTACGTGTATTCTATGTCACTATTCTTAAGATATGTCTTGAGATATTGCATATTATATCATAATCTGTCGACTTGATTCCATTAATTGACACATTTATATTAATACTTAAGATTACATCACAAATTGATTTTCTGCCATCTGCATTACTTCCCCCTTCATGTTCAACCCCCAGAAGATATCCCAGATTCCCAAGGTGTCCCTGATACTACATGAAACACGAACATGTGCAATTTATATTACGAAAACTTGCCCATGCAATATATAGAGATTTTTTCAGTTGCAAAAAAAAAAAAAAAAAAAAAAAAAAAAAAAAAATCATCTGAAAAATTTTGATATTTTTCTTATTTTTGCTCAAAACATAAATCGTGGGTACACGTTAGAACCGCCTCGCCGAGGCGGTTCTAACGACTACCCACAATCTATGTTTTGGAGCAAAAATAAGAAAAATAGGTATACCCCTGCATACCCCAGTTTTGCTATATAAAAGTGGGGTTTAAGGGGGTATTTATTGCACGGACATGTTTTCCTGATGATAAAGGATATTGAACACCCTATCGCGTAACAAGAATAAGATCTTGCTGTTTGTTTTATACGATTATATTGTCCATTTTTTATTATGGTTCATAAAAACGGCCTCAAACTAGCCAATTTCACTTGTTCCTCCGTTTAAGCATGGTAATCGTTTAAACATGCCATGCACTCTATGTTTTGAGCAAAAATAACAAAAAATATATAAAAAAATCCCTGAAAATTTTCAATTTTTAAAGCTCAAAAATCTCTGTATAGTTTCGTAATGCATGGACAACTTCATCCATCAGGATAACATAATATATACCCCCTAATACGGGGGTATGCAGGGGTATACCTATTTTTCTTATTTTCGCTTTGAAACATAGTTTGTGGGTACTGGTTAGAACCCACAATCTATGTTTTGAGCCAAAATAAGAATAATAACAAAAGATGTCTACTGAAAATTTTCAATTTTTAATACTTAAAAATCTCTGTATATTTCGTAATATACCGTACCTGTGTCCGAGATATGAAATATATAGTTGCCTGGTTTCCCGCATTTAAAGTTCGAGTATAGTGGTAGCAACGCATCCGTCAAAACTGCATCGGTATCAGTAGCTGTGGTGATAAATTTAGAACAAATCCGGGCAGATTGGCTGTTACCACCAATGAAACCCTACAAACACATGAAAAATTGGTTAAATTGGTTATTACGAAAACATGCCCATGCAATATACAAAGATTTTTAAATTTGTAAAAAATGAAGATTTTCAGCAGAAATCCTTTGATATTTTTCTTATTTTTGCTCAAAACATAGATTGTGGGTACACGTTAGAACCGCCTCGGCGAGGCGGTTCTACCGCCTCGGCGAGGCGGTTCTAACGAGTTCCCACAATCTATGTTTTGGAGCAAAAATAAGAAAAATAGGTATACCCCACATACCCCAGTTTTTCTATATAAAAGTGGGGTTTAAGGGGTATACATTGCACGGACATGTTTTCCTGATCGGTTATGTATGGGTTGTGAACGCAACTTTCACCTTTGCTCATTTCCCTCCTGTGTGAAAAAGAAGTATCAAAATGTCAAGTAGAATTTCGTTTATCTTTCTATGGAGGAACTTGTTATGGTTTGTCGGGTACGAAGTGATTCAATACCTTAATCGTGAGTCCGCCGAGGCGGAATACCTTAATCGTGAGTCCGCCGAGGCGGAATACCTTAATCGTGAGTCCGCCGAGGCGGTCTTAACGTGAAGAATTACTAATAGTTGATTTTGATAACATTTTCAATTGTAATGAAAAATCACGATAACATTTGCATACCCCAAATTAATGAGCTATTCATGCCTATCCTATTTCACATTTTTCGTAACGCAAACGGCCGCAATTGAATTGATTTTTACGCGCGTCACAATTGTGTCAAATTGCCCGGCCTACCCAGACTTAATTGGTTATTCGTAGTCTAGCCAGTTTCTCCGGAGATGCAGAATACTTTCTGTTGTGGATGATGAAAAACATTAGGCTGTTTTAATGTCTTTGAAGCCCTTCCTCGGAGACATTAGAACAACGTTTGTTTTTCATCATCCAGTGAAAGCTTAAATCTGAATTTCAATACTTATATTTACATTTTAAATGATCAATCAAGTATCAGATTTTACGAGTATATGCACATATCAACAATCATTTTCTAGTTATTTGACATTTAATCCGTAATTTTGGAACAGCCAAAACGTCTAATTTTCGCGCTCAATGCCATGGCGATACGTGACCGACGTCACGCCAACAAGAGTAAACAAACAACGTCACTGGCTGATTTTGACGTCGCCCTGCCCATAGATCACATGACTTAACGGGAAATGAAAAACATCAAGAAAAATACTTTCAGCTACGGTTATTGCAATAAAAATGTAAATATCATGATTTAAAACGCGCTACAGCTGCGATCAAACATTATTGGTTATTCATTTAACACGTTACGTGACGCACACCGTCACAATTGTTATGTATTTTACGCGCGTCACAATGCATCAAAATTGCTACATGTACCCCGAACTTTATTGGCACTTCCTTGTCTGTCCCATAACTTTTGCGACGCAAAACGTTACAGATGTATTTGATTTGTCAAAGTACGCACGTTACAAAGGCGTAAAAATTACTTACCCGCACATTGCCAGTAACTGTTGTCAGCCCCATAGTCCCGTAGATGTAGAATACATAGTTTTCAGTACCGTCACTTATCATGGCAAATTGGAACGTAGATGTCTGTAATATCGGCAAATATTGGTATGATTACGGCTAAACATCACTGCCAACAATTTGCCAGCCATGTAGAGAAGGAACCGCTGCTTCTTAGGTGTCCCGAGGTTATAAAACTTTTTGTCATGCTCAGCTCGGTCGAGCTTGAAGTTTAAAGTGCTCATAAATACTGAAATAGCCTATTTAAATTGAAATTTCAGGTTAAGATCACCAAAGCCTGTAATTCATCCTGCTTATAAATGTTTAAATGCCAACAATTGTTGGCTGAGCATGAAAAAAGTTTTATAACCTCCAGACCAGTACTATGGAAGGTTGTGCGAATCTTGCTCAATGCTACTTCACCGTGGAGGAAGGTTTCGAATCCAGGACCTTTTGTTCCGGAGTCATGTCTCTACCACTGAACTACCGTATTCGCTCTAATTATCCCACAGGCTCCAATAAGCTCACAACCTGGTGGTTTCCGAAAAACAAGACTTAGTGCATAAGTGCACACTGCTCGAATAATATATTGGTACTTTACACAATTCTTATGTATAAGTAAAACTGCCAACCTCTGCTTATCCTTTTTGGGCCCTACATGTATGACATGTATCTGTATCTACATTTATTGTCAGAGCAATACGGTCTCTAGTGCCCTGATCATTATCAGTGATCAGTTAACAGGTCTAAGGGCTGACATAAATTTACAGACTGTCTTTAGATTTACAGACTGTCTTTAGATTTAAAGACCTGTGGGTCTATAGAATTAAAGACTAAAACGAAGAAACAGCAACAATTATTAAATACGGAAAATTCGCACTGATAAACAATTGTGATTCGCTTTATTACATAAGCAATTACATAGTGCAGAAAAATGTTTATCGTTTGTTGACTTAACATTGAATAATGGATGAAACAAATAAATGTGTTTTGATATACAAAAGTTTTCTCCCATATACTATAATTCAACAACTGATAACGCAAGCAATCATCTGATCGAGTGACATTCATCGCCAACAATGGTCAAAGGGAGAATAATCAACAAGGAATACATATAGTTATTATTTGCTATGAGTACACGGAAATAAGGCCATACTTTTATACGAACTTTACACACCGAATATCGCACACATATAGGTCATTCATTTACGTTAAATATAGAATGCGCTTTTTCTTGGTATTCCAAAATTCGATGAAATACTGCATAAGTCTTTAAATATATAGACTTTACAAGTCTTTAGATTTACAGACTGTCTTTATATGCACAGACTTAACAAGTCTGTAGATTTACAGACAGTCTGTAAATTTAGTAAGTCTGTAGATTTAAAGACTTGAAATGTCAGCTATTAGACCTGGTTAATGACTTTCAATACTTAAGGATTGAAATTCAGATTTTAGCTTTCACTGGATGATGAAAAACATTAGGCTGTTTTAATGTCTGTGAAGCCCGAAGGGCTTCTCGGAGACATTAAAACAGCTAATGTTTTTCATCATCCAGTGAAAGCTAAAATCTGAATTTCAATACTTATATTTACATTTTATATTATCAATCAAGTATCAGATTTTTAATTGCGCATATCACCGTTCATTTTCATGTTATTTTACATCAAATCCGACTTAACGTAATTTTGGAACAGCCAAAACGTCAAATTTTCGCGCATAACGTCATGGCGATATGCGACCAACGTCACGACAACAAGAGTAAACAAACAACGTCACTGGATGGGTTTTGACATCGCCTCGCCCATAGGTGTGGCCTCTAGATCACGTGACATAATGTTTTTCATCGGGAAATGAAGAACATCAAGAAAGATACTTTCATCTAGGGCGATTGCAATAAAAATGTAAATATATAGGAATACAGGTCTTTGAGGGCACACCACGGCGGAGGAAGGGATTGAACAAGTGTAACCAAATTGGATGACCTATACACTACCAAATAGGCAGTACGCGCCTAAATGCTTAATATTCGTATGTTATGTATTGAATGCTATTCTGAATGCCATTAGCTTGTCACTGATAAGAGGCATCTGGAAAACATTTCCGTGCAATGAATACCCCCTTAAACCCCACTTTTATATAGTAAAAATGGGGTATGCAGGGGTATACCTATTTTTCTTTTTTTTTTTTTTTTTGCTCCAAAACATAGATTGTGGGTACTCGTTAGAACCGCCTCGGCTAGGCGCAAAACATAGATTGTGGGTACTCGTTAGAACCGCCTCGCCGAGGCGGTTCTAACGTGTACCCACAATCTATGTTTTGAGCAAAAATAAGAAAAATATCAAACATTTTCCTCTGAAAATTATCGATTTTTGACCTGAAAAAAATTACTGTATATCATATGGGTATGTTTTCGTAATGGTGTTGCATAAAACTTGTGCGTCTGACAGTGATTACAAGTAGAGGTCCAAATAGGGAAATCAATTCCAATTGCGTAGGGAGGCTGTTTTACTACACAGGTAATCTGGTGGACGGAAAAAAAGTCACAGGGAAAAAAGTCACGGAAAAAAGTCACAGGAAATAAAGTCACAGGAAAAAAGACCAAGAGAAAATACATATATCAGTAGATAAATGTAGTAGGACATGATTTTCATGTTAAAATAAAGCAATAATGAGGAAATGTCATAATCAGAATCAAAACATGCCGGTAATCTAGGACCATAAAACCAATAATTAGTGGTACCACATATATTTTCTTCCAGAGGCCTCTTTATCACCGCAGGCCGAAATATGATACTCATCATTACGAAAACACGCCCATGTAATATATAGTTTTTGTTTACTTGTAAAAAATGAAAATTTTCAGTAGGAAAATTTTGATACTTTTTTTGTTTATTTTTGCTCAAAGCATTGATTGTGGGTACACGTTAGAACCGCCTTCCCAATGCGGTTCTAACGACTACCCACAATCTATGTTTTGGAGCAAAAATAAGAAAAATAGGTATACCCCTGCGAACCCCAGTTTTGCTATATAAAAGTTGGGTATAATGGGTATACATTACACGAACATGCTTTCTTGATGAAGGTATTTGATGTCTGGGACATATTGCTTCTGCTAGGCCATAAACTCTCAACAAACAATGGTACCACATTAGCTTCTCACACATACTGAATTTCCCTTGCGAATGCTCTTTCGAATGCAAATTTGCGCAAATTCGCATTAGTCGCAAGAAATTAGGTAGACGGAATATTTCCATCGGTATTTCGTTAGACCTCTCCATACCGGAGAGGAGCGAGGTCACGAAGTGTATCGGAGTGCAGGTTAGCCAGCTGATCTAGAAATTAGGTAGCATTCGGTAGCATTTGCAAGCATTCGTAGGCATTCGGTGAAAATTTCAAGAAGTTGCGAAAATTAGGAGCATTCTCCTAAAATTCGGAAGGAAAACAAATTCTTCGTAAAAAATCGTAAACAATTCTAATTGATCGCAAGACATTTGTAACGATGGCAAGGCAATCGAAAGGATTCGGTAGCATTAAATTCTATTGAGTTTCGATGTCCGTAAAAAATCGCTAGGGAATCGAAATATTTTCACATTCAAGACTATTTTTTAGTCTAGTTTTATTCATTCTGACGCTATCCGTCAAGTAAATGAAAGCTATCTACGGGATAGCAGTTTTTATTGAGCATCAACCCCTTGATTGCCCCTAAGGATTTCTCCTATGTCGCGCCTCAGCGCGCTGTTTGTTGCATGACACGCGCCATCATGTTTATCTCGATGACTATTGGTTGCGGCTGCAGCCTCATCGTTTCCATTGGCTAGCGGTATTTTCACTGATCGCTTAGCTCACTTCGCAGTTGAACCTCGTGGCCAACGTACATAGTTGCCAAAATTGTTCCTCTGGAGCGTGGAAATTGAAATCCTCCTCCTCCCTCCTCCTCCTCATAAGAATTTTGAGTGCCCCATCGGCTTTACGTATGAGGCTGTTTAGTGTATTTAAAGTTAGATAACTTTTGTATCACAAATATATTATGCTGTATTATCAAAATTGATCATGTTCTGTATTTTCATAAATAAAATTACAGATGCGGCTCAGGCATAAACAGCTGTGCCGCATCCAACAGCAGCTTGATGGTTGTTTCTGCGAGTTATTATCCTTTTTAACATTGCAATGTCGGAGTGGGGTTTCCATTTCGTTGAGTGTCTCCGTCCCTTCAGTCGAAGCCTGTTGGCCATTGCTGGTCTTGTGTTAGTCAAGGTTGGCTTAGCACATGATTTTCCTTGGCCTCGTATTGACCTCCCTTGTTGGAGCCTTTCTATTTAATGGTTTCCCCTCTCTATGTATTTGCTGGTCAATGGTCCATAAACCCGGATTTCACGAGCAGAGGGGTTAGGCTCCCTCTGCTATGATTTTCGGAGTTATCATAAGGTGGAGGCGAGATAAAAGCCATTATTTATGGTGTTAAGCTTAAAACTATTCATAAATGTATGTCTGACAAATCAAAGCCCCGTGAAATTTTGGTTTGCCCAGTAAAATTGCATTTTTATTATGTAAATCGCAGTTTGAGAGAAATAACAAAGTGGTGTGTGTTTCAAGAGAACAATTGGATAAGTAATGCTATAATTTTCCATGCTCTTTGATATTGCGTGCGATTTTGATTTACATTGATATTTCTTGCTATATTGCTTGCGAATAAGTGACAAATGAAAACAATTCGCTACGCAGTTGCTTCATTCCTAAGGTGTTTGCAAGGCGTTCGCATTATTTATAACGGCATTTGTAAGCGTTCGTAACATGCGTAAGCCATTTTCAAAAATAAGGCAGTGTGGATGACAATCAATGGCAACGTTCTTAAGACATTTTTAAGGATCGGCAAGCATTATTAACGTTTTCACAAATACTACATCGTTTTTTACAAGCCCCGCCCCGTCCATTCGCATCATGTTCGGTAATTTCAGCGTGATTTTCAAATTTTAGCATTCGCATGGCCCCGGATATTCGGTATATGTGAGAGCAGCATAAGTTTTAATTTGATTATAGGTATGTTGTTCGAATTAATGCTTAACGTCCCAGTCAACAGCTATGGTCATATCGGGACGTTGCCTTCATTTTATGGGACTTTTACTCAAAATTAGGACGCCATGACATCCAAAACATGCTTAAAATATAATAATCCAACTAAGCCAAAAAGCGTATTATGTATGGATGTTTCGACTTGAAACCATCTTTCCTGGCCAGGATCGGGATACATCATCAGGAAAAGATGTCCGTGAAATCACGGTATACCCCCTCATACCCCACATTTATATTGTAAAACTGGGGTATGCAATGGGTACACCTATTTTTCTTATTTTTGCTCCAAAAAATAGATTGTGGGTACTCGTTAGAACCGCCTCGGCGAGGCGGTTCTAACGTGCACCGGCAATCTATGTTTTGAGCAAAAATAAGAAAAATATCAAAAATTTTCTGCTGAAAATTTTCAATTTTTACAACTTACAAAAAAATCTCTGTATGTTTTCGTAACATGTTTTCGTCATGGGCATGTTTTCGTAATGTTACACGGACATGTTATCGTGATGGAAATGAGTATTCTAGAAAGTAACTCGCCTCTGATCCAGCGGCATTCGATATCGACCACGTGACAACAAATCCTTTAAACGCCGCCTCACCGCCTAACACAGTATTTTTGTCTGTCGGTACAGCATCAAGGTATCTAGAATACAAATCTTCGATGTCTGCTTGGTCATAGACGTTGGCGTAATCGAGTTGTCGGTAGGCCATGCTGTAGTGGTAAGCTGAAAATATTATAAAAATGTCAATGCATTATGCAGAGAGTTTTTTTGATCTGTCAAAAAGGGAAATTTCATTGTAATCAAAATGATATTTTAAATATTTTGCTCCAGCCATTGATTGTGGTTACACGTTAGAAAGGTACAAGTAGTCAATGATGAGAAAAAGGCGCAATCAGAAAGAAATTCCCACTCCTGAAACCGAGTTTGGAAAAAAACAACTAAATTGACAATTAGTGTTACATATGTACTTAAACCAAGAAAATATATCGTAAGCCGAGTGAGCAGTTATTTCCCAATAGGCGACCACTCAGTTACCTGAACTTAACTAAAATATGTAAACGTACATAAGATTCAAACACAGCACAAATTCGACTCAAAAACATAAAACAAATAGAACCACAACAGAAGTATCGTTTTGGAGCGATCAGTAATATAGAATTACTGGGGTGGGGAAAGGAGGGCTTAAATAGGTTTTACAGGCGCCTAACGTCACCCTCATCTTTCGAAGTGGTCCACAACGTTTCGTGGTCAATGTCTAACTAGTCAATGAGTCATCAATTTCAAAGAAATATATCATGATAACCACCATGATGAATCGAAAACGAGGACTCACAGATTCAGAAAGCTGCCCATGGGCGCCAAATAACTTGCAAAAGAAAAACACCACTTGAACCGAAGTGGGTCTAGCAACAGCCAAGAAGCCCCGGCTATAACCAACTAAAATGAGTAGTTTTAAGTCTCGCCGAGGCGGTTCTAACGAGAACCCACAATCTATGTGTTGGAGCAAAGTTAAGAACATAAGGTTTACACATGTAAAACCCATTTTCACTGTATAAAACTGGGGTATAAGAGCTTATTCATTGCATGGATATGTTTGTATTATATTATGCGTATTACTAATTCTTTTTTTTTTTTTTTTTTTTTTTTTTTTTTTTTTTTTTTATTTATTTATTTTTTATTTGTCTGTGAAACCGAAGGGCTTCTCCGAGACTTTTAAGTAACCAATGTTTTTTCATCTTTCAGTGAAAGTTAAAAATCTGAATTTCAGTTTGTATATATTAACATTTATGATATCATTCAAGTATATGGTTTTTATACAAACATAGCATCGCTAATATTCAGGTCATTTGACATGTCTTTGAACGACTTCACGAAAATTAAGAACGACCAAACCGAATTTTTTGCGCTTGTCGTCTAGGTGATATGCGACGTCATGCGAACGAGGTCACTAGCTGGTTTTGACGTCGCTCCAACCATCTTAATTTCATCGGAAAATGAAGTGAACAAACACTTCCATCTTAAACAATTACAATGAAAATGTATACATTTGGCCATTCTTTTTTTATTGTATGACTTTATACAGCGACTCCATATGACAAATCACTAATAGAAATATATGAAATAGAATCTATGAGATGTATCCCGTGAACAAAATTAGAAATATCATCTGATCAAAGCTAAAATCACATGTTTCTAGGTATCATTTTCATTTACATATACATGACCACGTTCATACACAAATCAATGTCATTCAAATATCAGTATCGATCACATATTACTGTCATTCACATTGCTCAGGAGATATACTGTACATTTTAGGTTAATACCAAATATATTTCATCGAGTATGTTGAAAACATCAGAATGTTTATGTCACAGGGTATAGGTATTTAGCACACTTGTACTGCCTTGCGGTACAAGCCGGCTTTTACAGCGACGTGGTAGAGTGTTCGCTTAGCACGCGGGAGAACCTGGTTCGATCCCCGTCAGGGAAGAAAGAATTTTTCTTAGCCTGTTACATTTGGCGCCCAACGTGAATTAATCCTATGACCCGTGCAGTAATTCCCCGAGTTTGTTTCTACGATAAACTCTATGGCCTGGGACTTCGGGGACGAAGCCCAATTTGGTTGGGGAGAATGTCACAGGGTATAGGTATTTAGCACACTTGTACTGCCTTGCGGTACAAGCCGGCTTTTACAGCGACGTGGTAGAGTGTTCGCTTAGCACGCGGGAGAACCTGGTTCGATCCCCGTCAGGGAAGAAAGAATTTTTCTTAGCCTGTTACATTTACAAGTACACATTATGTCCACGAAAAATGTAAAGTGCATGAACAACTTTTCATAGAAGAGAAAGGCGGTGAACAAAAAACCATTATATTTGTACGAAATTGTTCCTTACACAGAATACCCATTAAATGACGTCAAGCGAATGGAAACGAATGAGGTAATAAAACAACTACAGTAAAATATCGGCTGATATCAATCTCCAGTGAAAATATTAATCTCACTGAAAATATCATGATATACATCAGGAAACATGCCCGTGTAAACCCCACGTTTATATAGTAAACCCCTTAAACCCCACGTTTATATAGTAAAACTGGGGTTTGCAGGGATATACTTATTTTTCTTATTTCTGCTCCAAAAGATAGACTGTGGGTACTCGTTAGAACCGCCTCGGCAAGGCGGTTCTAACGTGTACCCACAATCTATATGATTTTAGCGAAAAATAAAAAAATTACCCGTGTACCCACAATCTATATGATTTTAGCGAAAAATAAGAAAATTAGCAAACATTTTCTACTAACAGTTTCAATTTTTACAGCTTAGAAATTCCCTGTATATTGCATGGGCAAGTTTATCGTTATAAATACAAATATCTAACCTACTTACTTGCATCGTCATAAGGGACAACATACGGTGCGAACAGAACATTGGCGTGCCCAGCCGCCATTCCTGTACCGGCCGGATTTTCGGCGGGTGAAGATGTGATCGCCCATCCCGGGTTTACGGCAGTGTCACCTTCACAAAAGCCGTTTTGAAAACACTGAAAAACACAAACGAAACATTGTAACACATTATGTCCGAGAAAAATGAGCCGAGTCATGAGAAAACCGGATTTTTTAAATAACACCGAGTGACCTACACCGAGTAACCCGCCCATGCCGGGTTAGCGGCAGTACCACCTTCACAAAACCCGTTTTGAACAACTGAAAAACACAAACGAAACATCGTTGCATATCATCAGGATAGCATATTAGTGCAACAAATACCCACTTAAACCCCACTTTTATATACTGAAACTGGGATTTGTATGTGTATACATGTACCTATTTTCTTATTTTTGATAAAAAAACATATATTGTGGGTACTCATTGGAACCGCCTTGGCTTGGCGGTTCTAACGTGTGCCCACAATCTATGTTTTGAGCAAAAATATTAAAAATATCAAATTCTTTCCTAATGTAATTTTCAATTTTTACAGCTGAAAAAAAAAATATGTATATTGCATGGGAAACTTTTCGTAATGTCATGTCCGAGACAAATACGAGTGTTTAAAATTTTAAACTTTAATGTAGATGCGAGTTGGGATATCGAGAATGCGCGCTTGCGAGCGTCCATAGGTTTACTGTGAGGGATGATATTTACCGATATCAGCATTTTATTATGTTGCTAGTAATAGCGCGTAAACATTAAAATAAAAGCATAGTACCTTCGGATGTAATGAAAATGTTCAAAGGGAGACAGTATGGGCCATATTGTGCAATTTCGGATAAGGAACCCTCATCAGTGACCATATATCAATCGGCGACGATAGCCAGCTAAATTTAATGTAAAAAATCTCAACGGAAGTCTAAATCAAGGACACATGCCTAACCGGGGTCAAATAATTAAACCATTGTTTATAAGATAGTTCTAAACGTACATTTTTAATACGCTGAAACCCCTGAATTGTCTCAAAGGACCGAAAGAAAATATAATCTGCATAACGGATGATGTACAGGAATACTTTTAAGGCCGCCACACGACACAACACCAGCTGCAGAAAAAACAAATAAATGCATTTAAAATATCAAGATGAAATATTCAATTTTTACAGCTGAAAAAAATCTCCATAAATTGATAGGGCACGTTTTCGTAATGAGTGCGTTCGATATACCTACCACGATCGCACCAAGAGCTGTTCCGAACGCTGAGAAGGTTGCTGCTGGGATTCCGATATCCCTCCCAGCCACTTCAGCGGGTGTACCTGCAGCACCTGTAGATATCACTGAAACGATATTCGGAATTATTGATCGATTAATCGGCCAAATAATCGTTCGGTTCGAATGTATTCATATCCGTTCCAGTCGTAACAGCGGGTGTATTAGGAGAAGCACCTGTACGTAGATATCACTTAAAGGATATTCGGAATTATTAATCGATTAATCGGTCAAATACAAAAATCGTAATTATTCGAAATAATTGATCAAAAAATCGGTCAAATATTTTTTTTTCGGTTCTAAAATCCAGTTGGAATGCTTTCATATCTGTTCCAGTTATTACAGCGGGTGTATTAGGTGAAACACTTGCACGTGGATATCACTTAAACGATATTCGGAATAATTAATCGATTAATCGATCAAATAATCGTTCGGTTCTAAAACTCAAGTGGGAATGTATTCATATCCGTTCCAGTCATAACAGCGGGTTTACCACCAGCACCTGCAGATATCACTGAACCAATATTCGGAATTATAAGTCAATCTAATCGATCAAATAATCGTTTGATTCTAAAAATCCAGTTGGAATGTATTCATATCCGTTCCAGTCGTAACAGCGGGGTGTATTAGGAGAAGCACCTGTACGTAGATATCGGAATTATTAATCGATTAATCGGTCAAATACGAAAATTGCAATTATTCGAAATAATTGATCAAATAATCGGTCAAATATTTTTTTCGGTTCTAAAATCCAGTTGGAATGCGTTCATATCTGTTTATGTTATTACAGCGGGTGTATTAGATGAAACACTTGCACGTGGATATCACTTAAAGGATATTCGGAATTATTAATCGATTAATCGGTCAAATAAAAAATTGTAATTATTCGAAATAATTGATGAAATAATCGGTCAAATATTTTTTCGGTTCTAAAATCCCGTTGGAATGCTTTCATATCTGTTCATGTTATTACAGCTGGTGTATTAGGTGAAGCACCTGCACGTGGATATCACTTAAACTACATGTATATTCGGAATAATTGATCGATTAATCGATCAAATAATCGTTCGGTTCTAAAACTCAAATGGGAATGTATTCATATCCGTTCCAGACATAACAGCGTGTTTACCACCAGCACCTGCAGATATCACTGAACCGATATTCGGAATTATAAGTCAATCTAATCGATCAAATAATCGTTCGATTCTAAAAATCCAGTTGGAACGTATTCATATCCGTTCAAGACGTAACAGCGGGTGTATTAGGAGAAGCACCTGTACGTAGATATCACTTAAAGGATATTCGGAATTATTAATCGATTAATCGGTCAAATACGAAAATTGCAATTATTCGAAATAATTGATCAAATAATCGGTCAAATATTTTTTTCGGTTCTAAAATCCAGTTGGAATGCTTTCATATCTGTTCCAGTTATTACAGCGGGTGTATTAGGTGAAACACTTGCACGTGGATATCACTTAAACGATATTCGGAATAATTAATCGATTAATCGATCAAATAATCGTTCGGTTCTAAAACTCAAGTGGGAATGTATTCATATCCGTTCCAGTCATAACAGCGGGTTTACCACTAGCACCTGCAGATATCACTGAACCAATATTCGGAATTATAAGTCAATCTAATCGATCAAATAATCGTTTGATTCTAAAAATCCAGTTGGAATGTATTCATATCCGTTCCAGTCGTAACAGCGGGGTGTATTAGGAGAAGCACCTGTACGTAGATATCGGAATTATTAATCGATTAATCGGTCAAATACGAAAATTGCAATTATTCGAAATAATTGATCAAATAATCGGTCAAATATTTTTTTCGGTTCTAAAATCCAGTTGGAATGCGTTCATATCTGTTTATGTTATTACAGCGGGTGTATTAGATGAAACACTTGCACGTGGATATCACTTAAAGGATATTCGGAATTATTAATCGATTAATCGGTCAAATAAAAAATTGTAATTATTCGAAATAATTGATGAAATAATCGGTCAAATATTTTTTCGGTTCTAAAATCCAGTTGGAATGCTTTCATATCTGTTCATGTTATTACAGCTGGTGTATTAGGTGAAGCACCTGCACGTGGATATCACTTAAACTACATGTATATTCGGAATAATTGATCGATTAATCGATCAAATAATCGTTCGGTTCTAAAACTCAAATGGGAATGTATTCATATCCGTTCCAGTCATAACAGCGTGTTTACCACCAGCACCTGCAGATATCACTGAACCGATATTCGGAATTATAAGTCAATCTAATCGATCAAATAATCGTTCGATTCTAAAAATCCAGTTGGAACGTATTCATATCCGTTCAAGACGTAACAGCGGGTGTATTAGGAGAAGCACCTGTACGTAGATATCACTTAAAGGATATTCGGAATTATTAATCGATTAATCGGTCAAATACGAAAATTGCAATTATTCGAAATAATTGATCAAATAATCGGTCAAATATTTTTTTCGGTTCTAAAATCCAGTTGGAATGCTTTCATATCTGTTTATGTTATTACAGCGGGTGTATTAGATGAAACACTTGCACGTGGATATCACTTAAAGGATATTCGGAATTATTAATCGATTAATCGGTCAAATAAAAAAATGTAATTATTCGAAATAATTGATGAAATAATCGGTCAAATATTTTTTCGGTTCTAAAATCCAGTTGGAATGCTTTCATATCTGTTCATGTTATTACAGCTGGTGTATTAGGTGAAGCACCTGCACGTGGATATCACTTAAACTACATGTATATTCGGAATAATTGATCGATTAATCGATCAAATAATCGTTCGGTTCTAAAACTCAAGTGGGAATGTATTCATATCCGTTCCAGTCATAACAGCAGGTTTATCACCAGCACCTGCAGATATCACTGAACCGATATTCGGAATTATAAGTCAATCTAATCGATCAAATAATCGTTCGATTCTAAAAATCCAGTTGGAACGTATTCATATCCGTTCAAGACGTAACAGCGGGTGTATTAGGAGAAGCACCTGTACGTAGATATCACTTAAAGGATATTCGGAATTATTAATCGATTAATCGGTCAAATACAAAAATTGTAATTATTCGAAATAATTGATCAAATAATCGGTCAAATATTTTTTTCGGTTCTAAAATCCAGTTGGAATGCTTTCATATCTGTTTATGTTATTACAGCGGGTGTATTAGATGAAACACTTGCACGTGGATATCACTTAAACGATATTCGGAATAATTAATCGATTAATCGATCAAATAATCGTTCGGTTCTAAAACTCAAGTGGGAATGTATTCATATCCGTTCCAGTCGTAACAGCAGTGTGTATTAGGTGAAGCACCTGTACGTAGATATCACTGAAACGATATTCGGAATTATTGATCGATTAATCGACAAATAATCGTCCGGATCAAAAATCTATTAATGCGTGTAACCATGTGTATTCAATCCGGTGTGGGGCTTATTGTCACCGCTGTCACCGCCAGGTAGCGCTTTAGCACTGATCTAGATGAGTTCTCGTCAGATCACGCGAGAATGGCCTGGGACGATAAACATAAAAAAAAAAAAAAAAAAAAAAAAAAAAAAAAAAAAAAAAAAAAAAAAGTCTTACATCAGGAAAACATGTCCATGAAATGTATACCCACTTAAACCCCACTTTTATATTGCAAAACTGGGGTTTGCAGGGGTATACCTAATTTTCTTATTTTTGATCCAAAACATACATCATGGGTACTCGTTAGAAACGCCTCGGCGGTTCTAACGAGTACTCATAATGTATGTTTTGGATCAAACCGCGGTTCTAATTTGTACCCGCAATGTATGTGTTGAGCAAAAAATATAAAAGTATCAAAATTTTTCTACCGAAAATTTCATTTTTCACAGCTGAAAAAAAATCTATATGTGGCATGGGCATGCTTTCGTAATGAATATTGTCAAATTTGTAATTCTATACATGTACATACCGTCTGTATCTCTGTTATTATTGTCATTATTAGCTCCGTTAAACGCTTGTAGAAGACCACCATTCCTGTTGAACATACTCCCAAAATATTCACCACCACCACCATGTGAACCATGAATCAACGCGACCAACACACACACTACAAGTAACAGTCGCATCGTGTCACTATGACTGTTAAATCTGAAAACAAACATATAAACATATTAACAATAAAATAATTACACTACTACTACTACTACTACTACTACTACTAATACAGCTGACGCTGCTGCTGCTGCTTCAACAACAACAACAACTGCTACTACTACTGCTCTGCTGCTGCTGCGTCCGTCGTTGTTGCTGCTAGTACAACTACTACTACTGCTGCTGTTGTTGTTGCTGCTGCTGCTACTACTACTACAATTATAACTACTACTACTACTACTACTACTGCTGTTGCTGCTGCTGCTGCTGCTACTCCTATTACTACTGATAATAATAATAATAATAATAATAATAATAATAATAACAATAATAATAATAATAATAATAATAATAATAATAATAATAATAATAATAATAATTATAATAGCATTATTATTATTATTATCATCATCTCATTATTATTATTATTATTATTATAATTATTATTATTATTATTATTATTATTATTATTATTATTATTATTTTAGGACGACAACGTATTCAGCAGGAATGTCACACTTACTTATGGTCCATTAGAGACAGAGACATCTGGATCGATTAATCTGCTGATTTGAGTGACAGTTCCAAACTAAATGGTATTTAAAACGACATGCTCCAGAGAAATTTGGCTCAGGCAAGATCGGATGACAATTTTAAGTTTTTCAAGTGTTTTGCGGTTGTGTAACAAATACTCCAAAACTAAAATACACTGAAATACTTATAAATAAGTTGGATTGCATGCTGTCAGGATCAAATATTGATAATTACAACAACTTTTGATAATTGAAACCAAAAGACACCATATAAATTTTACTAACAAGTATCAATAGCAAGACTACTATTGTTCATACATCATCATTCGGATTTTTTTCAATATCACGCTTTTCTGAAACGGCTCGGAAAAATGATCACGTCTTCCTTTTGCATTCTTAAAGTCTTAAAAATTACACAAAGTCAGCTGACTAATGAAAAATCGATATCGAAAAAGCGTTTTGTTTGTACAAGACAGGTTTTCAAAACTTTTTAAAATTGGAATTGTAGCCAATTTGGAATAACTTAAGTCTTTGTGCACAATATTGTTTAGGTTTGGCGCACTTTATACTGTGACACAAAATAAGTAATTTTAATTTCGACTAGAAAATGGATACACCCCGTACATCATTCATAGTGCAGATCAGAAAATTTACAATGTAGGTACATTTTCTAACCAACATTCAATACACCTGTGAAAATGTGACTACCAACTTTAGACTGTGTATAATTTTCATTATAAAACTTGTGAAGATTTGTTTTACAATTTGTTAGAATCCAAAGTTGTTTCAATGCGAAAAAGGTTATCATCAAACATAAATTGCGGCGGACAGCGGCTATCCGACTAAGAATTGTTTTGCTCAATTTAAGAAACACGCTGATTTTCTTTGCGATAAATTTGAGGTAATTTTTCATAGGCTGACACATTGCTTGTTGATTTTGATCATAAATTCTTCATTTTCTGACCGATTTGTCGGCGGCAGATCCATACTTTTCCAGGGGAAGTTTCAAGATCACGTTTTCTTCTTTGGCTATACATTTTGCAGGTTGAAAATGTTGGGCCACATCAGGAGAACATGTCCGTGTAATGTATACCCCATTGAACCCCACTTTTATATAGCAAAACTGGGGTTTGCAGGGGTATACCTATTTTTCTTATTTTTGCTCTAAAACATAGATTGTGGGTACTCGTTAGAACCGCCTCGGCGAGGCAGTTCTAACGTGTACCCACAATCTATGTTTTGAGCAAAAATAAGAAAAATATCAATTTTTTTCTACTGAAAATTTTCATTTTTTACAACTTTAAAAATCACTGTATATTGCATGGGCGTGTTGGAGAACATGTCCGTGTAATGTATACCCCATTGAACCCCACTTTTATATAGCAAAACTGGGGTTTGCAGGGGTATACCTATTTTTCTTATTTTTGCTCTAAAACATAGATTGTGGGTACTCGTTAGAACCGCCTCGGCGAGGCAGTTCTAACGTGTACCCACAATCTATGTTTTGAGCAAAAATAAGAAAAATATCAATTTTTTTCTACTGAAAATTTTCATTTTTTACAACTTTAAAAATCACTGTATATTGCATGGGCGTGTTTTCGTAATGCAGGTTTTCGATATTACATTTTAGGACATTCCGATTTCACAAAATCCAAAAATTTTGTTTTTCCATAGAACTCAATGTAAAACTGCAGATCTTGTATGACTAGTGGCGAAACATGAAATTGTAGATCAAAAGCCGTTTAATCATTGAGAACGATCATTTATTTCGACATTTTATTCCTGTTTCGCTTTCCAACATAGGCTTTGACGGAGTGCAAAATCAAAACGGCAAACTCATTTCAGTAAAAGTGGAGTTTTTGCCCATATGATATATTGTATCCTCCGTAGCACAAAGACAAAATCTTCTGAACTTCCATAAATTGGCCTGTGGCTAGGCCAAGGTACAAAATATGTTTGATAAAAAAATCAATATCGCAAAAAAAAAAAAAAAAAAAAAAAAAAAAAAAAAGAAATGGATTTTTTAAAACTTTTCCCAAGAGCTAAAAGTGTCCCCTAAAGCATTTCCATGTGCATATTTGGCTCCATTTGGATAATACTAGTTTGGTATCGACTACACAGTTCACATCAATTTTCTTTGGCTCCATGTTGTTAAACATTTTAATGTGACTTGTAACCTTAATTAAATAGTCGAAACCATAGAATGGCCCATCCCCCTTTTTACTAATACGTTTACTGCCCTTAGGATCTCAGTTTTGATCTTTATTCTCTTCCAATGCATAATTTTTCAGAACAGTAAAATACTATTATAGTATTCATTTCTTCGGTTACTACAAGTTTTATGTTTTAACAGATTCCAATTAGTCACGTCGTTATTTTTAGGACACTTTGTATGCAAAATGGTGTTCTTCAAGCGTTTTTAAAAGAAGTTAATTTGAAAAAAAAAACGCTCTTTGAATGGATTGTGTGAGGATAGTAGCACTTTTCCAGCCATTTATAAAAAATGACTTAGTCTATATAATCGTTTTTTCTGCATTAATTTATAAATTCCTTTTGCACGTCCGATTAAAAGTCTGCTAATTTCGCCACAAACAATAATTATTAAAACATTATCCAGCAATAATAATAATAATAATAATAATAATAATAATAATAATAAAAAAAAGAAAAAAGAAACTTTTTTTTTTATCACAAATCACAAAATTTGCATAATACCTCATTAGATCTACAATTAGTCTTTGTATGTAGTTTGTTCCCTTGCCTCTCAGTTATATTTGTTAATCTGATATTGAAAAATTATTTTGTCACCAATTCCAATTAACAAATATATTTTAATATTAAACTTACGATCCTCAAATACAATTTGCTCTCGCTCTCTCGTATGACTGTGCGGCACTTATCAGCCGAATAGCTTTGCTAAAGCTCCCACAAATTATTAAAGTAAAAAAAAAACTTGGTCACCCGAATTAAAAAAAAGAAAAGCGTGTTTGGGGAAGGTAAAACCTATATTTGTTATATTGTTTCTTTTTTCACATGTTACACCTCTTACATGTTGCATTGACATACTTGCCAAAATCAACAGCTTCCGCAAATAGCTAGATGATATCGCAGTCTGATCAATGTTTTCACTGTTTGTATTATGGTCTGTCTGATATACTAAGTGATATTTTGTGACTTTTCACCGGTGATATCGGTATAAGCAAGGAAAAATTGCAGTTTTGGCAAACCCGCCAAATTGTGTCTATTTCCTTAGAAAAAATTCATCCATAGTGATAATGTTGTCTTGAAAAAAAAAAATAAAAATAATAATGTGTTTCATGCAGCCTAATGTTCTTTAAACCAGCACCAACAAGTTTTTAACGGTTTGCTTAATCAATAACATAAGATATTGTTTCAGCTCGCATATTTTTTTTTTATTTTTGAGTTATTGGTATTTTTTAACTCATTTAAGCCTGGCGTCACTTTTGTGGGACATAGGCAAACAGTATAGCCCCAGATGTAGAACGCGGCGTCCCATCTTGAGCTATTCTGTTTGCTCGGAGGAATTTCATCGAAAAATGAGATAAGAATTAAAAATCACTCCTAACGCCCCTAAAAGTGATATTGGAATTACTCAAATGATAATGACGGGAGAATCCATTCGTCAAATATGGGTTAAAGCTGGGCGGAACGGTCAATAGAGCGATATAAATTTTAGCGGTGCGTAATAAAGAAGTCCGGCCAAGCAGAACATAAAGTAATTTAGTCAAGATTCACCCGACCTGATCGCCCAATGTTACAAATTGAGCCGCCTCGTGGGAAAACCAACAATGTGATTTCCGAACAGGTCCGACACAAACCAGCCTGTACAGTCACAGAAGCAGGCTAGAAGCTAGAAATTTTGGATTTAGAAAGTAGAGGCATTGTACTATCCGTGAAGCGAAAACAAAGGTGCTGATCAGCTTCGCAGTTACTGCGAAGCTGATATGCGTCTTTGTTTTCGCATATGCAGATTGTTGGTTTTCCCATGAGGCGGCTCAAATTATGAATATAGATAGATTTATTAGTTTATAAAAGTTATGTGTTATTCAATGTAAACTACCACTGCGCACAGACAGACAACCCCGCCGTGCAGGAGATGCAATGCGCATTTAGTAAAGTGCGGGAACGGTTAAACCATGATACGCGAAAACTCTCCCATACATTATACAAAGATTTTTGTTTGGCTTTGAAACAAAAAAAGAGTCAATACTTGTCATGGAAATGTTTTCCTGATGCCGTGTATTATGAAACCCAGATATCGTGGATGGCAAAGTAACATCAGGAAAACATGTCCGTGAAATGTATACCCCTTGAACCCCACTTTTATACGGTAAAATTGGGGTATGCAGGGGTATATCTATTTTTCTTAGATGCGGTTCTAACGTGTACCCACAATCTATGTTTTGAGCAAAAATAGCAAATATTTTCTACTGAAAACGTTCATTTTTTACAACTTTAAAAATATCTGTATATTGCATGGATATGTTTTCATAATGGAATAAAGTCCCAACCGGGAGACCTGGCTGGCTTGAAAGTCTAGCTAAAACACTACAAAAATGTTGGTCGTTACCATGGCAATGTTGGTCGTTACCATGGCAACGCATGTAGAATGTGGCGTTTTACGAAGCGCTGGTCGATATATCAAATGCGCAGATTGTGTTTTACGAAAGCGCGCAAAAAAGACTACCAAAAGCGCGTTTAGAACCTGTTCTGTTTTTATAAGAGATATGGCTGCTTTAAACTACTGTCACACCTTCCTTTACGAATTAGCGGCGTGTCGCTCGCGAATCCTATGGGAACCGAGATAGTCGTATTTTGTTTAAGCGACGTATGAACAACGTACGAGTGACGTTCCTTCAATGTTCATGTGGCGTATCAGTGACGTTTCTGTATTCGTATGGAGTTTCACATCCGTATCAAGGCCATTAACATTCGTACATTATAATAATAATAATAATAATAATAATAATAATAATAATAATAATAATAATAATAATAATAATTATGATAAAATAAAAAACAAAATATGTTTCAGTTTAATTTTGAAACACATTCCAGGTCATATCAATCAACGCTACTTTACCTTCAGAAGCATATGGATTTTATGAGAGCACGCAAAGAATATGTGTATATTAATTTAATTAAATTTACATATCAAGAGACATTATGCAAGCAAAAAACTTCATAGATACACTTAGAACGCCATAAATACACCTTGTACGCCACAAATACGCCATTGATACGCGAGGTACCTCATACATACTTGGCTGATACGCAGTTGATACGCCGAGGCGGTTCTAACGAGTACCCACAATCTATGTTATGGAGCAAAAATAAGAAAAATAGGTTTACCCCTGCAAACCCCAGTTTTTCTATATGAAAGTGGGGTTTAAGGGGGTATCCATTTCACGGACATGTTTTCCTGATGAAATTGCAGAGAACCTAATTGCGATGATTGGGGCTGGGAAAAATGGATTGAAACTTTCTAGTAATTTGTTACTGACAATGGTTCGGTTGTAATGTTTGTGTTCATTATCTTTGGTTTTGGTTTAGGCGCGACCCATATCATGAAAACATGTCCATCCAATGGATACACCCTTATACGCCACTTTTATATATGAAACTGGGGTACACAGGGTTATTCCTTTTTATTTTGCTCCAAAACATAGATTGTGTATACTCGTTAGAACCGCTTTGGCAATGTGGTTCTAATGTGTACGCACAATCTATGATTTTAGCAAAAATAAGAACAAATATCGAAAGTTTTTTCTGATACATTTCATATTTTACAACTTTTGAAAATCTCTGTATATTGCATGGGCATGTTTTCCTAACGCTAATCGTTTTTCATTTGTGCTCATCATCTTTGCGTTTGGTTAAAGCGCGACCGAAGATATACAAGTTTGTATTGGCTCCAAAAGACGTTTTAAAGAGTTGTTCATATGTGACAATATAAATTATCATTATATATATTTACATCAACAAGCTAATGATGAAACACGTACTAGTCAAAAGTCAAATTGCCCAATAAACAACCCATGCGAAACTGTTAAATTAGCCAAGATTCATTCGGGCTTATCACTCAATGTTGTACAAAATCATTAAAAATGACAAACGACATGGCCATATCTACCAGTATGGTTTATGTTAATCAGGAAAACATGCCCATGAAAAGTATATCCCCTAAGGCCCCTCTTTTGTATAGTAAAATTTGAGTTTACAGACATATACCTATTTTTCTTATTTTTGATCCAAAACATAGACTGTGGGTACTTGTTAGAACCACCTTGTCGATGCGGTTCTAGCGTATACCCACAAATAATGTTTTGAGCATAAATGTCAAAAATATCATTTTTTTCCCACCGGATTTTTTTTCTTCAATTTTTTACATTTCTAAAATTCTCTATATACTACATGAGCGAGATTTCGTGATGTTGAGGTTTATTATCATTACGAAAACTTGCCCATGCAATAAACAGAGATTTTTTTAGCTTTAAAAATGGGAAATTTTCAGCTGAAAAATGTTGATATTTTCCTTATTTTTGCTCAAAACATAGATTGTGGGTACACGTTAGAACAGCCTCGCCGAGGCGGTTCTAACGAGTACCCACAATCTATGTTTTGGAGCAAAAATAAGAAAAATAGGTATACCCCTGCATACCCCAGTTTTACTATATAAAAGTGGGGTTTAAGGGGGTATTCATTGCACGGACATGTTTTCCTGATGTATAGTTCATACAAGTCATCCGTAGAGGAAAAAACATCAGTTGATGAAACCGACACACTGGTGATTTCGGGCGTTAACATTTTTCACATAACGAAAACATGCCAATACAATTTACGTACTTAATTAACCATCTTTCATCATCATAAAAATATTATTTTATTCATGAGTAACTTGTAATTGCGCATTTTACCACTAACATTAATCTGATCTGCATTTTTTTTTGTCCTTTGAGACCAATTAGAGTATTCAGAGTATTAAAAATTGTATGTTTAGAGCCATCTTTTGAACGATGTTCCCCGTTTTGTGTATTCTTGTGTGAATTTGTGAAATTGCAGTATATTTATCTAGCTATCGTCGCCGGTTTATAAAGGTTTATAAAGGGTCACTGATGAAGGTTCAGTACACGCAATATGGCCCATAATACCTCCCTTTGAACGTTTTCACTGCTTCCAAAGGATCAAGATTTTATATTTTATTTGCGACTTAAACCACATCCTGTATGTGTGTCTGTTAAAACAAATAGCGACTTTCATCAATTTTCTGCATTGGAGCCTGGTTAAGCAGTAAGTGACTTAAATCATTATCCCGCATTGGTGCCCAGTAAAGCAGTTTGTGACTTAAATCAACATTCCGCATTGGTGCCCAGTAAAGCAGTTTGTGACTTAATTCGGCA
Organism: Rugalucina vietnamica; assembly: GCA_964017185.1. Lineage (NCBI taxonomy): Eukaryota > Metazoa > Mollusca > Bivalvia > Lucinida > Lucinidae > Rugalucina > Rugalucina vietnamica. Next base: position 11,041,505 of record OZ024885.1, read on the forward strand.
TGTCGCATTGGTGCCCAGTAAAGCAGTTTGTGACTTAAATCATTATCCCGCATTGGTGCCCAGTTAAGCAGTTTGTGACTAAAATCAACATTCCGCATTGGTGCCCAGTAAAGCAGTTTGTGACTTAATTCGGCATGTCGCATTGGTGCCCAGTAAAGCAGTTTGTGACTTAAATCGGCATGTCGCATTGGTGCCCAGTAAAGCAGTTTGGGTCCGGACACAAGAAAACCTGTCGGCCTGACAATGACTCTGAATACAGGTATAGCCCATACAGGAATACTGAATATTGATTTCAGAGGGAGGCAGTTATATTGCACAGCTTATTAGGGACCATAAACCAATACACTCTGAAACACAGGTATTATCCTTTAGTGGCTTCTTTATTACCCCCTGTAAAGAGATAATCACCTCATTTGATATCTGACACCATTATGGGCCATTAACCGAATAAAGTGTGGTACCACTTTAGCTCCTTCAGAGTCTACCTCTTTAAGCAATACATATGCTACTAAAAGTTTGATAGGGATCATCCCCATTTAAATCCCATACAGAAATATTTTGAAAGCCCATATCTATCCAACTAGTAATCAGATTTGAATTTGGTCCTCACAAATCAACTTCAGATTGAATGGATATCATTTATAGTCAAAAACATTTTTTTCTGGTTTGATAAGGTGGAGAACGATGTGCGTTGCCGCCAATATCTGGGTGGACAGACAGCGATATCGCTAATTAAGCGAGAGAGCCACTAATTTTGCCTCTATGGTAAGACAAAACAACGCTAAGGTTGTCTTGAGTTGATGTATTCGTCATCATCCCTAAGAGATACTTAAATTGGTCGTACGTTGATATTAAGCTTAAGATAGCTTTGAGTTACCAACCCCTAGTGAACAATTGTGTTAGTCCTGTCGGGAAGGGGCTGATAGCTCAATAGCTCAAGTGGTAGAGCGTCCGCTTCGGGATCGGGAGGTCGCAGGTTCGATCCTCGGCCGCGCCATACCGAAGGCGTAAAAATGGTACTGGAAGCTCCCTTGCTGACGCTCGCAATAAAAGGGTAGTTCTAGGAAGATACAAGAAGGCAGGTAAGTATCTGTTAAGGATATTTGTTATAGCTAAGCTCATGAGCTAATGTTGTCTGTTAAAAACGCGACGTTAAATAAAGCTTCTTTATCTTTATCTTTATCTTTAATCCGACTCCACAACTTTAACCAGTACTGTGAATCCCAACAAACGTATCAAAGACCTGTATTCCTGTCTATTTAGTGTCATTAGCTGATCGATGTTATGAGTCCGGACACAAGAAAACCTGTCGGCCTGACAATGACTCTGAATACAGGTATAGCCCAAACAGGAATACTGAATATTGATTTCAGAGAGAGGCAGTTATATTGCACAGCTTATTAGGGACCATAAAACCAATACACTCTGAAGCACAGGTATTATCCTTTAGTGGCTTCTTTATTACCCCCTGTAAAGAGATAATCACCTCATTTGATATCTGACACCATTATGGGCCATTAACCGAATAAAGTGTGGTACCACTTTAGCTCCTTCAGAGTCTACCTCTTTAAGCAATGTATATGCTACTAAAAGTTTGATAGGGATCATCCCCATTTAAATCCCATACAGAAATATTGTGAAAGCCCATATCTTTCCAACTAGTAATCATATTTGAATTTGGTCCTCACAAATCAACTTCAGATTGAATGCATATCATTTATAGTCAAAAAATTTTTTTCTGGATTTTTTTTTTCTTTTTTTTTTTTTTTTTGGGGGGGGGGGGGGGTGAAGGGGTGTTGAAGAACGCATTTTTGACACAAAATCACAAATTTTGACTTTTTGAAATTCTCAGTTTCAGCACTTGGATATCAACCTTTAAACGCAAAGAGAAACTTTTTCGTGATAAAATATTTCTTGCAACCAGTGTAAGGGAAAGTGGTGTAAACCCCCTAGGCCAACCCACTTGATTTTGTGTAACGACAAATTTTAGGGGTGCATGTGTTTGGACCCATGTGTTGAAAAACTGAAAAAAAAAATTTTTTATAAAGCTTTCAATTTTCTTAACATGGATAATTGTCCTTCACATATATGTAAGAATTCAGAAACTTTTAGCAGTATATAAAATACACACCATTAGTGTTAATGTTCAGTTCGTTGTGAAGTAGATACTGATGCGCAAAATTGATTTACTGTTGTCATAAGTAATTGCAAAATAGTTCTCAATAAGTACTGAATTTTATGTGCAACTTGTTGAAAAGAAGATGTAGAAAAAGTTTGACAAATGTGTGGTTGTGCGTTTGATGTAATGATTTATGTAGTTGATGATTAAATCTACTAGTAAATTAAAACTTCAATAGTGCGTATAGTTTAAATTTATCTAGTTACTGTGCACACACATCTTGCATGTCAAGCGCTAGGCGGATCTATTAAGATTTAAGATTAAATAAGCCACCCTTGCTGATTGTTGGGCTTTAATACCTGTTTAAACTTAATTTAGTTATACAGAAAATAAAGATCCCCCAAGAGCAGTGAACATATAAATGAGAAAGATGATGGGACATACCGCGGTTTCGGCTACTTAAGCTTCGTCAGCGACCCTTTAAATTTGGCAACATGAAGCCAAAGAGAATTGCTGTTGCCCTGAAACCTTCAACATTGTAGTCGATACAAATACTAGTATCATCCAAATGTGGCCAAATATGAATATTAAACTTTCGTTAGAAAAAGAATCTAAACCGATATCAATATTGAAAACATACACCATCCATTCCTTACTCTCTGTATTCTAGATTGGCAATCCCCAGGCTCAAGCCATATTTTGCCGTCAACCAATTCGGAAACACGCAAAATTTATATGTTTTCTAGCTGCGAGATAGTCATGATAGCACTGCAACCATTTGAGCCGCCTCGTGAAAAAACCAACAATGTGGTTTCCGAACAGGTCCGACAAAAACCGGCCTGTACAAGCACAGAAAATAGCTAGAAGCTTGAAATTTCGGATTTAATTAGAAGAGGAATTGTACTATCCGAGTAGCGAAAACAAAGGCGATGATCAGCTTTGCGGTTACCGAGAAGCTGATCTGCGTCTTTGTTTTCGCCTATGCAGATTGTTGTTTTTCCCATGAGATGGCTCATTTATGTCATTTTAACCATCTTGACCAGTGCAGTGAACTCCGTTTATTAAGTTAATTTTATGATTATGATGCTGCGATTATTTTATCACAATGATTATGGAAACACACCCATGCATTTAACAGTATTTTGCAGATGTAAAAACTGATACGCTTTTGTTGAGAAAAAATGATATGTTTTAAAAGTGCTGCCCAAAATATCGATTGTGGGCACACGTTAGAACCACCTCGGTACATTTGTAAATGTGGTTCTTACTTGTACCCACAATGTATGTTTTGGATAAAAAATAAGAAAATTTGTATACATGTACCACTCAAACCCCCCAGTTAACTTCATGAAAGTGGATTTTAAATTGGTATACTTTTAATGAACATATTATTGTGATGAGTAAATCTTTAATGGACACCTTCCGTGCACCAAAATAAATGAGCCGCCTCATGGGAAAACCAACAATCTGCATAGGCGAAAACAAAGACGCAGATCAGCTTCGCGGTAACCGCGAAGCTGATCAGCGCCTTTGTTTTCGCTACTCGGATAGTACAATTCCTCTTCTACTTAAATCCGAAATTTCAAGCTTCTAGCTCTTTTCCGTGCTTGTACAGGCCGGTTTGTGTCGGACCTGTTCGGAAACCACATTGTTGGTTTTCCCACGAGGCGGCTCGAATGAAATGAGCCGCTGCATCAGAGCTGCTGCATCAGAAAAACAACAATTTGCATATGCGAAAACACAGGCGCAGATCAGCTGTGCAGTAACTGCACAGCTGTTCAGAGTCTTTGTTTTCGTTACAGGATTCCTTTTCTACTTATATTCAAAATTACAAGCTTCTAGCCATCTTCAGTGACTGTACAGGCCGGTTTGTGTCGAGACTGGTCGGAAACCCAAATTGTTGGTTTTCTCATGCGAAAGCTCATATCGGGTCTCTGTGACACCTTTGTTGCATACAGAATATGCTTTTTTTTTAAAAAAGTAAATTACTAATCGTCTGAGCATTAATGCATTATTTCATGCGAATAAATATAGTCAAATATGGCTTATATGCACCAGTGCAAGTATGCGTGTACTGTTGTCATTTGCGTTTGATTTATCATTGAAATGATCATACCAAAGGACCGTGAATGTCACGGTTCGTTACGAAAATTGTGCCCATGTAATATATAGTTCGGCAAATGGGTCACTGTATGGGCGGCAACTTTAATATTCATATCTGGGCGTGGTCGGCTAGTCCATCTGTTCAAGTAGGGAGATAATAGAAAAGTCGAATTCAGTCAGCCTAGAACGCTGTCACATATTTTACCGTTAAAGATCAGCTACCTATTTTGTCCAATCCAGTAAACTAGACAAACTCGGATTTTCATTCTAACGGACAACATGTGAGTTGTGTCTTTCAACTGTATACCTTTGGCTTTTACCTAGGTCAAAAGTAGACCATACCCAATAACGCATTCATAAGGTAACGCCCATACAGTGACCTATTTGCCGAGCTATACAGAGAATTATTCAGCGTTAACAATCGTTAACATTGCAAAAATTTGATAATTCTAATGTTTGCTCAAGACATTGATTGAGGGTACTCGTTAGAACCGCATCGCTGAGGCGGTTCTAAAGAGTACCCACAATCTATGTTTTTTCACGGACATGTTTTCCTGATGACATCAAGAAAACATGTCCGTGTAATGTATACCCCTTGAACCCTTCTTTTTTATAGCAAAACTGGGGTATGCAGGGGTATACCTATTTTTCTTATTTTTGCTCCAAAACATAGATTGTGGGTACTCGTTAGAACCGCCTCGGCGAGGCGAGGCGGTTCTAACGAGTACCCACAATCAATGTTTTGAGGAAACATTAGAATTATCAAAATTTTTGCAATGAATTTGAGCAAAAACAAGAAAAAAAAAAAAAAAAAAAAAAAAAAAAAAAAAAAAAAAATCAGCTGAAAATGTTCAATTTTTAAAGCTCAAAAATCTTTGTTTACTGCATGGGCAAGTTTTCCTGATGAGGCCCGTGAATGTCACGGTTGTGGGAAAGTTTCGGCTGAGTTATCAGGGCGTTGGCATTAATTCGCTCAGGCAAGAAATAGGATGTGATGTGATTGTAACTTATCTTAACTTCATCATCTAAATCATACACGGTACACATGCTTAATCGGATGTTTTTTTGACTTTTGTATCGCTGATAAGAAAAAAAAAAAAAAAAAGAGAAAAAAAATCCGTGAATAGTGTCATGTTTCGCCATCCATTACGAACACTTGCCAATATGATACAAAGATAAAAATCAAAAACTTCATTGGAAAAAATGTTATTTTTAATATTTTTGCTAAAAACTTTGATTGTGGGTATACTTTAGAACCGCCTGGCTGAGGCAGTTCTAACGTGTATCCACAATCAATGTTTTGGAGCAAAAATAAGAAACAAAATCATTATACCCATTTTACTGTATAAAAATCGGGTTTAAGGGGACATACAGTACACGGACATGTTATCCTGATGATTGATGTCTGGTGTCTTCATTGTGGACGTAGGCGACCGCTACAGAGCCAGGTGGGTCACCGGGTTTTTAGTCCCAGCTGCGGCTTGCTGCACATGCATTTGTCTTTATCTATTAAAGACAGGGCTGGACCACTACATACAATCTGTTATATCGACACCCTGTATCCGCATGCTAATGTTATTGTTTACCACTGGAAATGTTGATGAATTCGTACGTAAAATGACAATTAGCAGACGATTCTGAGAATAAAATGTCATTTTTCGCTTATTTCTACACGATCTGTCCCTTTAAGAATACCTGAGGAATCTCACTCTTACCTTTATCCTATTGCACGTACTTTTTCCCCGATTTACCTTTTTAGGGGGCACGATAAAGGGAAACAAGACGCTGACGCTGTAAGCTGGCGCCCAAAGTTCATTTCAGTCCTAATTAGTTCTACGATATGTAAATATACCCAGGGAATATAAACTACCAAACTCAAAGCTTTGATTGTTCTTAAAAAGGCCGTTTTCCAGTTTTCATGTTATTGTTTTCGCGAGTAGGTGTTATTACATTTCCCTGCTAAGTTATTACTTCTTCGGGTAAAAAATAACAAATGATAAGGTTTCCTACTGTTGATAGTGATGCCTTTCTTTAATTAGACGGAATGTTTCCATCGGTATTCCGTTTGACCTCTTCATACCAGGGGAAGTGGAACGAGGTACCGAAGTGGAGCGGAGTGACAGTTAGCGAGCTGATCTATTCTTTAATAAAAAAAATGGGTGAGCATAAATCTCGACTTTCTAACAGGAAATTGAGGAAAGAAGACTGACTTTCCATTTATTTTCATTTAAGCGGTATATTGGGAATATTTTTATTTCTATATGTGTTTATTTTTTTAAAAACAACTGTGTGATTTTCGAACAGGCCCGACACAAACCGAACTGTACAAACATAAATTTAGAAAATCGACAAATTGTACTATCCATGTGGACGTCGCGTCAGGAATTGCCTTCATATTTATCATGTCAAAATCAACGTAAATTACGACGTTGTTTTATTTGAAGGTGAATAACTAAAGGTTTTGTTCGGAAGAGTACATAATGTCTTTAAAGACTTAGCTCCTGAAGGAGCTATATTGGTACCATTGTTTAATCGGTTAATGACCCCTAATCATCCTTAGATCAAAGGACTGTCATAATGAGGTATTTATCACATTTTTGCAGGGAACAACAAAGAGACCCCCAAAGGATAATACCTTTAGTTCCACTCTTTATTGGTTTTATGCATGGTCCCTATTAACCTGTGCAATAAAACTGCCTCCCTCTTCCTCTTTTTGGCCCCTACCTGTCCGCGAATTTTACAGACTACATGTACTCTGAAAGCTTTACCTGAAGTCGTTCTAGTCAATGCATTTAAGAATGCAAACAACCGACAAATCCAGAATCACTTGTGAAAACGCACGACGCTTCAACGTTAGATTTGGCAGAATAATTACAGAGCTATGGGCATTGGAATTTGTTAGTGCAGACCGTTGTTACAAGTATACAAGTTGGTTTTTAGACAAAATCACCGCGTAAATAGGTACCACGCTAAAATGCGACGTATTTTTGATAAAATTTGAGCACAATCCCACAACGAATAAACATGCTACACGTACATTCAGAATTGTTATGATGACTTTTCCGTATGACGGCAACTTCAGAACAGCGAAAACAAAGGCGCTGATCAGCTTCGCAGATACTGCGATGCTGATCTGCGCCTTTGTTTTCGCATATACATGTATACAAAACGTTGGTGTTTTCACGACGGTACTCATATAGGACCTCTGGTCCTATAAATAATCACCTGGGATATGCGACCTAAGCTGACCTTGGTATAAAATAGGTCAAGGTCATCATTGGGGTCATGATGTATACAAACTTTGTAGAGCCGAAAACAAAGGCGCTAATCAGCTTGGCAGATACTGCGATGCTGATTTGTGCCTTTGTTTTCGCATATATACAAAACGTTGGTGTTTTCACGATGGTACTCATATAGGACCAATGGTCCTATAAATACTCACCTTGGATATGCGACCTACGCTGAACTTGGTATAAAATAGGTCAAGGTCATCACTGGGGTCATGATGTATACTTTGTAGAGCCGAAAACAAAGACGCTGATCAGCTTGGCAGATACTGCGATGCTGATCTGCGCCTTTCATTACGAAAACTTGCCCATGCAATATACAGAGATTTTTTTAGCTTTGAAAATTGAAAATTATCAGCTGAAAAATTTTGATAGTTTTCTTATTTTTGCTCAAAACATAGATTGTGGGTAGACGTTAGAACCGCCTCGCTGAGGCGGTTTTAACGAGTACCCACAATCTATTTTGGAGCAAAAATAAGAAAAATAGGTATACCCCTGCATACCCGAGTTTTGCTATATAAAAGTGGGGTTCAATGGGGTATACCTTTCACGGACATGCTTTCATGATGTGTTTTCGCATATGCAAAACGTTTGTGTTTTGACAACGCGTCTCAGCTACGATCAGAAGCAAATTTTTGTTTCACCTGTTTTCAGAGGTGTTTTTTAAAAGTTGTACCTTTGGCTTTGTTTCACTTTTTCCGAAATCTGTAAGTTAAACAGTTGCGAAAAATATATACCTTTTTATCATTCTATGCCACAGAATTCCGTTATATCCAAAATTATATTTCATCTTCAAAATCATGAAAAATTCAGAAAGGGGAGCTAACTTTTTACTTAGGAATCGGATTTAGCCGAAACTTAATATACTTAAAGCTGGTGTCTATATCCTGGTTATGAATAAGTTTGAATAGAATCAGATTAATAGCTAGCTAGAAAATAAGAAAACATTGTTTTCACCATTATAACCCTATGGGACCTATCCGTTGCCATGGTAACCAGAGTTTTGATCCATTCCACCCTATATTGTAATAAAAGTTGTGTTCTGATAAAAAGATGCGTCATGTGAAATTTGATGGTTCTGGGTTCATTGGTTTTAGAAATTTTGCACTTTTTGATGTAGATTTTTTCTCTACGGACAGGACATTTTTGACCAAAATATAATTTCTATAATTCTACATTGTCAGTGGTGTTGGTATAATATTTTTCTCATGACAATTATTAGTTCATAAGACTCCATTTCCCAATGTGATTTAAACTTCCAGAAGTATGTGACGTCATAGAGAAATGACATCTTACGGACAGGACACTTTTTTGTTACATTGTCCTCAGTAATTTGGGATATAAATATCTATCCAGTGATAAAAGTAAGTCACGCGACTGGTTATTTTTATCGATAAGGTATGACCAAATATTGTTTATAACACATTGGAAGTAGTATTGGATGTACATGTAACAATCTGACTTATCTGGCAGGTCACTTTTCTCTCTTTAAAATACCTCATTTTGGCACATGTCATCAGCTTTAGTAATCATGGCATAACTCAAAAACAAATAGTCGTAGCCCATTCAAATAAACGGCAGAATAAAGGGGATATGACCACTTACTAGCCACAGAATATTTTATATGCAAATAAAGTGTCAGTTTCAATCCCTTACACATAAAAAGAAGCAATTTTCAAGTGAGACAGTATAACACCTGTTTTGGGGGTATTTTTGGTTAAACTTATACTGTGAAAAAATGGTTTGTCCAATCAACATATTTTTTTTAGGCCAGTGAGAATTAATTGATCTTGACATCCTGCAATTCAATTTAAGTAAGTTAGTGTCGAAGAATTCGTTACACAACCGCATAACACTAGGTAAATTTAAAATTGTCATCTGATCTTAGCTGACCCGAACGGTACTCATATATAGTCAAAAAAGGGAACTACAGTACATATAACCTCTTTTGCATGGCAGATTACATTTCAGGCTATCACAATCACACATAACAGTGTTATTTGTGATTGTGATAGCCTGAAATGTAATCTGCTATGCAAAAGGGTAAACAATGGCAATAAATAAGCAGTGGAAAATCATAGCAATGCGTTTTAAATATGGCATTTTTGGCTTTGATTCATGACTTAAAGGTAATATTTTACTGTCTTTCTGGTCACAATTATTGCCTGTACACTATCATAAAACGTAAATAAAGGAAAATCACAGAGAAATTACTTACAGCGTCTACAACTTGTTTTCCGTTATTATGTCTTCTAAAACGGTATATCGGGAACCATGCATGTGAAATAGGATCAAGGTCAAAGTGTGAGTCCTCAGATCGTCCAGAAATAAGCGACAAACAATATTTTATTCTCAGAATCGTGTGCTAATTGTCGTTTTACGTACGTAATCTTCAACATTTTAACCATAATATTAGCTTGAGAATACAGGGTGCCGATATAACAGGCTGACTGCCGTGTATCTGTACTGTTCCTGTGTTCATAACAATTCTTTTGCATCACTGATTACATTTTTAATGCAATCACAGTCACACATACCCATAAACACTCTTTATATGCATTCATAGTCACTCAACATAATGAACATGATCCTTTTACATCAACACATCAACGTGAGGATACTATGACGTCAACAGTAAGAAACCTTATCTTAGCTGGAAGAAATAATAACACTGGCAATAAATAAGCAGTGGAAAACAATAACAACGCTTTTTTTTAATATGGAATTTTTGGCTTTGATTCACGACTTAAAAGGTAATATTTTACCGTCTTTTCGGTTGGAAATATTGCCTGTATACTATCATAAAACGTAAATAAAAGAAAGTTACAGAAAATTTACTAACAGCGTCTACTTCTTGTTTTCCTTTATCGTGTCTTTTAAAACGGTAAATCGGAGAAATGGTACGTGCAATAGGATAAAGGTAAGAGTGAGATACCTTTAGTATTCTTAAAGGGACAGATCGTGTAGAAATAAGCGAAAAAATGACATTTTATTCTCAGAATCGTCTGCTAATTGTCATTTTACGTACGAATTCATCAACATTTCCAGTAGTAAACAATAACATTAGCATGCGGATACAGGGTGTCGATATAACAGATTGTATGTAGTGTGGACTATATAAAGGGGATTAGCATTCAGTTGTCATTTTCTCACTAGACTTCAGACCATTCACATCAAATTTCAGCCAATAGATGATATATAGTCCTAAATACAGTAATGTTGATTGGCTTATAATCAATAATTGATTACCTGTGTTTTACCTGTATTTTGACCCCCTCGGCACAGAAACCCTGTCTTTAAATTAATCAATAATATTTGGCACTCCCACTTGTCAGGGTATGCTTCGTTGCTGTTGCCATCAGGAAAACATGTCCGTAATATGTATACCCTCTTAAACCCCACTTTTATATCGTAAAACTGGGGTATTTTTCTTATTTTCTTATTTTTTGCTCAAAAACTTAAATTGTGGGTACACGTTAAAACCACCACGCCAAGGCGGTTCTAACGTGTACCCAAATTCTATGTTTTGAGCAGACATATTAAAAATATGCATGGGCAGATTTTCGTTATGCTTCGTAACGATTCGGCGTTTGTTTCGTAGACGAAGATATGAGCGACATAATTCAAACTTAAACATCCTAAATAGAGGACCTTGCACTCGTGGTCATTTCATATGAAATTTATTAAACGAGCCTTCGGTAAATTTCAAGTAAAATGACCACGAGTGTAAAATTGGTTTCATCATATGACTTCACAATAAGATTTTATCGCATTTTCAATGAAAATTTACAGTTTTACGGACGTCGTCAATGACGTTACGTATTCCCGAAAAAGTATTGATACACGTGTGTTCATAACACATCTTATTGCATGACGTTATTAACTGGAAAAAATGCGACGTCATATGATAAATAGATTGATCTTAACGACCGTGTACATTTTTGTATAGGGCTGTGGCAAGATAAAATGGACAAAAAGTGTTTCCTGGGTGTCAATTTTTCAACTTGTTCAAATCATCATCTCTTTAGCACTATGTGATAGCCAAATCACTGCCAAAACCAGAAATGGTAATGAGAAGATAACTTTTTGCCATATTTGCTGACAGTGTCTTTTTTTGAGATGAACCCCTGAAAACTCTTCGGACGCTACAACCACCTTTTAAAGCCAATAACTGAAAGAATGAAAACTGTGTTGTTTGTCTTTTCATGTTTTATTATTAAGTTTAGTCCTTCATCCAAAAAACAAACATGGACCAAAGTTGCTTTGAATTTGCTTATGTATTTAATTTCCACATCTTTTGAAGTACTGTATCAAAGTAACATTTTTTATAGTTTTTTTTTAGGTTAGTTCTGAGAGAAGTGAATGCAAACATCTGTCTTACTCAAGGATGTGTTGTTGGTATTGTTTTCTCTGACATACAACCCAAACCTTTCCAAAAGATATTGGGCAATTTTTTTTGTAAAGCATTACAGTCAGCTCTTTGGATGATACAAATGCTCTTCGGACGATACACAATGCTCTTCGGATGATACACAATGCTCTTCGGATGATACAGCTTTTGAATCAATTTCATGATTTTTTCATGATTTTCACCATAAAGCTACTTGATAGATATCTTACATTATTATAAAAGCTTCTTTTTTCCATTTTAATCTTTTTAAAAATTGTAAGTGAACTCTTCGGACGATACATAGAACTCTTCGGATGATACAATTCAAGAGCTGTATCGTCCGAAGAGTACTATGTATCGTCCGAAGAGCTCTTCGGATGATACAAACCCAAGAATGATATAGATTTTAATACATGCATCTATTATTTAAATAAAACCAAAGCATAACAATGATCACTCATATGTTTCCTAATTCATCACTGCATATTAATTTTATATGATTTTTATATGTGTGTCCTAAGAATGAACTTAGGAAGCCGAATTTCTAAAAATCATTTTTTTCAAAGTTCAGCATACTATGATAGAAGATTTTTGGCTTACAAATCATCACATCTTAATTTGTGAAAAGCTTAGGTAAAAAAACAAAATAGAGAAACAGAGAACAAAATCACAGACCAACATTTTGTGAAAAGCACTCTTCGGATGATACAAAAATTTGTTTCGGACACATATCGGCAACAATGTTTTCCGAAGGTTTACACAGAGCAAAAAAATTTCCTTGTGTTCTTATACTGTTTTTCATCTACCATTAAAAAAGGTAATATGAACTGTTTGTAAATTTGTGCATAAGAGAAAATAGCCACTCTTCGGATGATACAGGCCGTTTCGGACACCCTAAAAAATAGCATATAAAAAGTGATATCAATTTTCCTCTTAGTAGTCAGCTTTCCAAAGCCTGAAGTATAAAAGAAGACATGTCATGACTATTACACACCACAGTTTCAATTACACAATTCATATATTTGGTATTTTTATAATGGTTTACAAAAAGCTATCAAATTTTGAAAAATCTTTTTGTAACATCCGACCACAAATGTTCAAACGTTTGTCATATGAGCATCAGTTGCCATAAAATTCTAAACAATATATCAAAACAAACATCAGTAATATCTCCAGGTTATAAAGCTATATATGTGCTGCTTTGGAGCTAGATAAGGGTTAAAAAATGCAAATGAAATTTGTTGAAAGTATACATGAAACATTGTACACTCAAAATTTAGCCATTTTAAGGCATTTATTTTGATATTTCATCGCAGTCACTAATTGTCTTTCCAGTTTGCTACCACTATGTACCACTATCTGAGGCATAAACTGTCTCTATATCTCAAAGCATTGTTTTTGTACATATGAAAAGGTTGAAATGACCATTTTATCTTGCCACAGCCCTATACCGTTTCGTCCTTATTACATAACAACGATTGTTTCATTAATTTTGGACCAAACTTCTTACAATACCAGTTGCAGACGTACGTCAATCGTGTGCGTTGTTTTATCCCCAAAAAGTATAGCATGACATACGAGTACACGTAAATGTATATCAACAGTTTTCGGTTCATTTTTTTCCATTAATATTATTATACATCGATAAAATTGACTTCAGGTGTTTTGATTTTTTCAGATGTATATCAGTTACAAATAATATGTTTTAGGAAATTCATATATTTTAAGCCTAGATTTGAACCTTCGCATGAGAAAACCAACAATTTAGGTTTTCGACCAGGTACGACATATTCCGGCCTGTACAATTACAGAAGCAGGCTTGAAATTTGAATTTTCGGATTTACATAGAAGAGGGATTATACCTGTAATATACGACACAGCGAAAACATAGGCGCTGATCTGTGGCCATGAAACATTCGACCGTATATTCACAGTCACTATAGGTTTTGCTGATAACATCAATATAACATGTCATCAGGATAACATGTCCGTGTAGTGTATACCCCATTGAACCACACTTTTACTGATGATATAGCAAAACTGGGGTATGCAGGGGTTTACCTATTTTTCTTATGTTTGCTCCAAAACATAGATTGTGGGTACTAGTTAGAACCATCACGGTGAACCGTCCCGGCGAGGTGGTTCTAACGTGTACCCACAATCTATGTTATGAGCAAAAATAAGAAAAATATCATTTTTTTTTAGCCGAAAATTTTCAATTTTTAAAGCTAAAAAAATCTCTATTTATTGCATGGGCAAGTTTTCGAAATGATATCAATATAACAAACCGGGGTGTACAATTGTCGTATTATTGCTCTAAAACTGGATTGTGGGTACCCATGCATACTCCGATAACTAAACAGTTAAAACGAGACAATGCTGGTCACAGTGAGGCGGCAATAAACCATGAGGCCACTGTACGTCTTTTGCCATTATCTCAATCAGTTTACTATATCACAGCTGAAAATCAAGTGGTACGGAGTGTATACAAACCGATAAAATGATCGGTGACGCACATTGCAATTGACACCAAAATTGAGGTGAGATATCCGGGTTTTCTCCTTTGGCGTTTACTCTTTGGACTAATGAATAGGTACAGGCAGTGCAGAAATTGTATATTTATTGAATGAAAGTAATATAAGGAGTCAAGGCTATTTCGTTTGTTGCGAACACTTCAGAAATATGAACCTATAATGGCACTCATTACTTTCATCACAATTACGAAAAAAAAAAAAAAAAAAAAAAAAAAAAAAAAAAAAAAAAAACGATTTCTTAATATGCTACTTTTATTGTCTGCACCTATCCACCAGCCAATAGAGTAGACGTTGCAGGAGAAAATCTAACCTTAAACCTTAACTTCGGTGACGATTGCAATGTGTGGTCAGTTGTATGTATACAATACCACGTGATTCTCAGTAGTGTATTGGCAGTTTAAAAATGGCCCCGGTCCGGCATTTTGAGCCTTTGGACCCCAGTGAGGCTGTACTGTATGCATGGAAATCACCAAGTGATATACCAAAATAACAAGTTCCCAGACAGGCATGATCTGATAAAATTTCTATGAGTAACTTTATAAATAAAAAGAGATTTTGATGTAAGGACTGCAACATTTTTGTGCGGCATTTTTCATTAAAGTCAAATTTCAAAGCTATCATATCGCATCAAATTAAGGAATAGAAATTGAAGTGTAAGCTCAGGGCCCCAATCAGTTAACACAACATTTTGTTTAGCTCTGTCACTTGTTTACTTTTTTATGAGTGCTTTTTAAAAAAGTAAGGAGTGTAAAGTTTTTTTTCCCACTTTACATCTAAACATCAACGAAACGCCATTATTTTATGAACCACCCTTCATATTTCATTGAATCTCTTCAAAATATTAAATTACAGGTATTACGATACAAATAAGGCCGGACTTGTCTGCCAAATATCCGTTTTATAATTACTGTTTTAACCCGATGTCACACTTAGGGGCCATTTGTTTTTAAACCGTCCGTATATGTTCTTCTTGGCATCTGGGTAGTCCGGTATCTCTATTAAGTAACCTAGGAAAAATTCAAGAACGCATTGTTTTGAAACATTTTATAACCATTTATATAAAGGGTGTTAAGAAAGTTAGTTCCGCACAAAAATTGATTTCCTGATAGCTTGATTTTAATGCTTCAAAACATAAAAATGGCATAACCAGACTTTAATTTGGTTGTATATGAAAAGATAAAAACAAAGATGTTTTAAATCAGATATCTGATCATGAACAAAATGGCCATCAAACACAGGCACCTATTTTCTAACCCTTGAACTTTTACACAAAAATGGGGGTATACTTGTAAATATCTTTGCCATCTTGAGACCAGAATCATGTATAATTTAATTAATAAAGCCTAAATACACAACTTATTTGCCATTAAAAATAGTTTTGTGATGTGTTCAAATATTAACCTAAAAAAGAATAATCACATGTCAAAAATTTTACAAAATTTTCAGAAAATTGAATTATTCCCGAATTAATGAAATGTAGTACCCTTAGAAAATATGTAACTGTGAAGCAACTAGACATCCATGGAAAATGCATCGTTTCATTAGTTTTTGCCTCTAAAACACTTTCAAACCATGTGGTAAAGTGCGGAACGAACTTTCGTAACATCTTTTAGTAGCAATCTTTTTTTTTTTTTTTTTTTTTTTTTTTTTATAAATGCCAGGCTGGTCGTCCCAGTCATTCTACTACATTCCAACTAATAGATAATTTTCACCATATTTGTCAATCCTTCGATTCCTTTTACTACTCATTCATTTGAGATTATCTGCCGTGGTTGGAAGGTCGGGTTGGAAGATCACCTGATTTTGCAAACTATGCATCATTTCTTAGTTACGAAGTTTCATATTTGTAAGATGGGGCTCGTCCGGGATGGACCAGTTGAGTCATATACAGGTGCGTTCACTTATTAATATACCCCTGCGATATTCAGAAATAAATTGACAACTTTTCTAGTTTTTGAACAATCGTCACTGGCAAGAAATAGACAACTGGATGAATTTGTTAATATAATATCTTAAGTATGTCTATCAATATATACTCTGAATATAAAACTTCCAGATCTTGTGATGTTGTATGCCTCAATTGATTACGTAACATATGGAGCCAAATTTTTAACAAAAATTTCGCTGATATTCGAGTTTCAAAGATTCCACAAGGAACCATGGTTAATGGTCTGTAAATTTGTTTGTACATTATGAAAGAATAGCCATTTTTGTACTACGGCTGAAAATTTGGTGTCTTTATGAGCACTATTTACAGAGTTACACCCTGATTTTTATTTATCATACATTTTAGAATTTCGTGGTAAAACGGTTCTTACAATATAAAACTAAGCATGTCCGTGTTATTTTTCAAGAAAACTAATATTCTACCAGAACGGTTTTACGAACAAAGCTTGCTGGTGGGTTCCTGTATGAGGTAAGCATGCCTTAAAGCACGTTTGAGTCACCTATGGCTTTGTATTCTGCCAAAACGTGGGTTGACCTTTCATCATATAATTCATGGTTAGTTTCTCAGCGCAGAATGCCATCGGGGACTGGGACTTTCACAGAGAAACTTTCATAGAAAGGCTATTTCTCACTGCTCATATTCATGATATTTAAATCCTCTTGTTTAGGCATAAAATCGAGGAAATCACCAGGACATTCAAAGACAGACGTTCCTATAATATCAATAATAGGGAAAAATACAAATAGCATTGCTTTGCATAAATACTATTTTGACATCCTTTACTGGGATGTTCATTTCCATGACTTAATTGCTATAGAAGAGGTTTGAAATATCACGAAGAGGAGATGCGAGTCATTTTCCAACAAGAAATTTAGCTCACTTAGCCCATTGGTGCGTAGGAAACAATCATGAAACTGTATGATAAAATGCCAACCCACGTTCTGGTAGAATAAAATGTCATGGGTGACTCCATAGTGCTTTAAGACATGCTTACCTTATGAAGGAACCCACTAGCAAGCTTTGGTCGAATAATAGCCCTAGTAGAATATTTTTTTTCGTGCAAAATAATACTGATATGCTTAGATTTATATTGTAACAACCACTTTATCGTGAAATTCTAAAATGTACAATAAATGAAAATCAGGGAGTTACTCTGTAAATAGTGCTCATAAAGATACCAAATTTGCAGCCGTAGTACAAAAAATGACTATTCTTTCATAATTTGCTAACAAAATTACAAACCATTATCCATGGTTCCTTGTGGAATCTTTGAAACTCGAATATCAGCGAAATTTTTGTTAAAAATTTGGCTCCATATGTTACGTAATCAATTGAGGCATACAGCATCAAAAGATCTGGAAGTTTTATATGCAGGGTAAATATTTATAGACATACTTAACATATTATATAAACGAATTCATCCAGTTGTCTATTTCTTGCCAGTGACGATTGTTCAAAAACAAGAAAAGTTGTCAATTTATTTCCGAATATCGCAGGGGTATATTAATAAGTGAACGCACCTGTTGTCATGAAAATGACAATCTCGAAATCATAAATAGTACTTTCTCGAAATGGGGATGAGTTATGTCCCATTGCACTACCCATTCACACAAGATTATCTGCCTTGGTAGGAAGGTTGGCAGATCCCATGATGCATAGCGTCTATAAATAGCACAGCTATTCGTTATAATGTATCGTACAAGTATTAGCTTTTTCAAAAAGCTTGCGGGCGTTTAGCCCTAGTTATAGGATGAAAGCTGACCCTATTCAACATATGTGCTTTAATTCCTGGTTCCTGGTGTGCAGAAAAAATGGATAGTCAAATATTAGAACAAGTAAAAAAGAGAGCACAGGAATGGACGCAATTAAATTTAAAATCCCAACCCAGACACGCCAAAACACGCACAACATCATATTACCTTAAACAATACCAGACCTAGTTGACCCGGCCAATTAGACACAGGACCGAGTTGAATCAGGAGCCGAGTTGGTATCAGGCCGAGTTGACCCGCTTCCGCTAACTTCATCTTCTCAGCATAGATAGACCTTACTATGCTTCGCTTTTAATATCATCAGAAAAACTCCAAATAAATAAGTATCATTTTATCAAAATATATTGGGCTTCAAGATAGCAATGGTTTTCTGACCATTCAAAATAAAACTTTTAAATGGCCTTTTTTAAATCAAAACAGTAATTTTAGATTATTTTTTATCATCTTTCACAATAATAATGTTAACACATGGAATCAATTGCCATTATGTTCAATTCTTGGAACAGCTGATTTGGTTCCCCACTCATTATTCGCCATCTGAGGACTTGTGGATGAAGACGCGGAAACAATGATGGGTTCGGTCTAATTCCGAAATAATTCGTTCACGATCTTATTTTTTTTCTTAGCATGTATCATTATGGTTGGTTCCCTACTCGTTTTTCGCCAGGTACTGACTTATGATGATGCGGGAGCAACAGTGGGATCGGTCTAATTGCCGTCATTTCCGGATTGATGTGTGTTTGCATCAACGTATATATATGCGGGCGTTCGTGAACGCCTCTCTGACATACTGCGTCGGGGAGTCGTCTCTTTGGCTGAGTGCTTAGAGCATTGGATTTCTACTCCGGCGATCCGTGTTTGAATCCCATAAGGGACGTGGTTTTTCAAACTATGCATCATTTCTTAGTTACGAATTTTCATATTCGTAAGAATCCTCATTGCTCTCTGTAAACGCTGCTGTGCCTCATGGTCAGAGTCTATTATGAGTTTATGTTAATGACATAGCCGAAAATCTCTTAAGTTCGACTGATAGCTCACTATTCTTTTCTGCAAGAACCTTAAGGGTAATCAATCAATCATGATCTGGCGTTCATAGCCTCGTGGGTTAAAATGCCTAGTGGATTCAGTAATGTTATTTACCCTAAAATCTGACTGTCGATTATCCACCTACATTCATTTTTGATAACACTAACGTTAGCTTTGTTGATAATAATAAACATTTAGGGATCACTTTTTCTTGTTATGGGCAATGGAAGACTCATGTAGATAATATACTTAATTCTGCATCTAAGACATTATGCACCAGTCATTTGTATCCCCGGCTCCCCCGGGGCCGGGGATAGCGGGGACATAGCGGGGCTAAAGTGCCTGGCTTTCTGATGTGTCCCGGCAGTGCCGGGGATTTGCCGGGGTTATGATTTCCCGCCAATACACTGTCACATTAATTCAAATTAGATTTTAATGATATTTTAACATTTAATTATCTTTATGGTACTTATTTAATTTCCAAATGCACCTAAACATTTACATGCTTAAAATGAGGCCCTTCTCCCATGTTTCAGTTGCATCAGAACAACTCCCAGCTGTTGTTCCACGTCAGCCCCTGGGGAGCCAGGGCTTTTAGCAGGTATTTTACCAAAACTCTTGCCCGGCAGTGCCGGGCTTTTACCCGGGCTTTAAAAATTGAATAGTTAAAAGCCCCGCTATTCCCCGGCCCCGGGGGAGCGGGGGATGCAAATGACTGGTGCATTAGGTATCATAAGAAAACTAAAATACAGATTTAGCCGTCAAGCACTTAATCAAATCTATATATCCTACATGAAGGCCACCTTACTCATCAATCGTCTTGGATGACTTGCAAATTGAAGACATTTTCAAAAATGCGTTTTACGTACAAATGCTGTAATTATCTTGATAAAGACTTTATGTCTGATATTATCCCACCATTTGTCCGTGAGGTGTCTCATTATCCATTAGGTAACCGTAGTAATCTACACGTACAGGAATTTCTTGAAGATTTTGTGTCCCTTCGACGGTGTCTTACTGGAATGAACTGCAGTCTGATTTAACAGAAGTAGATACTTTCTTAGCATTTCGATATAATCTCAAGGAAAACATACTTGGTGATATTAAAATGCCTTCTTTTTATATGAAAGGCAATAGAAAATGGTCCGCCATACATGCTAGAATTTGTAATAACTGCAGTGATTTAAAATGTGATCTATTTCAAACCATTTAACAGACGATAAGAGATGCGTGTGTGGAAACCTAGAAGAAAGTGTTCTCCACTTATTTTTCGAATGCAAAAATTACTCTAACCAAAGACTGATAATGTTTCGTCAACCACGAAAATACCATCCTTTAAGTTTAAACACGCTGTTGTATGGAAAGACTTGTCTGTCTGATAATGACAATTGTTTTCTGTTACAGGCAGTACAGCAATATATCGAAGACTCGAGCCGTTTACAGTACTTTGACCAAAATAATCCCAACATCTATGATCCGAAGGGAACCGACAAGGAAAAAAAGTACAAGTAGGCAAAGATCATGAAAAGTCGCAATCAGAATGAAATTTCCACTCCAAAATCCGAGGTGGGAAAAACTGAATTGACAATTAAGCACCCACACCCAGAAAACACACCGCAAGCCGAGCGAGCAGCCATCTCCCAACAGGCGGCCACTCAGTTACCCGAAAATATGAAACGCACATAATGTTCAAACAGTACAAAAATTCGAGTCCAAAACATCTATCTATCTATCTATCTATCTATCTATCTATCTATCTATCTATCTATCTATCTATCTATCTATCTATCTATCTATCTATCTATCTATCTATCTATCTATCTACATGTATCTATCTATCTATCTATCTATCTATCTATCTATCTATCTATCTATCTATCTATCTATCTATCTATCTATCTATCTGTCTGTCTGTCTATCTATGTGTCCGTCCGTCCGTCCGTCTGTCTGTCTTCTGTCTGTCTGTACCAATTTGTTATTTGCCATTTACATATTTTTGTTGCAATTGTAAATTTGTTTGCCATGCTGCAGTATTATGATGTTGTAGGGGACGTGGTGAACCATATGTTGATAGAGCTTGTAGCCCAACCCCATTGTACATGAAAAGGCAATAATTATATATTTAAACTCAACTAAATCTGGGTAGTAGGCGGGCTTTTGGTTCTGATTGCACTTGTATCTAAGTATTGCTTCCCTTGATCTGTTCATGGCACTATCCAACCATTACCGAAATAATATGAAAGTTATGGTAGACGCCTAGACGGTTTATGAATGCATAAATTGTAAAAAGGCAGGCAATGACCAGGAAAAGGCGCAGTCATAAAGAAATTCCCATACCATAAAAAACCGAGGTGGGAAAAACTAAATTTCAATAAGGTACTTATACCAAGAAAACAGTGGACAGCTTTTTTCCCAATATATATATATATATATAACAGACATAAGATTGACGAAAAATTAGACTCCAAAACGTAAAACAGAACCAAAACAGAAACGTCGCATTGGAACGACCAGTAATATAAAATGCTTAAACAGGTTTTACAGGGCTCTAACCTCACCCTCATCTTCTGCAGTGGTTCACAACATTTGTTCGGTCCTCGTGGTGAATCTCTCACTAGTCAATGAATCATCAAGGACAAACAAACTTACTATTTGAATTCTAAGAGCGCAGCCATACATTTATGCTTTTAGATGGGCAACATTTACGAATGGAATTGGCTTGTAATTAATAAATAGTCTTTATTCTTGCAGCACTTGTTCTAAACTGTCATCACGATACGAAAACTTGCCGATGCAATAAACAGTCTGAGAGGGTTTTTAAAGTTGAAAAATAATGAAAATTTTCAGAAAAAAAAAATAGATAATTTCCTTTTTTACTTAAAACATATATTGTGGGTACACGTTCGAACCGCCTCGCCGAGTCGCCGAGGCGGTACCCACAATCTATGTTTTTAGAAAAAAAATAAGAAAAATATAAAACAAATTCAGCTGGTAGTGAAAATTTTTCAACTTTTAAAGCTCAAAAATCTCTGTTTTTGGCATGGACAAGTTTTCGAAATGACTGTCATTAGATGTAGTGATATATTTAAAACAAATGAACAGATTATTCATTTGCCATATAAATAGATTTTAATTCTTAACTGAACAAGGCGCTTCGAGCAGGGTCAATATTAAACAACAAAATAGAGCTTAATGAAATTTAATCATTGTCTTAAATCAAATTATCTTAGATGTAAATTAAACGAATGCAACAAATAATATCCTGAATATATGGGATACATTTCAGACGGGACATGTAGCATGATAGAGATAAACGGGCACGATCCATCGGTAGCGCCTCCGATCCATAAACGTCGAATCTAACCCGCGATCGATCATCAGTTCATGAAGTTTTAGTACCCTACCTCTGTGAAAGGTTTGCCCAGGCACAGTATGTCAGATGACTGGCCGACCAGACACGATCTTAGCTGTTGCAAAAAGATACAAGTAGGCAACGATCAGGAAAAGACGCAATCAGAAAAAGATTCCCAATCCAAAAACCGAGGTGGGAAAATACTAAATTAACAATCAGATACTTATACCATGAAAACACATCGCTAGCCGAATGAGCAGCTATTTTCCCAATAGGTGGCCACTCAGTTACCTAAACTTAACTATAATATGATAACATACATAAGGCGCCAACAGCACAAAATATTAAAACACCAAGACATAAAACAATAAGAACCACCACAGAAGTATCGCCTTGGAACGATCAGTAATATAAAATTACTGGGAAACCGGTTTTACAGATACATGTACCTAACCTCACCCTCAGTGGTTCACAACATTTGGTAAGTTGTTCGGTCCTCGTGGTGAATCTCTAACTAGTCACTGAATCATCATGGACAAACAAATAAATCATGAAATTGTACATGTTAAGCACCATTAAAACAAACAAACAAAATATCATGATAAGCTTGCAACGTATTTTGCTACATCTTATTACTGCAGCTAGCGTTGCACCGTGTGGCGGCCCTAAAACGTCTTCCAGTACATCATCAATAGCGCAGATTATATGAGCCTGTGCATGAGAAAATCAACAATTAGGGGTTCCGACCAGGTCTGACACAAACCAGGCTGTACAGTCACAGAAGCAGGCTAGAAACTTGAAAGTTCGGATTTAAGAAGAAGAGGAAGTGTACTATCCGTGTAGCGAAAACAAAGGCGCTGATCAGCTTCGCGGTTACCGCGAAGCTGATCTGCGTCTTTGTTTTCGCATATGCAAATTGTTGGCTTTCTCATGCACAGGCTCATATTTCTTTCGCTCCATTGAGATCAATATGATCAGTCATAGTATTTACAGCCATTTTCTATGTTTTAATTTTTTAACCCCGTTCAGGCATGTGTCGTTGATTTAGACATTCTTTGTGTAAGGTTCTGAAATTGCAGTTCATTACGAAAACTTGCCCATGCAATATACAGAGATTTTTTTCTACTGTGAAAATTGAAAATTTCATCAGAAAATTTTTGATATTTTACTTATTTTTGCTCAAAACATAGATTGTGGGTACACGTTAGAACCGCCTCGCCGAGGCGGTTCTAACGAGTACCCACAATCTATGTTTTGGAGCAAAAATAAAAAAATAGGTATACCCCTGTATACCCCATTTTTGCTAAAAAAAAGTGGGGTTCAAGGGGTATACATTACACGGACATGTTTTCATGATGTTATTTACATGTATTTGGTGCCGCGTAGTTGTGTCGTGTGGCGGCCCTAAAAAGTCTCCCCGTACATCCATTTAATGCCCTTATTTTACCAATCCTCAGGGATTGCTTGCAATTTGTATATTGTGGGAATCTTTTATCTGATTGCGCTTGCCTTCTTGTACCATTTTACATGTATCTGGATATCGTCGCCGGTTTATAGAGGGTCACTGGTGAGGGTTCAGTACCCAAAATTGCGCAATATGGCATTCTTATCCTACCTATCTTTGAACGTTTTCATTCCTTCCAAAGGCTCGAACTTTTATATTTTGATTATTGTAGGTAACAGTTAGAACCCCATCGTTCATGGGTCGATTGGGGTTCTAATGTACTTTTGTAGCAAAAATATGCAAAAAGTATACCTCTGAAAATTCCATTTTAACTTTTAATTATAAAAGTTTTTCACTTTTACATGTAATCATAAAAGTTGGTATTTTAATTATAAAAGTGGGTTATATGAGTTGCATAATATAGTATACATAATTTGCTAAATCAGCATAATTATACATATAACAACTGTTTGGCGTCAAGTGATAGTCTTTCTACATGTAAAAACTATGGTACGGATCCTGCTCTGAAATGTCCTCCTTTGGCTCTTTCCTTTTCCGTAGCCTCAAATATAACATGATACAAATAGCAATGGCGAATATCACCAAGGCGACCGAAACGACGATCGTAACTATGGAAACTGTAGAGCTCGCGCTGTCTTCGGTTATAGTGTTGTCTGGTTCTTGCTCTAGTGAGAAGAAACAAAATTAATTTGAGCCTATGCATGAGAAAACATACAATTTGGGTTTCCGACCAGGTCTGACACAAACCAGGCTGTATAGTCACAAAATCAGGCTAGAAGCTTGAAATTTCGGATTTAAGAAGAAGAACGATTGTTCTACATGTATCTGTGTAGCGAAAACAGAGGCGCTTATGCAAAGTTTTGTTTTTCTAATGATTAACTGATTTGTCAAATTTAAATCCAAGTGCGAGTCGTGAGATTTAATGCAATCAACGTGACAAAATGATGTTGCAGCTAAGCTTAAAAATTGTTTCAAAAATAATTTAATGAATCGAAATGGAACAAAATAATAAATGTCCACGTCTTGGCCAATCTGCTCAAAAGTTCGGATGCAACAGTAATTTCAACATTAAAATAACTTCAGGGCGTTAGAGTTTTTTTTTTTTTTTTTTTTTTTTTTTTTACATTTTTTTTTCCAGAAATTATAATGATAACGTAATAAACTTACCATCTGGTACGATTAGCTTTATAGTCGTCACCAGACTCTCTTGTCTACCACCGCTCTCTGTGTCACGACGTCGACGTCGCTTACCGTTGTCTCCTTCACAATTCTAAGAACAAAATAGTAATGAGCCTGTTCGTGACAAAACCAACAATTTGGGTTTCAGACCAGGTCCGACACAAACCGGTCTGTACAGTCACAGAGGCAGGCTAGAAACTTGAAATTTCGGAGTTAAAAAGAAGAGGGATTGTTCTATCCGTGTAACGAAAACAAAGGCGCTGTTGAGTAATATGTGAGACCTTTCTCAACGAAACGATTACATGTCACCAATTAACAATAAATGGCTTTGGTCACATTAGGAAAGATCGATCTGTTACACAGGATAAAACGGGAGGCGGTGTGATCTTATTTTTTCGAAATAATATAAATTGTACACATAGACCAGAGTTCGAAATTTCAAACATTGAAACCATCTGGCCAGAGATAACTCTTCCAAACTCTAAACCTTTTCTTTTGTGCACGGCTTATCGTCCTCCTGATTCAAAATCCAGCTGGATCGATCTTTTTGAAGAAGAACTGTCAGCGGCACAATCTACTGGTTTAGAAATTATATTGATGGGTGATATTAATATTGACTTTCATGTATGTTCAAATACCAAGTGGCTTAATCTCATTCAGTTATTTGATCTTAAACAATTAGTTACTGACTTTACAAGAGTCACCCCATCATCTGCAACAATTATTGATCATATCTATTCAACAAATCCTGAGAACATTGCTGAGTGTTTTGTTCCGTCATATGCAGTTAGCGATCACTATCCGGTCTGCATAACAAGAACGATTAATTATAAAATAACTAAAACAGAACATATGACCACGTCCTATCGATGTTTTAA
This sequence comes from Rugalucina vietnamica, assembly GCA_964017185.1. Lineage (NCBI taxonomy): Eukaryota > Metazoa > Mollusca > Bivalvia > Lucinida > Lucinidae > Rugalucina > Rugalucina vietnamica. The sequence continues at coordinate 11,067,558 of OZ024885.1, forward strand.
ACGTTTTAATGACGCGTTGTTTCTTTCTGATCTGGGTACTGATCTAGAGTCTTTTACGTTGTCCGCCTCTAACGTCGACGATGACTTAACATCTTGGTTTTCAATAATCCAAAAGCAATTGGATAAACACGCGCCTATTAGATCTAGGAGGGTCAAATCGCAACGTCTGCCAGAATGGTGCACACCTGAAATACTTAACGCTCGACGAATGCGTGACGGTTATAAGAAAAACAAAAACTGGCCGCAATATAAACTATTTCGGAATAAAACACGAGATCGTATACGTAAAGCAAAAAAACACCATTTTTCGAATTCGATTGCTTCTCAAAAGGATACAAGAACACTTTGGAAACACTTTCGATCTTACACTAATAAAACGGAATCACCTTTGAACACCTTACCTGATGAACTTCATATTGATGATGAAACATTTTCTGATTCACGGCATATTGCATGTAAACTTAATGAATATTTTGCGTCAGTTTGTGACCATTTCAATACACATCGCGACCCTGTAGATACACCAGATTTGAACAAGTTAAATGAATATATTAGCAGTAAAGTTCCGTCGCACATATCTTTCACAGTCCTGCATATAACAACCCAACAAGTGTTAGAATTCATACACGGGCTTAACCCAAATAAAGCTACAGGCCTGGATGGTATTGGTCCTAGAATGCTTAAAATGGCCGCTCATGTTCTAGCTCCATCTATAACGTCTCTCATAAACAAAAGCATTGATACGTCCTACTTCCCGTCTCAACTTAAAATAGCAAAAATATTTCCGATCTATAAAAGTGGTGCTAAGTCCGATCCCTCTAACTACAGGCCAATTTCTATCATCCCCACTATCTCAAAACTGTTCGAAAAACACATAAATAAACATCTCATGGGCTTTTTAAATAAATATGATCTAATTCATGAAAATCAATCCGGTTTCCGACCCAAACATAACTGTCAGACTGCACTGATAAAATTAGTAGATCAATGGATGGGCTGCATAAATAACGGGGACGTTGTCGGAACATTATTCATCGATTTTCGAAAAGCGTTCGATCTCGTCGATCATTCAATTTTATTAAATAAGCTTTCTCTTTATAAACTCAACGATTCTTCTTTTAAACTATTTGCTTCATACATTCAGAACCGTATGCAAGTTATGGACAGTGGCAAAGGACTAACTCAGCCAGTCGGCTCTATTTTAGGACCCACATTATTTCTTATGTTCATAAACGATTTACATTTATAAATTGAGCACTGCGACTCTGATTTTTACGCAGATGACGCGACATTCCATACAAGCGGAAAAACTAAAACCGACGTTGAGTCTAAATTGCAACATGACGGCAATAGATTTAAACTATGGGGCAAACACAACAAAATGAATATGCACTATGATAAAACGTCTTGTATGTTATTAGGCACGAGGTATAACACTCAAAATTCTCAAGAAATAGATATTTATATTGATAGTAATAAAATAAAAAACGTATCTAAACAGAAACTACTAGGTATATATATAGATGAAAATCTACAATGGTCTGAACATATCGAATATCTTTGCTCTACAATCTCATCCAAAATTTCGCTCCTGAAACACTTATCTTCCTATATTCCAGTTGAGGCACAAAAGCTCTATTATCAAGGATACATCCTTCCACTCATAGACTACGGTTCAGTCACGTGGGGTACAACATCGAAAGCAAATATAGAAAGAATTTCAAAATTACAGAAACGTGCGGCACGTATAATTCTCAACGCAGATTACGACACTGCATCTGCGGAAATGTTTAGCACACTTGGCTGGCAACCAGTTACTAAACGGCATAATTACAACAAGGCAGTTATCATATATAAAGCGTTAAATAATATGACACCATAATATATATCTGACCTGCTCACTCCTGTATCACAGACGCATAATCGAACCCTAAGATCCACGTCAAACGGCACCCTTGCAGTACCCAGATCGAAAAAAACAATGTACGATGGCTCATTCTCGTCATCAGCACCAAGGCTGTGGAATAGTTTGCCTGAACATGTAAGAAAATCATCTTCCCTTTATGATTTTAAAAAGAATGTTAAAGAACACATATAAGATGTACTTATATTTTACAATTTGTTAGAATTGAAGATTGCCAGACACATGTTTTAAATTTTGATATTTTACACTTGTCTACAAGTGTTTTAATTCTGCAAAATTGTTTTATGCCCCTTTACCAAGTATGTTTTAAAGCTTTGTATCTCTAGTACATTTCTTTTCTTCATTTTATGTCATTTTATGAAATGTTTTGTACATAGTATGTATATATGTTTTAGAGGATCATATGGTAGACTAGCTATTATAGCTAAATGTGCAGTCCTCTATAAATAATGTATTAATAAAAATAAAATAAAATAAATTAGCTTCACGGTTACCGCGAAGCTGATCTGCGCCTTTGTTTTCGCATATGTGTTAATGAGTCTCCGCATTATAAAACCAACAATCTGCAAATGCGAAATCAAAGGCGCAGATCAAGTGTGCAGTAACGCACAGCTGATCAGCGCCTTTGGTTTCGCTACAACGATAGTACAATCCCTCTTCTCCTTAAATCTATAATTTCCAAGCTACTAGCCTGCTTTTAGAACAGTTCAGGCCGTTTTTGTCGGACCAGGTCGGAAACCCAAGTCGGTGGTTTTCTAGGTTCAAATTTCGTTTTCGCGTTATGGTCCTTCATTTGGCAGACTTTTTTTTATTGCGCTAAATGATAAAAATTATGTATAGATTCATGCTTGTGTTTCTGTTTCTGTCAGTTGCAAAGTTTTGGCACATTTGAAGTTTACATTTTACTTGCATTATTGAATAGATTTAAGGACCATTTATAACTTGTGTTAAGTTATTGAAAATAACATGAACTCGATTTATGTCAGATCAGGTCAGCTAAGTGTCCATGTATACATTGCAATAGTGCCAAACTCACGTCAATGCATTTTTGTTGTTCGAATCCCTGCCCAAATCCCACTCCGTCTTCCTTAGCGCAAAACCCAACGGTAACTTGGAAGTACAGAGTTGTCACAGGTACACCCCCATTGAGTGTATACCATCTTGTTGCGTCCATTTTGCCCGTGAGGACACACCAGCCCGTCCCCGTATAGGAGGAGAAGGTCATGTCTGCCTCAAAGGCCCTGGTCAGTTTGAACGGTCCGGTAGCGGGGGTCACAGGGCAACTGCAATGAATATCGTATTCTTTTATTTTAATGTGGACAGTCATGTGACAAATATTGTTTGCATTGTATAGGGTTTATGTGCACTGTAGTTTATAAGGGTGGTCGGATGGGAAAATGGGCCCCCGTCCATCGGGGCCAAGGAGAAATAAATAGGCTGCTTGCGCCTCAAGGCAAAGCTTCTAATCCACTGACTGACTATCTGATTACTGGTTAACCGCTCATGTCAGGGCCTGCCCAGGAAAAGTGTTTTGGTCAAACCCTCCATAAATACAAGCCTTATTGGCTTAGTTGGGTGGTTATATTGATGAAGCGCATTTATTAGAGTGGCATGACATCCTAATGCTTGATAAAAGTCCAAAAAATTAGAGGCAACGTCCTGACATGACCATTGCTGTTGACTGGGATGTAAAGCATCAATTATAACAAAGCAACTATAGTTATAATTTAAAAATCGGTTGCTCTCGGCAATCTTTTACACTACAAAGCGCATCAAACTGACAGTATAACAGCATGGATCATACAATTCCGGGGTATGTGCGATTCAGTGGAACCGGCCCCTAAGGTCCATCGGCCTTTTTCGTGTATATGTTGTTGTTTGTTTGTTTTTTAATTGTGAATTGTATCAGTGTTTGCATTTTCTGATAAAACGCTAGATTTGTCACAAAGCCAAAGATATTTGCGATCAGTCCACTGATGATGTACTACATGTAGATATCAGAGGACTCTTAGTAACATAGGCTTGCTTGTATTGTGACCTAAGTTCATGGGAAAATCTTACCTATTTTGAATTAGTGTTTGCATTCTCTGATAGGACGCTAGGTTTGTCACAAAATCTGGGTTGTTTGCCACCATGCTACTTATAACATACACACCAAAATCATCGGCTTGACCTGTTAAAGAAGCTTACTTGTGAATAAAATCTGTATCAAAATATATTCTTCGAATATACTGCACGCCAAATATTTAGCATGATTTTCTAAAATAGGTAAAAGCAATAACAGCCGCCACATAAGTTTTTTTTTTTTAATTCAATTTTACGTCTCTTTCAAGATTATTTCAGCTCTTATGAGACGGGCCAATCAGTAGGTGGGGCGAAAACGAGAGAACCCCGAGAAAAACCACCTGACACACCCGCAAGCAGAACTTGGCTTGTCTCACATGTGGCCAGAGCGGGGCTCGAACCCACACCAGTCACAGCGGTGAGATGATCGAGAGATCAAGAAACAGCGCTCTTAACCGCTCGGCCACGGGGGCCACCCCGCCACATAAGAAACCAACAACATGCATACTAGGCGAATACAAAGGCGCAGATCAGCTATGCAGTAACTGGACAGCTGATCAACGTCTTTCTTTTCGCTGTGCGGATAGTACTATCCCTCTTCATCCTAAATATGAAATTTCAAGCTTCTAGCCCGCTTCTGTGACTGTGCATGCCAGTTTGTGTCAGTCCTGGTCAGAAAGTCAAATTGTTGTTTTTCTCATGCGAAGGCACATATATAATTAAATATCTTGTTTAGTATAGCTTGAAGTGTCCTACGTATTTGAGATAACATTATATCATATATTATTATTATTATTATTATTATTATTATAAAAGCAAGCATACAATGCTGGTAAATGAATATTAACATTTTTTGCGTTCCACCGCGGTTGCAAAGCGAATATGGGACGTTCTCTGAGATTTTCGGTCTTGTGGAGGTATGACGTTGACGTCACAAAACGTGAACTAAAGTTGACGTCACAAAACTACATGCGACGTTAATTGGATTTTTGCGCACTCAGTCAGTAGTTTCAAAACGCCGCCTTATAAGATAGGTTGGATATTTCTAGCAAGACCTTCGCAATTTCCGATTCTATAATATTAAGACAACATTCACTGTGAAGGACAACAGAACGTGATACTATAACTCTGTGTAACAAACAATTTTCCAAGGCCAATTAATTTTGTTACCCATTAAGATCCCTAAGATGCAAAGTATGGGTGGTGTGTGTTTTCTCTATTTGTCTTTGTGCTGATAAGCGCTATTTATCAAAGCTTTTGGACATGGATTATTAACTTAATAAAAATTGTAAAAATGTTAAAAACTAAATTTCCGACTTCGACTCCACAAGACCCAAAATGTCAGATACTGTCACATATTCGAAGAGAAAGACTATAACTATCAATTAAACATAGTTTTAAACATTTAAAGACCATCTACATGTACTTACGATTAAATGGCGTGTTTGGGAAGATACACACTTTCATGTAAATATCTCTTCCAGGATTCACTTCTAGCAGGACAAGACCATTGGCCGTAGGGCGGTCCGTGATATCGAACGTCAGTTCTCTCGGCCGAGGTGGTAGAAATGTAGGCGTTGCGGGACCACTAGAAAAAATATGTTATAAACATTATAAAACTGAATATGTTTTACGTTTTATGTATAAAATTAAATGTTCAGTTTCGAGACAAGGTTATAAATTCAGCGCCATTTGGACCTTATGTACGTTTTCATATTTTAGTTATGTTTGGGTAACTGAGAGACCACCTATTGGATGATACTGCTAACTCGGCTTACGATATGTTTTTTTAGTATGAGTACCTAATTTTCAATTTAGTTTTTCCCAACTTGGATTTTGGTGTGGGAAATTCTTTCTGGCTGCGCCCTTTCCTGATCATTGCCTACTTTTACCTTTATAAATAGATGAACGATAGTTATTTTGTTAACTGGTAGGAATGGATTTAACGAATCTGTTTCAAATGCCCAAGAAAACACACAAAAAAGTGAAAATCTATACCACAATTAATACAATTAATAATATTTCCTTTTGATTTTTTATACACCAGTATCAACGTAGAGAACAATTTGTGTAAGAGTTAACGTACAGCGTAGCAAGAATAAGTAAAATACGTACATCGAGTCGAAGGCGAGCTGTTTCTGCTCCTCATTTTTCTACTAGTTCTTTAACTGTCAGACTTGTAGTATGATACAACAGAAATTGACAGTTCCGTACTGTAACTTCCACTATCAGGAAGCTACAGTATGGCATTGAATCGACATGATTGAATCCGCCTCCTAGCTTATTACTGATTCGTAGACCCGCATCTCTGATATTTACTTATATTGGATTTGATTTGATGAAAACGTCACAGGAAAAACGGAAAGCAATACTAACATCAAACTGTTGTTTCGCTTTCATTCCTTAAAATAACAAAGCTTACGGTGTGGCATGTTTAGATAATGAAGAGAAAATCAGTTACAATATGACATTTACATGTATACTCACTTATTTATGATACTTTGTGAAATGCTCTGTACCAAGTCCGTATAGACGCACTGACCGTACATAACAACGTCACCATCTTGTGATACGTCAGCATGGAGATCGGAAGTGTAAACATCCGGGTCATAATCATAATTTTTGTAAACAAAGCTTATAGTTTTTGTAGCTGTGTCCTGAAACATACATGTAATATTATTATTGTCTTTTTAATTCAGACTTACGTGCCTTTCAAGATTATTTCAGCTCATATAAGACGGGCCAATCAGTAGGTGGGCGAAAACGAGAGAACCCCGAGATAAACCACTTGGCACACCCGCAAGCAGAACTTGGCTTGTCTCACATATGGCCGGTGCGGGGCTCGAACCACACCAGACACAGCGGTGAGATGATCGAGTGATTAAGAAACTGCGCTCTTAACCTCTCGGCCACGGGGGCCGCTCATACATGTATTAAACAATATAGGGGCTCCAAAGTGTTTTCTATGCTTTAACATATGCTGGGCCCTGAGAGAGGCATTGAAACCCGAGCCTGTTTTAACCCTCTCGAGGGGTCAGCAGAATGATAATGCACCAGAAAAAACATGTTTGCTCGTTATTACTGCGGCCCTTTTATACAACCATTTTATATAAAACAAATGAAGAAAATGCCTAGATTTTGTAAATATTTATACACTTTTAATGACACGGAAACCACTGACGCTAGCTGTCGTTGTTTTAAATGTTGCTTTTGGGGCAAACTTCAGCGTCATCATGACGTCACAATATAACGTTAAATCAAATGCACTTTGCGCGATGACGTCAATTTTTGCGAGATGCCATGCTACAAGCATACATAAGAGCAGTGTATTAACAGGGCGCGCCAACGAGAATTGCCTCAATAATAAACAGCGTTCTTTTCATCAATATATGGCATGGGTATTTATGCAGTTATATGTGATGAAATGGATTCGCCTCAATATTATCATTTCGTTGAGCCCACTTACATTTTTTTATGGACATCAACAGTTATTTTTTTATTTTTATTCCATATATACATTTTCCCTTATACATGTAGATGGTACAGGCTTTGATTGGGTTTTACATGTACAGTAATGACTCGAGAAGCCCGGCAGTGTCTTTCTAAGAAATACGCATTCGCGAGCAATGTTATATCAGTTGATAAATAAACACCATACTACTCACTATGACAGTACCACATAACCCCGGACTCGAACTTTCCGGCTGTGTTAAGGTATACACCGCAACAGCCGAATCATTCATCCCGGGGTGCGGCAAATCATCTTTTCTACATATATCATCTGGTGCCACATTGACCTCCACAGCCATGGGGTTCTCAATCGTGCCCCCGTCCGAGGCGCCGATGAAATCGACCCAACTTAGGGCTTTAAGGGATTTCCATTTGTACCACTTAAGTCGTATTTGAAGGACAATGTCGCCGTTTTCGTCTAAGTGGCAGGTATAGCCCTCTGAAATGTAACAATCAACAAACAGCAATTAAAAGATATAGTTGGTTGGTTGATTTGGGTTAACGTCCCACCTATAGCTAAGGTCATATGGAGACGGGACCTCTGTTTATAGTCCCATCCGACGGACTGGAGAAGCACGGGATTGAACCTGCGACCCCTGGTTAACATAAAAAAGATATAAACCAGATTATAAAAGAAACGCAATTATAAGATTTCTCACATTAAAATGTAGCTCTTTATTTATTGCTCAAATTCCACACGTCATAAATATTTTATTCATTTTCTTACTACAATTCACGTTCGGAGTGCTCGAATATCTGTTCGTCATAGAATAAAGACATCATTCATCAGGAAAACATGTTTATGTAATATTCAGATTTTGCTGAAGTTGTAAAAATTGAAAGTGTTTAGTAGAATGTTTTTGATATTTTTCTTATTTTGGCTCAAAAAATAGATTGTGGCTACTCGTGAGATGGACGAGGTGGTTCTTTCGTGTACACACAATCAATGTTTTGAGCAAAAATATTAAACGTATCAAATACTTTCCAATGGAATTTTCATTTTTTACGACTGAAAAAAGATCTCTGTATATTGTATGTTCAATATTTCGTAACGCTGTGTGAAGATAATTATTTTTATTGATTGAAAAACTAAAATAAAAATTAAAACTGAGATCCTTTAAGAGCAGCGAACACATTAATGAGAAAGAGGATGGGCCATACCGCGGTTTCGACTATTAAAGTCTCGTCAGTGACCCTTTAGATTTGGCAACATGGAGCCAAAGAGAATTACTGAAATTTTGCAACTTTCAACATGGTAGTCGAAACAAAGACTAGTATTATCTAAATGGGACCAAATATATTAAATATTGGCAAGAAAATGAATCTTAACCGATAATAAATTTCTGATTTCTCAGAATACCCTCGCTGATCTCAAAGCACCAAAAGGAAAATATAACCTGCACTATGGATGATGTACGGGGAGACTTTTTAGGGCCGCCACACGGCACAAGACCAGCTGCAGTAATAGCAAATAAAAATTAAAACTGAGATCCTTTAAGAGCAGCGAACACATTAATGAGAAAGAGGATGGGCCATACCGCGGTTTCGACTATTAAAGTCTCGTCAGTGACCCTTTAGATTTGGCAACATGGAGCCAAAGAGAATTACTGAAATTTTGCAACTTTCAACATGGTAGTCGAAACAAAGACTAGTATTATCTAAATGGGACCAAATATATTAAATATTGGCAAGAAAATGAATCTTAACCGATAATAAATTTCTGATTTCTCAGAATACCCTCGCTGATCTCAACGGACCAAAAGGAAAATATAACCTACACTATGGATGATGTACGAGGAGACTTTTTAGGGCCTCCTAACAGCACAACACCAGCTGCAGTAATAGCAAATAAAAATTAAAACTGAGATCCTTTTAGAGCAGCGAACACATTAATGAGAAAGAGGATGGGCCATACCGCGGTTTTGACTATTAAAGTCTCGTCAGTGACCCTTTAGATTTGGCAACATGGAGCCAAAGAGAATCACTGAAATTTTGCAACTTTCAACATGGTAGTCGAAACAAAGACTAGTATTATCTAAATGGGACCAAATATATTAAATATTGGCAAGAAAATGAATCTTAACCGATAATAAATTTCTGATTTCTCAGAATACCCTCGCTGATCTCAAAGGACCAAAAGGAAAATATAACCTGCACTATGGATGATGTACGGGGAGACTTTTTAGGGCCGCCACACGGCACAACACCAGCTGCAGTAATAGCAAATAAAAATTAAAACTGAGATCCTTTAAGAGCAGCGAACACATTAATGAGAAAGAGGATGGGCCATACCGCGGTTTCGACTATTAAAGTCTCGTCAGTGACCCTTTAGATTTGGCAACATGGAGCCAAAGAGAATTACTGAAATTTTGCAACTTTCAACATGGTAGTCGAAACAAAGACTAGTATTATCTAAATGGGACCAAATATATTAAATATTGGCAAGAAAATGAATCTTAACCGATAATAAATTTCTGATCTCTCAGAATACCCTCGCTGATCTCAAAGGACCAAAAGGAAAATATAACCTGCACTATGGATGATGTACGGGGAGACTTTTTAGGGCCGCCACACGGCACAACACCAGCTGCAGTAATAGCAAATAAGAATTAAAACTGAGATCCTTTAAGAGCAGCGAACACATTAATGAGAAAGAGGATGGGCCATACCGCGGTTTCGACTATTAAAGTCTCGTCAGTGACCCGTTAGATTTGGCAACATGGAGCCAAAAAGAATTACTGAAATTTTGCAACTTTCAACATGGTAGTCGATACAAAGATTAGTATTATCTAAATGGGACCAAATATATTAAATATTGGCAAGAAAATGAATCTTAACCGATAATAAATTTCTGATTTCTCAGAATACCCTCGCTGATCTCAAAGGACCAAAAGGAAAATATAACCTGCACTATGGATGATGTATGGGGAGACTTTTTAGGGCCGCCACACGGCACAACACCAGCTGCAGTAATAGCAAATAAAAATTAAAACTGAGATCCTTTAAGTGCAGCGGACACATTAATGAGAAAGAGGATGGGCCATACCGCGGTTTCGACTATTAAAGTCTCGTCAGTGACCCTTTAGATTTGACAACATGGAGCCAAAGTGAATTACTGAGATTTTGCAACTTTCAACATGGTAGACGAAACAAAGGCTAGTATTATCTAAATGGGACCAAATATATTAAATATTGGCAAGAAAATGAATCTTAACCGATAATAAATTTCTGATTTCTCAGAATACCCTCGCTGATCTCAAAGGACCAAAAGGAAAATATAACCAGCACTATGGATGATGTACGGGGAGACTTTATAGGGCCGCCACACGGCACAACAACAGCTGCAGGAATAGCAAATAAAAATTAAAACTGAGATCCTTTAAGAGCAGCGAACACTTTAATGAGAAAGAGGATGGGCCATACCGCAGTTTCGACTATTAAAGTCTCGTCAGTGACCCTTTAGATTTGACAACATGGTGCGAAAGATAATTACTGAAATTTTGCAACTTTCAACATGGTAGTCGAAACAAAGACTAGTATTATCTAAATGGGACCAAATATATTAAATATTGGCAAGAAAATGAATCTTAACCGATAATAAATTTCTGATTTCTCAGAATACCCTCGCTGATCTCAAAGGACCAAAAGGAAAATATAACCTACACTATGGATGATGTACGGGGAGACTTTTTAGGGCCGCCACACGGCACAACACCAGCTGCAGTAATAGCAAATAAGAATTAAAACTGAGATCCTTTAAGAGCAGCGAACACATTAATGAGAAAGAGGATGGGCCATACCGCGGTTTCGACTATCAAAGTCTCGTCAGTGACCGTTTAGATTTGGCAACATGGAGCCAAAGAGAATTACTGAAATTTTGCAACTTTCAACATGGTAGTCGAAACAAAGACTAGTATTATCTAAATGGGACCAAATATATTAAATATTGGCAAGAAAATGAATCTTAACCGATAATAAATTTCTGATTTCTCAGAATACCCTCGCTGATCTCAAAGGACCAAAAGGAAAATATAACCTGCACTATGGATGATGTACGGGGAGACTTTGAGTTTTGTCTTCGCGTTCCAGACGCCTTTAGTTGACAATCCTAAAGTTGCCAAATTGTGCTGTGACATGCAGTCAGTACTTTCGAAAGACATTTTGTGGGGATCACAAATTGCGATCGCCAAACCTTTTTTATTTAATTGGCTTTCCAAATCTTAAAAGAAGCCTATGGTAGACGTTTGTCGAAAATATAGAATCGAGATCGTTTAGGAGAGAATAAAACAGAACAGATAAGAAAACTTTTAATCATCGTTTTTTGGAGAAAACCCTTAAATCAACAACGTTATTAAAAAGAAAAACAGAACAGATTAAAAAATCTTTAATCATCGTTTTTTGAAGAAAACCCCTAAAATCAACAATCTTATCAAAAAAAAAAAAAAAAAAAAAGAAAAAAAAAAATAAAAAAAAAAAAAAAAAAACTTTAATGGCTTTGTCATAAAAATTATTAGAATAGGGCATACAAGACCTAGCTAAAATGAAGATACAAAAGGAAAAATGAACGAACCCGATTTTTAATAATTAACTGCCAACCTTTTCGCCATTTTCAATGGTATGGATTCATCAAGAGTTTAGGAGTGTACTTTGACACCAGGGGCTTGCAAATTTGTCCATCTGGTGCCAAAGAGCCTTGAAAATGCGATGCAATAACGTATAAAATCATGTACGGTCCTTGGAAGTATGTAAATTAAAGGATACGGGAAATGCTCAGTACATATTTTATGTGTGACCTTTCAGTTTATGGGTACCCTTGCATGACGAACAAAACATGACATCATATGGCCTTAACATATTATCGACCTACAGTTCAAGGACAGACAAATCTACGTATCTTGCAAGTTTAAAATTTTTAACTTTAAAATGATTCTAGCTTTGAAGCATAATGCACAGTTTGCGTTTCTTTTTGTACAGACTCTATAAAATAGGGGTATTGGGAAACTTACCACTGCACGTATCAACGGGAATACTGGTGCGATTACAGTTGGGCTTCACTTCGTTTTCATACACAGCTGAAATGATTTAAATGTTAATTGATTGTGTGGTTTACATTTTGCTCAACAGATAAGATTATATGGAGATAGGACCTCGGTTTAAACATGGTGTCATCCTGGAAAGACTGGAGAAGCACGCAATCAGTCCAACGACGTTTGGTTTACAAGGCGAATGGAACTTCACAGTTTCGTTTTAATTGAAGATTTCGTTGGAAAAATGAGAGTTTTCAATTGTTTTATCCAAAACATGTATAAATTGTGGGTACTCGTTAGAACCGCCTCGGCGAGACTCGGCGAGACGGTTCTAACGGGTACCACAAACAATGTTTAGAGCAGAAATAATAAAAATACCACTTTTTTCCAACGAAATTTTCAATTTCGAAAGCTGAAAAAAAAAAAAAAAAAAAAAAAAAAAAAAAAAAAAAAAAAAAAAAAAACTGTATATTGCATGGAAAAGTTTTCGTTATACATTCGGAACCAGAAGTCTATGGAGACGTTGTACTGTACGTACATATTTCTGAAACTCAAACGCAAATAGAAACAAATGTATACATTAACAAATTAAACACAGACGACACAAAAGGGGAGCCCCGATTGTTGGGAAGACAAACAATCTGCATAAAAAATATGCGAAAACAAAGATTCGGATCAGCTGTGCAATAACTGCACAGCTGATCAGCATCTTTGTTTTCGCTACACAGATAGTAAATCACTCTTCTCAAATCTGAAATTCCATGCTTCAAGCTAATTTCTGTGACTGCACAGACTAGTTTGTGTCTGACCTTGTCGGAAACCAAGATTGTTGGTTTTCTCGTTTCATTTAACGGAGAAGTCTAGGTGAGTATGCATGCTTTTGTCAGCCGACGGATTCGCAATTAATCAATCCATTACAAAATACATATTCGTGTAATATTTAGACTTTTTGCACCTTCAAAGTAAATAATAATAATAATAATTAAATAGAAAAAAGTAAATGGATAAATAAAAAAAAATCTTCATTTGCAAAAACAATCATGAGAATTTCTTTTAAATTTTCATCAACACATATATTACTGGTCAAAATAAGTTTGTTGGGCTCATCGATAATTAATCAATTTTTCATTTATATGGTGGATTAGCAGTTTTATCGCACTTTCATATGCCACCAATTTTGAAATTGTCTATCATCTGACTTAAGCACAGCTGACCTTCAAAATACACTACCCTAAAAACCAAAGTGATAAAAAGTCCATTAAAACTGATTACACAAAAAACGCAATTTTGCCAAATCATGAAAAATTTTGCGAATTTGCATGATAGTCATCAAGATTCATCATTTCTAAGGTCAGCCAGCTAAAAAGATTGGAAGTGTCTAGCCGTTTTAAAAATTTTGCACGAACAAACTTACACAACATCAATTCTCTATGGGAATTTCATACCACTTTCATTTTAAGGGTAGTCTTTTTAAAGCCTGGTCTTGTTGAATGCAAAGACTATTGTTTCGATCCTCAAGTGTACAAAGCTTACAAAATGAATTACATTGATGATAGAAATGTTTCATTTTACCAGCAGTTCGAAATCTTCAAGAAATTGTGCGTTAAAACTTTATTTGCCCAGTATATATTAAGGGCACTCGCTAGAACTGAGACGGTAAGTTTTACCGTTGAAATAAATCGTTGTCCATTGCATACTAGGCATGTATACTTAAGGAAACTTTTATCGCATACAATTTCCTTTAAAAACTAAATTTTTCTGCCTTAAAATAGAACTATAGTATTATTTACATGATCTGTGAAAATTCCAGATCAAAATGTTGTGTAGATTTCAACATATAATTTGTTAAACTTGAAAGGGTACATGTAAAATTCAAAAGTAACAAAAATGGAGTTTGTTTACGTTTCAGTATAGAAAACGTAATTTAATTTGTCATGCTAAATATATTTAAACACACACACACACACACACACACACACACACACACACACACAATAAGAGAGAGAGCACAAACACACACACAATGAGAGAGAGAGAGAGAGAGAGAGAGAGAGTGATGCATGACATTCGTATGGTATCGCTCATTTGATATTGTGATATCCACTGTGTAACAACTAACAAGGGTAAAAGTTAGTGTAGGCAATGATCAGGAAATGGCGCAATGAGAAAGGAATTCCCACTCCAAAACCGAGGTGGGAAAACAATTAACAATCAGGAACTTATACTAAGAAACCATATTGAAAGCCGAATGGGCAGCCATTTCCCAAAAGGTGGTCACTCATATCAGTTACCCAAACGTAATTAAAATTATGAAAACACACATAAGGTTATAACAGCACAAAATTCAACACCAAGACATAAAATAATAAGAACCACCACAGAAGTATCGCCTTGGAACGATCAGTAATATAAAATTACTGGCGGGCTTCAATCGATTTTGCATGGCCATAACGTCAAACTCAGCTTCTGCAGTGGTTAACACCATTTAGTAAGTTGTTCGGTCCTCGACTAGTCAATGAATCATCAAGGACAAACACATAAATCAGGATAACCACCACGATGAAGCAAAAGCGAGGACTCACAGATTCAGTAAGCAGCTCGACGATGAAGATCCCCGGGCTCCCAATAAATTACTGAAAATCCGGAGCAAAGGAAAAAACCAGATGAACCCCTGTGGGCCAAGCAACAGGCAAGAATTTACGGCCCCAACCGATTAAAATAAACACGTTTGAGTCGGTGCCAACATAGAGTCTGACGTCCGACCCACCGGCGTGCAATTAAAGAAAGCAGCATAGTTACCAACCATGACTGACAGTTGCAGACTGTCGCATACCATTTAAGTATTATCCTGTACGTCTGTGATGTGTAATGATTTTTCTGAACCGAAAAGAAAAAATCATTCCTTCCTATAAATTTCTTTAATTTGTATACCAAGTCACCATAAAATTCTGGTTCCAAAATGCCCTCACGTATAAGCGCCTTGAACCCAACATTATATTTGGAAGTATTATCCTGTACGTCTGTGATGTGTAATGATTTTTCTGAACCGAAAAGAAAAATCATTCCTTCCTATAAATTTCTTTAATTTGTTAACCAAGTCACCATAAAATTCTGGTTCCAAAATGCCCTCACGTATAAGCGCCTTGAACCCAACATTATATTTGGAAATCAATTTATAGTGTGTTATAGATCAGGAAAAGGTGCAATCAGAAAAAGATTCCCACTCCAAAAACCGAGTCGGGAAAAAACAAACTATCAATCAGGTACCTACACCATGAAAACATATCGTAAGCTGAATGGGCAGCTATTTTCCCAATAGGTAGCCACTCAGTTACCTTAACTTAACAAAAAATATGAAAACATACATAAGGCGCCAACAGCACAAAAATTTCAAACACCAAGACATAAAACAAAAAGAACCACCACAGAAGTATCGCCTTGGAACGATAAGTAACGAAGTTACTGGCGGGCTTAAACCGGTTTTACATGGCCATAACCTCAGCCTCAGCTTCTGCAGTGGTTCATAACATTTAGTTAGTTCTTCGGTCCTCGTAGTGAATCTCTAACTAGTCAATGAATCATCAAGAACAAACAAATAAAAAACAATAAACATCATGATGAATCAAAAACCAGGACTCACATATTGAGTAAGCTGCCCGACGATGGAGATCCCTGGGCGCCGAATAACCTACTAACTCCGAAGCAAAAGAAAAACACCAGTTGGATCCCCGTGGGCCAAGCAACAGACAAGAAGCTCCGGCCCCAACCAACTAAAATGAATAGCCTTAAGTCGGGTCATCATAGAGAGTCTGACGCCAGACCCACCGGCGTGCAATTAAAGAAGATAGCATAGTTATCAACCATGATTGGGTTAAAAACTAAGCATGCAGACTGTCAAATAACATCAAGTTTTAACCTCGTCTATAACGTGTTATGATTTCTCTGAACTGAAAAGAAAAATCATACTTTCCTATAAGTTTCTTAAATTTGTAAACCAAGTTACCATAAAATTCAGGTTCCGTAAGGCCCTCACTTAAAAGCGTCCCAACATTATATTTGGAAATCAATTCATAGTGTCTACGATAAAACTTAGAAAAAGGTTTTTCGAAGTTTTTGATACCGATAGCCCTGTTGAAGTCCGTAACTTGATTGCAGACTCTAGCAAACCTAGTACGTTGCAAAATGTATACACCATAAGAAGCGTTTGGAGACTTTTTATTGTAAGTGCACACAGAAATTTCGCGTATGTTTTGTCCAGTTCCAGAAATAAAAAAAGAAACGTACAGTGGAGATAGCTAGCAAGTTGTCCGTGCATTCGCGCGCGCCTTGCGTTGCCCACGCACGCTACACGCAGTCGAAGGCCACGCACTACTTCGCGACATTAGCGCGAGGAATTTTCAGCCAATGAGAAAGTAGTCTGAACTCGCAAAGCCAACGCAATTTCTCAAAATCTTCGCGTTGGGTTTTCAACCAATAGAAACTGCGAACCACTCGCGCGAAATCTTCGCAATTTTTCCAATATTTTCGCGTTGGTTTTGCAACCAATGAGAAACGCGATAATATCTGCGTGTGTACCTGTGACCAGCGCACGAAATCGGCCAGCCAATCAAATTTGCGTTGGCATTTTCGCACGATAGATTGGTTGGTTGAATGGGGTTTAACGTACCACCAACAGCTAAGGTCATATGGAGACGGGACCTCGGTTTACAGTCCCATCCGACGGACTGGAGAAGCCCGGGATCGAACCTGCGACCCCTGGTTTACAAGGCGAGTGACATAACCACTGCACCACGGAGGCTTCTCGCACGATAGACAAAGCCCTCAACAGACCCTCAATATGACCCTTCCCACCATATTTCCTCGGATCAGTAAATATTTGCATCAAAAATAATATCTTGACAAAACAAGATACTTCTTTTTAATCGACACAATATGTCAAATAAATTGTTCGGAAAAATGTGCCGGGTATTGTTTTTCAGAAAATACTGCAGAATCCGGGCTATACAGTTATGCATGGTGCAGTTGCAAAAAAAAAAAAAAAAATGGGTAAAATGCTCACTTTTTTTTCATCATTTGTCTCAATGTTATGAACTTAAAAATACTTTTTTCACATAAATGTGAAATTTGCGTTTGAACAAACTAAGCTTTTCTTTTACTTACCCCTTTGAAGATACGCATTTTGATGAAATCGTCCGTTTAATATCCGAAACACATGAAATATTACGTTTAAAATAACGTTATAATTCCGTCTCATTAAATTCATATTCTGCATGCACATTCTTTTACAATATTAAAGCTAATGAAACCTTGGGTAAGACATTGGCCCCGTCGAAAAAATAAACCTTGTGTGTGATTTTATTTTTCGTTATCTTGAAAGACATTGGGCGGCCACGGGCTTTTGAAAGTTATATAAGGTATTGAAATTTTGATCGACTTTGCCGGACAGCGATCGGTATGTATCTGATTTGAGTACGTGTACATGTGCATCCTGGTCCAAGCAATGCTAGCCAAAACCATCAGCTCCTTTTGTCGTAAAGGGCATTTTGTCGTTAAGGGTCTCTTTAATCGGTCAATGATCACCATACCCCACGGGCATATGAGTGTTAAGTACGTTGTATTGTCAATACTGTCAAAACATTGGGGCTTTGAAGTTGCAGGGCACAACTTTTATTTTAGATCCGCGGTATTTGTTTGTTCTTCAATAAACTAAACATATATAATCGAACAAGAGCTCTATGAAAACATGGTCTCTATAGAGACCCTGATGAAAATAAAGCAAAAATTAACATTCCTTGTTTATCCATTTACTTCAGCAGCATCACTAGAAAAACAACGTTGTGGTTTCCGAACAGGTCCTACACAAACCGACTTTAAAAGCACAGAAGATCCATAGAGGCTGCAAAATTTGGATTTTAAAAATTAAAGGAATTGTACTATTCGTGTAGCGAAAACAAAGGCGCCGATCAGCTTCGCGGTCACTATGTTCTCGCGTATGTAAAATGTTGTTTTTTTCTCATGATGTGGCTTGTTTTTATTTATTTATTTATTTATTTATTTATTTATTTATTTATATTCGAAAAAATGCTCCGATCAAATATTAATAACTAATCACTTGAGTGACATCAACTGGTTTGTTTGTGTACAAATGAGGTTAATGTTGCAGTCATGTCAAGACAGAGATACCACTTCCTTGGTTTTAACCACTAATCAGGAGAGTCAATGTGTCTTGTTCAATGACCAAATACGGTGCCGGCAGTGGGGATCGAATCCAGGAGCTCTCGATTCAGAGCCCGATGCTCTACCACTACGCCACCGTGCTCCACAGGCTTCAACTGGTACCGAATGCAGGCGAAAAAATAATATCTACAAGGCTATATTTTTTCTTCATTTCTCTTCGAGTTCTTCTTATAAGTCTTCTTTTTACTTAGAGGAAACACTGGATCCCTTTATTCGGCTAATGAGGGTTTTCAACAAAAGCTTAATTAATTCATTAATTAGTATATTCAGCCCAGAATGATCATTGTATAGGAATTTTAAGTATGTTCAAACACAGGCATGCAAATAACACTCCGGGCGGAGACTCGCTTTCGTTGAAAGCAAAACAAAACAAACAAAAAAAAAAAAAAAATACAAAAAAAAACAACAACAACAACAAACAAACATGCGATTTCGCTCGAATGGTTTTATTTTTACATTGTGAAGAAGAATGCATTTCACTAAATGAGGTGGTGATCTCGCGCGCACGCAACTGTCACCAATGGAAACACTGAAGTCTTGTTGAAGACTTGCGAGATTTTCCATATACGCACATCATAGCCGAACATGCAACATAAGCTAGAACTCACATACAATGTGGTTTCATTCTAATCCATTAATATTTGTATCTAGTGCCAACAAATCGAACCAAGACTCACAACCTTTTGCACATGGAAGTTTACTTTTGTAATTTTTCTATGATTTGTGTTTAAATCATGTACCTTTAAATAATTTAGCCGCGACACGAAAAATCCGGTCTTCGGTGTCTCCGACAAGGTGCGACACAAACCGGCCTGTACGGACATGGAAGCAGGCTAGAAGCTTGAAAGTTAGCATTTACGTAGAAGAGGAATTATACTATCTGTATAGCAAAAACAAAGGGGCAGATCAGCTGTGCTGTAACTGCACAGCTGATCTCCGGATTTGTTTTCGCATATGCAAAATCCGGTTTTATGACGGCTCATTAATACGGAACAGACTAAGCGTTGAATTTTCTGCTGACTGATCAGCGGTAATACACTAAAACGCTGAAATGCTGAACTGAACTGCTGATTTTTTTTTTTTTTTTTTTTTTTTTTTTTTTTTGTTGTTGTTGTTGTACACCAGTTTTGATCGTTGTTAAGCAAATGCAAATGGTGATTTTATGTATTTGATAACACCTTTGAGTGTATTTGTCCGTGCGCGACCATACCATTTAGAAACTGGACAGTCGTTTGCTGATGTGCTAATTTGAATTAAATTGGCTATGATGTATTGAAATACATCAAAAGTATTCAAACTGTTATGTTTTCGGTGTAGTTCCTGTGGTTTCATATATGCATGCATGTGGACAGTTTGATACGCTATCGCGCAGTCTGATCACATCACCGTAATTCGAGATAATTACATTTTGCTTAGCTTAGTAAGAACAGTGGCTATGGTTTCATATGATGTTTTGTGCTCTACTTGGTCAGAATTATCACAGAAAAGTGTTTATCGTAGAATGGGCAGTGCGGTCTGGGTTCGCAATTAGGTACATGTAGCTGTTTAGTGCAATCAGTTATATATGACACAATTTTATTTTATGGCCAGGCCGCCTACAGTAGTCGCCTATTGTAAAGGTATGAAGCAGAGACCTCCATGCACCTCCAGATATGTTAATTAAATTAACTTTATGTAAGGACAATATTACTAGCTAAATAACCTTGGTGTCATAATCAAGCAATATAAATGTACACGCGTGACCGTGAAAATTTACACCTACAGATTAAAGGTGCTCTGCCTTCGTACTGTCAAAACATTTGGTAATTACAAAGGTGTCATCTTGAAGCAATATACATGTACACGCGTGTCATTCAGTGGCTACTGTGTAAATTCCTGTGTATAGAACGGAACTCGCGGCTTCAAATTTTTATAAAAGCAATATACACGTGAATTATGGCGGCGCATCAATCATGAAACAAGTCTTTGATACTAAAAACTGTGTCGCATATGATCTTTCAAGTTGTAACATAAAGACGGCGTGTGTCAAAGCGCTGTTGAGTAATATTTGTCGCGTGTCTTTCACACGATTCTTTAAACTTTATTACCAAGGAGTTATTTATTACCTTTTACCTGTCCGTTTAATTTAATTCAAGACTACAATAATATAGTCTTTACGATGAAAGAAATTCCGGCAAGTTATTTTTCTTCTTTTATCATTATTACTATTATTATCATTATTATTTCATGTGACGGTAATATGGATAAAGCAATTAATGTAAAATTTTGGTCAAAATTTTGAACATAGGCAATTGTCAAAAATTTTATCTTTTTTCATTTCTTTTTTATTTGTCTTCTTATTTTTTATTTTCATTTATTTATTTCATTTAAATGCTTTTAGGAAGAAAATATTCTATATTTCAACTTATCGTTGCAGTTATTTTGACCCTAAACTATTGGCTCAAATACCCACGCGGTTACTGCAGTGCCATTTTAAAGGATTTGATTGGATAAAAGCTTTCCTGCGTGTACCTGCGTTGGCTTCGCAGGTATAAACAGGTAATATGATTGGTGTTTGACTGCCTGCGCAGACATCGCGAATAGGACTATGTCATATACGGGTTGATAGTATGATTTGATTGGTTTGTAATGATACCTTCGCGAAACTCGCGAAGCAACGCAGGTACTAACGCGATAATTCCCCACGCGCGGGTCTCGCACGTACAACGCAAGGCACCTGCGAAAATGGTAAACTTTTAAGAAATCTTCACTGTACATCTGACGTATTCTTGAAAATCCGTTTGCAACTTTCCTTTGTGCATTTTGCATATACCTTACCTGAAACACAGGCTAAAAACTTAAAATATAGCCCGCCTATAGCACAAAGAGGGTACAAGGTCCAACGGACTCTTGAAAGGAGGGACTTAGTAACGCCAAACTGCAATAAGTTATTTTTTTTTTTGTGTCTGATTTCTCTGAAAATTGGCATGCACGACCAAAAAATAACTCTTCTAATGATTTACACCATTGTTTTTAAATCGAATACCTAGTTTTCAAGAAAATGCCAAAACAAACATGTATGCGTTAGAAGTTTCCTTTGGTGTATACTTACTGCATGTGTCAATGCCCTGACATTCGTCCCCGTCTGAAAGATAGAAAATATTCTGTGTGCTTATTTTCTGACACCATGTAATACGGTACTGAAATTAAACATTCATGCCTACCTACTATTATCTCTAAACACTAATGTGACAACCAGTGCAATATAATGTTTAAGAAATAGATCAGCTATTTCCTGATACATTCACAAATGTTTCAGAACTTTTCAATTTTACGTGTCATCCAATTTGACATTTTTTTTTCTTTTATGCCGATTGATAGGGTTACAAATGACTGGAAAAATCTTTTAAAAGAAACTACATTATTACAACTGCGTTATTTATTTTTATTTTATTTCTGATTTGTATCACTGAATAACATTATAACATACACCCATTTACATATGGCCTCTTCTAAAGCTTTCATATTAATGTTAACTTGACCTTAAATTGGATTCAGTGACCTTGACTTTGATTCAAAGTGACCTTGGCCTACATTCCAAAGTGACCTTGACCTAGATCCCAAAGTGACCTTAAACTGGACCCCACAGCGACTTTGACATAAATCGTTTACCTTCTGTTGGGAAAAGGAAAACTCCTTTTCGTCCACATTTGTAGTTGGAATTCTGGACAAATTCGGTATTTGTTGCAACAGTTTCGGAGCCTTTTGTACCCGAGCAAACCCTTGCGGATTGGACATTCGTCGGCGTGCCGGTGTATTTTCCATTCAAAACACCCTGGAATATTTGACGACATACCTTAGAGGATTTAGGTTTGTTTGTAATTTTGATAATCGGGACAAAGTATGTTACGTTACGTTACGTTACGTTACGTTACGTTATGTTATGTTATGTTATGTTATGTTACGTTATCATTACGAAAATTTGCCCATGCAATATATAGAGATTTTTTTAAGTTGTAAAAAGTGATATTTTTCTTATTTTTGCTCAAAACATAGATTGTGGGTACACGTTAGAACCGCCTCGCCGAGGCGGTTCTAACAAGTACCCACAATCTATGTTTTGGAGCAAAAATAAAAAAAATAGGTATACCCCTGCATACCCCAGTTTTTCTATATAAAAGTGGGGTTTAGGGGGGTATATATTGCACGGACATGTTTTCCTGATGTGTACCGAAAAATACATCTTCGTCATTTTTTGAACAACATCATCATCAATTAAGAGATCAGCATTTTTATCGGTTCATTGCCCACATTAAATTGCGCAATAGGGCGGCAGGCCCATACTTTCGATCCTTTGAGATTAGTAAGAATATTCAGAATATAAAAATTGTATGTTTAGAGCCATGTTTTAAACAATGTTTTCATTAAGCAAGTGTCTTTGATTAAGATTTTCCTTGTGTAAAAACCGCAGTATATTTCCGTGGCCGGTTTAATAAAGCACAGCTGAGAAACACGTGGTGCGGAATGGGTGACGCACAATGAAATTTTGTCCGAAGTTGAGATGAAAAAGTCGAGTTTTCTCCTATAGCGTTTACTCTATGCAGAAACTGAACATTTATTCAATGAAAGTACATTTTACATAAGGAAATCAAGGTTATTTTGTTTTCGCCAACACTTCCGCCCCATGAACATATAGTACTCCCATCAAATAACATTGAAGCGTTTGCGAAAACTAAATAATCGGGATTTATGGATAGCGTATTCGCTTAGCAATCAAGAGGTTGTGGGTTCGAAACCCGGCTGATACATATGCCTGTCATGTTGGTGACAAATGTCCACCTTGACGTAATAAAGGCAAACCGCCCATAGGGTTTTACATTTTTAAAGGGATTTCTTATGTTACTTTCTTTCAATAAATGGTCAATTTCTGCATCGACTGCACCTATCTATCAGTCAGTAGACGAAACAGTCTAGGAGAAAAGTAAAAAATCTATCTTCAACTTCGTTCTCAATTGCAGTGTGTGTCGCCGATCATTTATCAGTTTGTATGCACCACGTGATTCTCAGTAGTGGAAAGAGTCACAAATGACGGTTTATTAAATTATACAATATACTTAACAAAAATCCCAACGCACCTAGTAATATTTTGTTAAATATTTAAAAAATGAAAAGACTGTAAGTCTTCAAATTCTCTACATGATGAAAATACCCATTTTGGAACAGAATGCTATTATTATATTGCAATCGGTGATTTCGGCCGAAAATATTCGAACTTTTAGAAACCGTACCCTTCATTCGGAAAATCGAAAGCTGCTAATGTAAAAACAACAGAATCGATACGCCGGTGAAAATCGCAAATTAAGTCCAAAATCATGATCTCTTCAATAATGTTATTGAATTTGAGTAAAATCTACAACACCCATGGACATGACAGTCAGTTTTGTATCGAAAAAAGCGGCTCAAAAAGACTTGTAATTAACAATTTGATTTCTTAAGGATCCAAATCGTTTCATCTTACAACCGGTGGATATTGGAATCCCATTTGCACTTACTAACTTGCAATGACAGAATCTGGTCCGGACACAATTTTAATACTGTTAGCCCACTGAGCAACGCAGATTTGAAGCCATGCATGTTAATTATTGTGAAGTGCGACAATGTCTTGGAACGACAGACAACGGTAGAAGTGACTGAAATGTCAACATAAAAAGTAACGGTCGACGCCCAAACCATAATATGCGACTTGTTAGAGTAAAAATGTGAAAATGAAAGGTCATTGTTCCATTGATTGTAAACGTATTTTAAACGTATCTACGCTAAACGAGCTAGCCTCTCTACTTTGCCGGCCGCTCTATCGAATTTTTCGACAGAGAAGCGAAATCTTTTTTGTGACTTCCATTTGAAGAACATCAAGCTGTCTAATTCCATTCAAAGGTTACCACGATCAGCAGGTGCAGAAAAACTGTTTTTGCATGATTCTCTTATGACATGGTCACGTGATTATTTTTTTTTAAATTGATGTTGTCATTATGCACAAATGCTCGTCAAGGAATAATGTGCAAAATTTGAAAGCAAAATCTTTGACGAAACGAAAGTTATTCAATTTTTAAAACTAATGCGTTGGCATTTTTGCCAAATGTATGTCTCATACCTTCTTTTAAACGTTTCCACTGCTTCTAAAGGATCAAACTTTTATATCTTATTCATTGAAAGCTACATACTTTCCATTTACAGAAAATAATATCTTATCCGTTGACGTTCTTTCGTCAATTTACTGCAGATGTAAACGGAGCGGCCACACTGAATCGTAAGTAACTCATTTGATTGTATTTTTACGTTTTATGATAAGGCTACATATGCAAATTATGTATGTTTTTCAAAGAGTTTTTACTTCCTTTATTTGCTATTTAAGTTCGAGACACCAAAATAAGTTTTAAATTATCTGAAGAGTGTTTACTTCCTTTATTTGCCTATTTAAATTTGAGACACCAAAATTAATTTTAGATAATCTTAAAGTGATACAAGCTCACTATGACCGGCCTTTAATTTCACCTACCCTGACTGGTTTACTGGTAGTAAATGTCCCGATACTTTCATACAAATAGAAAACATATGTCTTATCATCGTTGCCTTTGGTGATAATGACTTGAAATTTATCAGTCTGAAAATACAAATACAAAAGCCAATAAATATGTCAAATCAAGAAATGTAAAGGCAAGCTGCTCTCAAAGTATTGGTCCCTACTGAGTACACAAGTAAGTAAATGGTTTATAACCTGCCACATGTCTATGTACAAAGCATATAAAACAACACGAATCAGTACAGAAGACTTACAGTTGAAATTTCCAGCTAACGGCTCATTGTGTTTTTTTTTGTTTTTTTTTTGTTTTTTGTTTTTTTTTTTGTTTTGTTTTTTACCATAAATATGAACGTGCTTGCAAACCGGGCTTAATGAAGTTTCATCAAGGTATCGTCAAGGTATAAAAGAAACAAAACGCCATAGACACACAAAAAATGCGGGCGAGCAGCATAAAACAGTACATACCCCTTTAACACTACAGTTCAGCGGAGATATTATAAATTACATCGACATGTATAGAACATCAGAAAAACATGTTCGTGAAATGTGAACCCCCTCAAACCCCACTTTTATATAACAAAACTGGGGTATGCAGGGGTAAACCTATTTTTCTTATTTTTGCTCCAAACATAGAGGCGGTTCTAACGTGTACCCTCAATCTATGTTGTGAGCAAAAATAAGAAAAATAGCAAACATTTTCTACTGAAAATTTTCCTGTTGTACAACTTTAAAAATCTCAGTATATTGCATGGGCATGTTTTCGTAATGATGTTTACCGCGCCTGTTGCAGTTTCAGTTATCTCCCATGTAATAATTATTCCCCCTTTTACACTGCCGTTCAGCGGGGGTATAAATTACGTCACTTAGCTAGAACGTTGCAGTTTCAGTTATCTCCCATGTAATAATTATTCCCCTTTTACACTGCCGTTCAGCGGGGGTATAAATTACGTCACTTAGCTAGAACGTTGCAGTTTCAGTTATCTCCCATGTAATAATTATTCCCCTTTTACACTGCCGTTCAGCGGGAGTATAAATTACGTCGACTTAGCTAGAACGCTTACCGCCCCTGTTGCAGTTTCAGTTATCTTCCATGTAATAATTTCGGCAGTGACCGCTCTCCATTGTAATTGCCATTGGTCATAGAATCGGTTTACATCTGCGCTGATGAGTTGGATATCTTGTTGCTGGAACGGGTTCTGGTCACTCACGTGGCGATGTGCTATTCTGTACTCCATACCTGCAAATGGATTTGATAGCATTTACTTTAAAAGCTCATCGCGAACTTAATTGCAAACTACCACTGGTCATAGTATGGGTTTACATCTGCACTGATGAGATGGATATCTTGTTGCTGGAAGGGGTTCTGGTCACTTACGTGGCGATGTGCTACTCTGTACTCCATACCTGCAAATGGATTTGATAGCATTTAGTACTTAAAAAGCTTATCGCGAACTTAATTGCAAACTGCCACTGGTCATAGAATCGGTTCATATCCGAGCTGATGAGCTGGATGTCTTGTTGTTGAAATGGGTTCTGGTCACTCACGTGGCGATGTGCTCTCTGTACTTCATACCTGCAAATGGATTTGGTAGCATTTACTTAAAAAGCTTATCGCGAACTTAATTGCAAACTACCACTGGTCATAGAATCGGTTTACATCTGCGCTGATGAGCTTTATATCTTGTTGCTAGAACGGGTTCTGGTCACTCACGTGGCGATGGGCTACTCTGAAGTCCATACCTGCAAATGATTTTTTTCTAAATTCAGTTTTACGTCCCTTTCAAGATTATTTCAGCTCATATGAGACGGGGTAATCAGTAGGTGGAGCGAAAGCGAGAGAACCCCGAAAAAAACCACCTGGCACACCAGCAAGCAGAACTTGGTTTGTCTTACATGTGGCTAGTGCGGGGCTCGAACCCACACCAGACACAGCAGTGAGATCAAATGAATTTGATGTGCTCGATGGTATACTCGGCAAAAAAAAGTTTTGGACCAGCAACATTTTTCAACCGCTGTTGGGGTATTTAGCAATCAAACACAAAACATTTAACATATATGGATCCTGTATTCAATTCCAGATCAGAATAAAAGAAAATTTCATGTTAAAGTGTCACCTTGCTCCTGTCAGAATCCGCTAATCCTTACATGGGTCATCCAAAAAAGTGAACGAAAAGTCAATAATGTGTATATCCACCATTATTACGCCGGCATTCACGAACCCTATTCTTCGAAGAATACACAAGTCTAAGAATAGTCTGCTGCGGAATTCTGGCCCACTCTTCCCTCAGAAACCGTCGAAGGTCTTGCAGTGTGCTGTTCTGACCCAGACGTGCCGACACAGCTCTCCCAAGGACGTCTCAAGCATGCTCAATGCACGACAAATCTGGCGAAACTGCAGGCCATGCCATTCTGTTCACATTGTTCCTGTGTATGAAGTCATTCACAATACGCGCTCGATGCGGTCTGGCATTATCATCTGGGAATATCGGGCCAGGGACTGGCATCTGACGCAGGAATGGCAGCACATGGTGCGTTAGAACTTCATTAATGTACCGTTGTCCGTTCAGATTTCCATCAATAAAGACCAAATCTGCTTTCGCAGTGGCGGAAATTCCAGCCCATACCATAACTCCCCCTCCTTGAAAGGCTACCGTAGGGATCACCATGGCTGGAACATGTCGCTCTCTACGTCGTCGCCAGACCCGTTTCCTGCCGTCAACTCTATTGAGATAAAACTTTGACCCGTCGGAGAACATAACCCTTCTCCATTGTGGATTATTCCATCCCGCATGAGCACGACTGAAGGTCAAACGGGCATCCTTATGGCGTTGGGTAAGTTTTGGCTTCTTTGCAGGCACCATTGACTTGAATCCACTTGCATGGATGCGATTCCTCACAGTCTGAACAGATACAGGCCGGGCTCCTGGTCCCCTAGCTGCATACAGTCGCCTGCGAGTTTGTGGTCCTGTCACGAAGCGATTTCTTGCAACAGTGGTGGTGATGTAACGATCTTCAGCCCTCGTTGTAACTTTTGGTCGGCCTGAGCGTGGCATGTCCTTAAACTGTCCTGTTTGTCTGTACCGTTGTCGTATCCTGTTAATTGTCTGATGGCTAGTGTGGAATCTTCTGGCTACTTCTCGGCTTCTCATACCTGCGTCTAGGCACCCTAGGGCTCTAGCGCGATCAGTTTCACTTAGCTTGTTGTTTTGTCCTCTAACAGGCATCTTGTTAATGAATGTGCAACACAGAACTGATGCTTATAACTTTAATTGGTCTTAGAGCATAATTTGCATGCTTTACGGAGTGATTTGTTTTTGAGTTTAAAACAAAATGCATGCAAGATTGCTGAAACAGTTGCCTTGGTTGCAATAAAAAATCATGATTTTGAAGTAAATTCTGGAGGCTCGGGTCATGAACTGCATGAAATTTAAACTGAGATGTCCTCTTACATCAATGTCATATGACAGAACTTTCAATTGTTTATAAGGAAATTCCTAAAATTGTGATATGCAAGATTTATCACCTTGCCTGACCAGTGACCACCTTGCAAACTTTGGCCACTTTGGTTCACTTTTTTGACACCCCACTGTACTTTAAAGCAACGTCACGCACTATTGATTTTGCTAATGCTGTATACCTTTCTAAAGAGTTTTAAAGTTGAAAAATTATTTGAGATCCAGAAAGGCACAAAATATGTTACTATAAACAAATAATTTGAAAAACTTGTTGGTGGTCCAAAACTTTTTTTGCCGAGTATATTTAGTTTTAAAGCTCATCGTAAAATGGCATGCCACATCAAACGGTCAGTTACAATGTAACCTATCCAAGGGTAGTTAAGGTGACGGAGACGGCCCCGGTGGCCGAGCGGTTAAGAGCTCTTTTTCTTAATCACTCGATCATCTCACCGCTGTGTCTGGTGTGCGTTCGAGCCCCGCTCTGGCCACATGTTAGACAAGCCAAGTTCTGCTTGTGAGTGTGCCAGATGGTTTGTCTCGGGGTTCTCCCGTTTTCGCCCACCTACTGATTGGCCGGTTTCATATGAGCTGAAATAATCTTGAAAGAGGTAAAACTAAATAAAAAAAAAAAAAATTGAATAAGCCATTTCCTCATTAGTGCCTACTTTTACCTTCTTACTGAAGAAGAAGAAGAAGAAGAAGAAGAAGAAGAAGAAGAAGAAAAAAAAAAAAGACAAACCAGTATCCACTGCCATGACCCAGTTGGGGGCGAACAGGCAGAATCCCGGTGGAAAGTGAACCGCTGAGTCCTCGTCCCCGGGCGGGGCAATATTCGCTGTTACAGTCCTAGTGATCGCAGCTGAGGGGTCACACTCACAAAATCCCGTGTCAAAACACTGGAAAAGAATGAACATTGCGAAAACATGCACATGCACAGAGATTTCTAAAATTGTAAATTTTTAAACATGAAAATTTTCATTTGAAAAGTTTTGATATTTTTCTTACGTTTGCTCAAAACATGGATTGTGGGTACACATTAGAACCGCCTCTGCGAGGCGGTTCTAACGAGTACCCACAATCTATGTTTTAGAGCAAAAATAAGAAAAATAGGTATACGTACCCCTGCAAACACCAGTTTTGCTATATAAAAGTGGGGTATAAGGGGATATACATTACATGGACATGTTACCATGATGAGTAAAATACCAGAAAATTAATTGCAAAAAAAAAAAAAAATCCGAAAACAGTAGCATAGAACATTCATTTACCGAAAAAGTTTTTACTGAAAAAAAAAAAAAAAAAAAAAAAACAACCTTTGGTTTTCGATTCATTCGATTCATTCTGTTTAAAATTGCCAGGTCACAGTAGCAATTACGTACGCTGTGGATACTATACGTGGTAATCCGCCAAGTGCGTGGCTAACCGTTTTTAATGAATTTACGTATTATGGTTACCTATTAATGTGAATACATACGGGATAGTTACGGACATATTCGAATGCATACGGAAAAGATACTTGTCTACAAATATTTTGGTACTATCTGTTACGTTTAGATACGGACAGACAAGTTCAGATTCCGCGGATCTTCTGGGCACTGTCAATATTACACGTACAGGTACGGACACTACGGATAAGATAGGATGGACAGATACGGAAGCCCTATCCCCCGCGTCTGCAGCTTACGTAAGTGCTAGTGTAACTTAGGCATTACCAGATAACGACAATTTACTGAGTTATTGGGCTTATGCCTACCGTGATATACTTGATAACATCGTCAAATAGTCTGTAGTTGTAGATTTCCACGGGAATCTCAAAACCATTAGCGTCGAATGTAGGGTCATTGTCTGAAATGTAAAGATCATCAGATTTAAGTTTAGTGTAAAATACATACCCTATTGTGAAATAGAAATACATGGGATATAGCTCGATTTTGACCTCAGACGCGCCAAGAGATCGACGAGTCCACCTGGTAGCACGTGAAAGGATTTTTCAGATTGTCACAGTACAGCTTCCTATTTGTGAGTAACCGAAGTGTAACGGAAAACTTGATGCATTTCATACTAATTTACCTTTCACGTGCTACTTCACCTTTTGACGCGTCTGGGGTAAATATCGAGCTATAGTGAGTTTTTGTATAAAAAGCTCTCAATACCTAAAAGTTTGTTGCTATTGGTGTTCAGGTTGCATTTGCATAAGGCTAGCGCTATGTCCATGAACAACAGCTATGATCAGGTCCGAAACGAATATCCGGATTCTATTTTTTATCCGTGTACAATAATACGAGGGTGGGTCAGAAAGTTCTGTAATAGGTGGTGTAACTTTGCTAATAGACATGATAGATTGCTTTATTATACCTTGATTAAAAGGGCTACATTTCGCCTTTATAACGATACCAAAATAATGTCTGAAAGAAATAAATATTTAGAAATAGAAGCCTTGAAAGACACCTGGGGTAAAACCAATGGCACGTTTTATAGAATTTGTGAATATTATTGTGTACGTTTCATGCGTCATATCTTCATAACTACCGATCAAATTTTCTCCAACTTTACAGTGATAAATAATAGTGTATTTAGAAACACAATCTGACAAAAATTACCGTTATTGATGCTATGGTGACTTTATAATAAAGCGATATTTATGACGTCATTAAAATACGTAGCCCTATAGAATTTCTGGCACCGCTGGGCCATTATATTTGCTTGGTTTTTTTATGAATTTACTACCGGGCACACTAGGATGAAACAATAAAATGGTTAAATACATTTTAAGGTCCCTGGTCTACGTGTAGATGTCAATAAATGCCCTTTGAATTTAAACTGTAATTTTAATGTATTCACAGCAAGCCAATTTCACTATTTCATTTTGCACTAACTCAATTAAATTCAATTGAATAATTTCAATTTTTGCAGGAGATATTTATCTATGTTTGAAAAATATATTGCATGGATTATATTTTTTCGAGTCGTTTTTCTTTAAATAATATTCACAAATTCAAGAAAAAGTGCCATTGGTTTTACCCCAGGTGTCTTTCAATGCTTCTTTTTCGAAGTATTTATTTCTTTCGTGCATTCTTTTGGCATCATTGTAAAGGAGAATTGTAGCCCTTTCAATCAAGGTATAATACATCAACATATCATGCCTATTAACAAAGTTATAACACCTATGACAGAACTTTCTGACCCACCCTCGTAACGACATTTATTTTAAATGATACAAATAAATGTAAGGCGACCTCGTGGGCCTTGTGGCCGAGCGGTTAAGAGCGCTGTTTCTTAATCACTCGATCATCTGACCGCTGTGTTTTCTAACATGTACCCACAATCAATGTTTTGAGCAAAAATGTTAAAAAAAAAAAAAAAAAAAAAAAAATATCGAAATTTATTCAAGATTAAAGGTGCCAAAATCGCTGTATATTGCATGGACAAGTTTTCGTAATGCAAGGGTTTCCAACCAGTACGAACAATCTGTGTTTTACCAAAACTACATGTAAGAATAAACATTGATACATGTATTCCTGCTTAATAAGGTCGGGTAAACGGGGTATATGTTTTACGGATTTGTTAGCGTGATATGTTAAAAAATTCACTACAGAGTAACCGTTTGATCATCTGTGTATCAGCAAGTACGAGCGATTTCTTGCATAAAATCCGTGCTTTGGATCGATGCATTTCATGGGTTTCAATTTGAATGGAAATTAGTTTCATTTCGTTTGTAAATATCACTTCGGGCGATATTTATTAATTACTCCACCCTAATACATTTCACGTTACTTGAAAGCTGATAAAACATATTGCGATTTCTGTTGTTAAAATAGAGTAAATTTATGTAAAATTTGTATGTAATTTGCACATGTGCCTTCTTGCAAAGTTGTGAACAGACAGAGATTTTACATGTAGGCGCATATTTTGCGTGAAATGTATAAATGTATAAAACAGCTACTACCATTCATTTGTATAAAGTTTGGTATACATTTTTATCAATGGTGCTCAAGAATACCGACCATGGGTACTCGTAAGATATTATATGCATCGATGAAACGTTTCTAATGTGTACCAATATTGTCTATGTGCTTTTGTCTGTTTGTTTGAATTGATGCTTAACCTCCCAGTCAACAGCTAAGGTCATGTCTGGACGTGGCCTCTATTTTATAACTTTTACCCAAATTCATATCATTCAACAGGTGCTTTAACTATAACCATCCAAGTAAGCTTATATGTATGGATGGTTTGACTTGAACCACTTTTCCTGGGCAGGCTCAAACCAGAGCGGTTTACCAGTAATCAGATGGTCAGCCAGAAGCATATAACCTTTGCCTGGTGACACGAGCAGCCCATCTTTTTCTTAATGCCACAGTATGTTCTTAGCATTCAATAATGAACAAAGTATGAAATTGAACATTTCATCAGGAAAACATGTCCATGAATTGTATACCCCCTGAAACCCCACTTTCTACAGGGTTTGCAGGGTCAACCTATTTCTCTTATTTTTTTTATCCAAAAGATAGATTTTTCTAACGTGTACCCACAATCAATGTTTTGAGCAAAAGTATTAAAAATAGCAAATGTTTTCTAATGACATTTTCAATTTTAACAGCTGAAAAAAAGTCTATATATTTTGTAATGTTGAGAAATAGTAAATAATGGCATATCTCATGGTTGTGGTTTCGTAGAACCTACCTACGTATCCAAGCCCCTCGGCCATGAGTTGTGTGTCTGTGGGGGTGTTGTAGGGATCATCAAAGCTTGGCAGCAGCCCCTCATGTCTGGAGTAAACGAGGGCGTCGGTCCGAGTGATGAGCACCAGGAATGAAATGCAGATAATTTCATAGCATCTCATGTTGAAACTGAAACCAGAATAGTCTAAATGCACAGACATATGCGTTCATATAGAATACTACAACTACTACTGCTACTACTACTAGTACTACTACTACTGCTGCTGCTGCTGCTACTGCTGCTGCTGCTGATGATGATGATAATGATGATTTAGTCGGATGGGGAACATCCTCAATGCGACGCAGTTTCTTAATTTTGGTCCAAAACATAGATCGTGGGTATATGTTAGAACCCCCTCCCCCCGGCGAGGCGGTTCTTAAGTATACCTACAATGAGTGTTTTGAGCAAAATAAGAAATATATCAAACATTTTCTGATGAAATTTTCAATTTTTACTGCTGAAAAATAAATTTCTATATATTGCATGGGCACGTTTTCGAAAAGTGTAAGCAGCTTTACTATTCCCTGGCGTGGGCATTTCAATCAAACATTATGTGGATACTTGTACATGAGATTTAGTGACGTTTTAAGACTTTGCCAACACGTGAATATTGTAACCTATCCAGTTGGTTTTAAGGCGACTTAGCTGTGGTTTGTGTTAATCATATTATGTTCCGTCATTGTACAAAGCATTATTGGGGCCTAAAGAAATAGATGGACTGCTTGTGCCTCCCTCCAGGCAAATCTTATACACTACTGACTGGCCATCTGATTACTGGTTAACCGCTCATGTCTGAGCCTGCACAGGAAAAGTGGATCAAGTCAAACCACTCATACATGTACGTATAAGCTTTTTGTGGCTTAGTTGGATATTTATATTTCAAGCACTTGTTGGATATCGTGGCGTCCTCATTTTGGGTTTTAGTCCAATAAAGTGGAGGCAAGGTCCCGACATGACCTTAGCTGTTAACTGGAACGGTAATTATCAATTCAAACAAACAAACAAACAAAAATACAATATAAGCCACTGCATGGGAAAACAAACAATATGCATAGGCGAAAACAAAGGAGAGGATCAGCTTCGCAGTACTGCGAAGCTGATCAGCGCCTTTGTTTTCGCTACACGGATAGTACATGTACAATTCCTCTACTTTCTAAATAAAAACCAGAGGTCCAATGGTCCTGTAAACGCTCACCTGAGACCTGAGATATATGCATGTACCAATAAACTTGTTAGACTAGAATGGTACAATGCATGTATATAACCCTAGGGCAGGGTCAGAGTAACTCCTGGAGTCAATGTCTTTTTCAAATCATAAATTCAGACCAATTGCCAATTAACTGCAAGTTTTGTCCTTCAAATGACATTTCAAATGCATGGGAGATCTAAGTTGACCTTACCGTGAAATAGGCCAAGGTCATCCCAGTGTCATGATTTATACAAATTTTGTAGACCTCCGTTCCTTAATGCTTCATGCCAAGTTTCAAAATCATAGGCCTTCTGGTTCTGAAGAAGTAGATTTAAAAAAAAATAAAAATAAAAAAAATGCTATTTATAGCCATGGCGGTCATCTTGGTCATGTGACCTTGACCATTTATATAAACTTTCATTTCCTCTTCCTAAGGATGCTCCACATAACGTTTGGCTTTGATTGGCTAAGCAGTTTCTGAATAAAAGCTGTTTGAATATTATGGTCATTTACATGTACATGTATATAGCTCCGGGACAGGGACAGACAACCCCTGGGCCTAAAATATTTTCATAAGCATAAATCTTCTGTCCATTTGCTCATTCCTAGCAAGTTTTCTGCCATTACATGACATTTTCCTATTTTTTCCCATTCAAATGCATGGGCGACCTCGGTTGACCTTGCCGTAAGATAGGTCAAGGTCATCCCAAGGTCATGATTTATATAAACTTTGTAGAGCTCCATTTCCAGATGCTTCATACCAAGTTTCAAAATCATAGGCCTTCTGGTTCTGAAGAAGAAGATTTTTAAATGTTTTTGCTATTTATAGCCATGGCGGCCATCTTGGTCATGTGACCATGGCCATTTATACAAACTTTCATTCCCTCTTCCTAAGGATGCTCCACAAAAAGTTTGGCTTTGATTGGCCTAGCGGTTTCATAGAAGAAGATGTTTCAATATAATGGTCATATACATGTATATAGCCCCGGGACTGGGGCAGACAACCCCCTGAGCCCAAAATATTTTCTTAAACATAAATCATCTGTCCATTTGCTCATTTCTAGCAAGTTTACTGCCTTTTAATTACATTTTCCTATCTTTTTACCCATTCCAATGCATGGGAGACCTAAGTTGACCTTGCCGTAAAATAGGTCAAGATCATCCCAGGGTCAAGATTTATATAAACTTTGTAGAGCTCCATTCCCAGTTGCTTCACACCAAGTTTAAAAATCATAGGCCTTCTGGTTCTGAAGAAGAAGATTTTTAAACGTTTTTGCTATTTATAGCCATGGCGGCCATCTTGGTCATTTGACCTTGACCATTTATATAAACTTACATTCCCCCTTCCCAAGGATGCTCCACATGAATTTTGGCTTTGATTGGCCCAGCGGTTTCAGAGAAGAACATGTTTAAATATTTTGGTCATGTACATGTACATGTATATGGCCCGGGGCAGGGGCAGACAACCCCCCAGAGGCTAAAATTTTCCATTAAAATTAATCTTTTGTCCATTTGTCTATTCCCAGTAAGTTTAACCCATTAAATAGCATTTTACCATTTTTTCCCATTCAAATGCATTGACGACCTAAGTTGACCTCGCCGTAAAATAGGTCAAGGTCATCCCAGGGTCATGATTTATATAAACTATGATGGGCCCGCATCCCCAATGCTACATGCTAAGTTTCGTGGAAATCGGCCCACTGGTTCTGGAGGAGAAGATTTTTAAAGGTTTTTCTATTTATAGCCATGGCGGCCATCTTGGTCATGTGACCTTGACCATTTATATAAACTTTCTTTCCCCCTTCCTAATGGTGCTCCACATGAAGTTTGGCTTTAATTGGCCAAGCGGCTTCAGAGGAGAAGATCTTTGAAATTGTGGACGACGACGACGGACGACGACGGACGCCGGAGCATGGGTATACTATAAGCTCACCTGTGAGCCTTCGGCTCAGGTGAGCTAAAATCCAGCCTCTAACCATCTTCTGTGACTGCACAGCTGGTTACTTGTGTCGGACCTGGTCGGGACCCAAATTGTTGGTTTTCTCACGCACAGTCTCATATTATACATTTTACATACCTCCAAACAAACCATTGGTATCATTCCTTTCCTGATGATTATTTTTCATAAAATTTTAAATGAGAAGAAATTGAAAAATCCATCCATGTATGACATTTGAGCCTGTGCGTGAGAAAACCAACAATTTGGGTTGCGACCAGGTCCGACACAAACCAGGCTGTACAATAACAGAAGAAGTTCAGAGGCTTGAAATTTCAGATTTACGAAGAAGAGGAATTGTGTAGCGAAAACAAAGGCGCTGATCAGCTTCGCAGTTACTGCGAAGCGGATCTGCGCCTTTGCTTTTGCCTATGCAGATTGTTGGTTTTCCCATGCGGCGGCTCATTTCATTTTCGTTTTATAACTATATGATTCACTGAACCGGAGCGTCTATTGTGCAGTTAATTGATGAAAAAAATTGATGAAAGAGACACGTATCCATAAAATTTTGGGCTACGACGGCTGTCCGTCTACTGTATACATCCTTTATTGTAAAACTGGGGTATACAAGGGTATGCAATTTATCTTTTTTCCATCAGGAAAACATGTCCGTGTAAAGTATACCCCCTTAAACCCCACTTTTATATAGAGAAACTGGGCTACGCAGGGGTATACCTATTTTTCTTATTTTTGCTCCAAAACATAGATTGTGGGTACTCAATCTGTGTTTTGAGCAAAAATAAGAAAAATATCAATTTTTTTCGGCTGAAAATGTTCAATTTTTAAAGCTAAAAATATCTGTTCATTGCATAGGCAAGTTTTCGTAATGCTACTCCAAAACATACTTTGTGGGTAATCGTAAGAATCCGTCTTGCTGAGGCGGTTCTAACGTGCACCAACTAGTTATGTTTTGTGCAGAATTAAAAAAAAATATATATTTATTTTTTGTTTATTTTTTTTTTCTTTTTTTTTATTCTACAGAAAATGTCCACATTCTCCCAGCGGTGGGGACAATTCGTATATTGCTTGGGTGTGTTTTTATAATGCCGTACAGACATAATGTCATGTCGCCTTTCGCTTGGTTTTTTTTTCAAACTCATCACGAAAACATATCCATGTAACGTATACCCCCTTGAACCCCTTTATATAGCAAAACTGGGGTATGCAGGGTTATACCTATTTTTCTTATTTTTGCTCCAAAACATAGATTGTGGGTATTCGTTAGAACCGCCTCGGCGAGGCGATTCTAGCGTGTAACCACAATTTATGTTTTGAGCAAAAATAAGAAAAATATATAAAAATAATACTGAAAATTGTCATTTTTACACCCCAAAAAATTCTGTTTTGGCATGGGCGTGTTTTCGTAATAACATATCCTTGAAATTTCCACCCCTGTGCTCCCTATGTATATGTATATAATCAAGGGGCTCGTTTCACAAAGCGTTTTAAGACAAATTTTATCCTGGCTCATATGGCAAAAATACTAATTGAATTACTTGCATAAATCCACTGAGCTATCACCAATACTAAATCAATTCTATTATTTATACTTGAAACTAACTGTTTGTTGTGTTTGACCTTGAATTGAGATAAATCTTATGAGCAAGTCACAACCTCAAACATAAGACAAGTATTACCGTTAAGATAGATCACAAGTCACTCCTAAGAGTAGTCTCGATCATAAGATAAGAAATGTCCTAAGAGAGCTTCGTGAAACGAGCTAAAGGTTGGTGCGCTATGCATAGGGGAACATATTTTTCAAATCTCTCGAAAACATTAATTGTGTGTATACGGTAGAATTGGCTCGACAAGGCGGCTAACGGGCACACAAAATCCATATTTTGAAAGAAAATATGAAACGAATCAACATAATTATTTAAAACGGAAATGTATCAATTTTAAAAGCATTTTTTTTTTTCGTAATGTGATGGTGGTGTTTGATTTAACGGTCTGCGTGAGTGCGTAGCTTGATTTGTTCAATATTGAATAGTATCAAGTTACAATAGTGTTTGAGCCAAGCCATAAAATCACGGGGTCTATTCTTCAAGCCAATATGCTCGGGAGTTGTGCTGATTAAGGTCAGTTTAGTCTGGTGATTCATTGCTTTCTTCAAAAAATGAAAAAAATATAAGAACTTAGGTCAGCAATGTACTTTTTTTGAAGTGCAGTCTCTAGATACATGTTAAAACATCAAATTAACATTAACAAATTTTTGCAAAAGTTTGAGAAGCGTTCAGCGGAAATGTTCAAAGCTCATAAAAGCACGTGCCCCATCCGCGAGAAGATAAACTAGCGGTACATTTTGGTTGATTTGTCGGCACACTTGTGATTTTGAGCAGATTGCTGAAGGTGAGTACACTTGTTGGTCTTCAATGATTTATATATTCAAGAAATAATATGTCATTTTGCTTTGGAGGAAGAACAGCATGTAAACATGTAACGTATAAGAATAAAATGTAGGGGTGGTGTGAATGCAAAGCCCAAAATCATGGGTGGTGAGATATTTCCAAAAACAGGAAACTGTTAAGGTTTTCGTTATAATTGAGATTCGTTCGTGATATGGATTCTTTTAACAGGCAATACCATAATTGATATGTGCAGTTGCACACAAAGACTTTCGTTAAATTGTTACCGTAGATCGAAGAGTAATAGGCGTTTTAAGCATTACAACTAATTTATACGATTATAGTGAAAGTATAGTGATTATGCCTAGGTTACATTTGCACCGATAATCGTACGATTTTAGATATCGGAAGTGATCTTCAGCTACGGCGTATGTGTTAACAATTCAAAGATTTCTTGCTCTGGCTTTCGTCGATGTTTTGAGTCAAAACCGTATGGAAATCGTAGGGTATCCGCACTCTTTAATTGGAAATCGTACGGTAACTGATTGACCACCAATTGGGAAAATAGCTGCTCATTCGGTTTACGATATGTTTCCATATGTATAAGTACCTGATTGTTAATTTAGTTTTTTCCCACCTCGGTTGTAGGAGTGGGATTCTTTTTCTGATTGTGTCATTTCCTGATCGTTGCCTACATGTATCTTTTAACAGCTGTCACTGCTACAAAGAATTACATTCTATAGTTATAGACTCTACGCAATTCGACGTCATCCAACTCTTATGTATAGACCAAGGACACCGGGTCTATGTGCATTGCTGAAGCTAATGTCAAGCACAATTACTGTACAGGGTTTCATGCTTACAGCTGTCACTGCTGCAAAGAAATATACAGCTTGACATTATTGACGAACGAACAAACAGACGGACGAACGGAAATTTGAACTACTATGTCGCAACCTGATATAAGCAGCTGTGATTAATATGCTTCTGTTTTCTCTTATTGATAGTGCCAAACTTTGTCTAAACGTTAAGTAGATGTTTTACTCTTCTGGATAATTTCTTATCGGCCCATCTTCAAAATTAATTTCATCTTTCATATCACTTTCTTCCTCGTCCACTGATTCATCATGTTCAAAAATTTCAGTGTTCCAGTTCATTTGGGGGACTAAACCAGGCCGACTTCTCCTCATGCGCATGTGTTTTTTTCCTGTTGTCAAGTTGGTCTTCTTCTTTTTTAGGCATGTTTATCATCTAGAACAGAGTATACGACTTTCATTTTCATATAAAAACACCAAAAACAATTCAACTTAATTTCAAACCACATTAAAACAATCGCCAGTTGAATAGACTAGAATCATTTTCTACTACACAACTGGCCCATTCAGTGAGAACAATCTATTTCTTATCTGAGAAAATTATGCACCCTGCATACGACATTTTATTTGCCACAAATGTGCATGGGGAATATTATGTAGGATATGAATAGACGCGTTAGCTGATACGTGTTATACATAAACAGGGTTAGCAAGCACTTCGCAACTATTTCCTATGCAACGGTATGTTAAAAAAAAGTGTTCGCCAGCGCTACGTAGGCCCCTAACGTTACCAAGAGCTGCCTCTCTGAAAGCAACCCGCCGTTGCTAAGGAATAAGGATGATCAAATGACGTCATCAATATCTCAAGGGTTCGCGTTATGCAACTCACGCCAGAATTATGAGGAACCATTTTATGTTTTGGGATGGAATAAGATCCTTAAGCTTTTGAGCGAATATGTCTCTCAGCCACTGTAAACAAGCTCAATTATTTCAAATTTTAGAGTGCTTGTGATTTCATAAGCAATTTGAGTACCTGGTACAGTGTCAGTCAGATTGCACGTCTACCTTACTAAAGCGTCTTAACATTCACGACCTCCTGAAAAAATGTGCTTATACCAAGATTTTTTATTTTGGACTCGCTTTCATGAAGCTATTTCGATTCCCAGGAATGTACGTACTGGTTATATTTGTTTGTGGGTCGAATCGGACAATGTCCGGTGCATATATATTCAAAATGTAGGGCAAACTTGTGAATCTGGCCGAAACTGTTACATCAAAACAGCCACGTATCGAAACTTTGAACATCAAAATCTAGTTTCCTATTGCATCCT
Source organism: Rugalucina vietnamica (assembly GCA_964017185.1). NCBI lineage: Eukaryota > Metazoa > Mollusca > Bivalvia > Lucinida > Lucinidae > Rugalucina > Rugalucina vietnamica. The sequence continues at coordinate 11,108,729 of OZ024885.1, forward strand.
CGCCACTCTAGTTTTGATTTCTACTAGCGTTTGTAAATTCTCTTGAGACTGCACATCAGGATTTTATTCAAAATCAAAAGATAAAACAGAAATAATGCAACTTACCTGTTCACCTGTCTACTCCATTTCTTTGTTTACATTCAATTTCACAAAACCACTACCGGAACCTGCTTATACCTGGACGACACCAGATTATAGAGGCTTAGAGAATAGACCCCGTGAAAATACATCATTTTACATAATTATAATATGGAATATAAGACACATATCAGCAGTGTATTATTGTTTGCAACATAGTACTACCATATGTCCATGATATATGTAGCAATCTCAAGTGGTTGTTCAGATCGGTCAGTTAAAGGCTGAAACCAAGAAACAGTTTTTCACATGTAAAATGCTTGATTTCAAAAGCAAAACATGGCGTCGAAATTATTAAGTGTCAGTATCATGTTACACATATTCAAATACTATGAAATGAAGCCAGTATGCTTATGTTTTTAATAAAGAACTTTTTATTAGTCCAATTTAGTATATATATTAGGATTGTATCAATATTCATGAATATGCAAATTAAATGAATATGTTAATTAGATAATTTGCACAGGTTGCCATTGGATGAAAAATCTGAGTATAAGTTTTAGAATGATACCATGTTTTGTGAACTAGAGTTATTCTGAATAAAGTTGTGTTTGATGAGCAGAGACATGTATTTCTTGCACACCAGATAGAGAAATCCTACATTTTATCCCATGTGACAAATTCGTATCTCACCCTCGTTATCTCACCCCGGCCGCACCCTGCGTTCAAATGTTCTTTTTTAACACTGGTTGTATAGGACGTCACGTAATTTCGTCGCTAAGCGCACACGTCACAATGACGTCAAAACTTTTTAAATCAAAATGGCGGACGCCACGATTTTATCATTTTTCTAGGCAAATAGTATAAAAATTAATCTTCGCTGCATTAAGGTGAGCAAGAAAAAGAATCCATCATTCGTGTCAGGTATGGATAGACAAATCTGTCCCTCGGTTCACAATTTGGCTTCACTCGGCGAGCCGCGGGATGCCAAAATGTGACCCTCGGGACAGATTTGTCTATCCATACCTGACACTCATGTAAGATTCTTATAATCCCCATATTCAAAGCCCACATTGGGATTGCCATTCTGACACAACCGCATGTCGTGTTTTGGGTTATGTTTTGGAAACTACATAATCAAACCCAAAATTGCGGACATTTTGTGAAACCGTAGCAACCATATATCATAAAAAGACTATGTAACATCAAAACACTTTTGCCATTCATATGATAAAGTAGTGCAAGTAGGCAACGATCAGGAAAAGGTGCAATCAGAAAGAAAACCCCTCTCCAAAAATTGATGTTCAACTTGGAGAAAACTAAATTGACAATTACATGTACTTAGAACCTGTAAGATCAGATGCTGCTCAACACCTTTTTTTTTCTTTCCTTAAGGGGTGCTCACACCACAGCGTATAGCGCCAACGTATGCCGACGTATGAGACGTTTGTCCATACGTTGGTGTACGCTGCACACGTTCGGCATAAATTTTGCATACGTTACGGGTACGCTACAATACGCTGGCATACTTTGTCGTACGCCGAGTACGCCCAGAAATTTTGTGCATGCACAACATTTCCAACGTATGCCGACGTACTGATGATACGTTACTCATAAGTTAGGCGTACGTAACGAATACGCTATGCATAAGTTCACGAACGTTACCTGTAAGTAACTCATACGCTCGTATACGTTGTCATACGCCAAAGCTCACCTGCATTTTTGTTTAGCGTATGAGAAGCGTATGCATAGCGTTTTACCAAAGTACGAGCAGCGCTTGCCTGGCGCACTCGGAGCGTATGCTAAACGTGTGAAGAACGTACTCAGCGTATGCGCAACTTACGCGTAGCGCATTGGTCAGTGTTCGGGATTTTATATATAAAAATGGAAGGAATAGGTACTGTGTTCATGAAAAATAGTCACACGAAAGCATCAAAATATATATTCGACCAAAAACAATCTGCATAATTGGGTGTATGGCTAAAATTGTATTCACTGTTTAGTTATTATTATCGCTTGTCCAGAGAATATTTTTGTAAGAAATGGATGCCTTCAAAGCTCATATTGAAGTGCCTTTATAAAATTGTCGACAGATAAAGTGCCAAAGATTTTTTTTTTTTTTGTAAGTTAAAATATTTTTTTTTCAAATTCAGTTGGCGTCCCTTTCAAAATTATTTCAGCTCAGATGAGACGGATCAATCAAGAGGTGGGGCAAAACTGGCCCATAAACTAATTTCAACCTAATTATAGGAAACGATCCTTCTGAGAAACGATATAAGAACTCCATAAAATGCACCCGGCGCAGTAGACCATTCCATATCTTCAATAAAATAAAAGACTATCACAAACCAATGGCGACCCTTGCTTAACCTGCCAGCTCTAGATTTTTACTGGCTGGCTGTAGTGGTAAACACAACGTCATATCTGAGCGTCTGCAAGTTACCTGTTCTGTTTATAGAGCAGTGCTGAAGAGTCAGCTCAAATATTTCAGTCCCCCAGATGAACATCGCAGTGAAACCAACAAAATAGAATTTAACTTAAGTGCAAGCGTGCACCAATATAGAATATAAAGATAAGTCTCGTGAGAGCATTTGTCATTGTTTGGCTTCATGCAGACAGCATCCAGGCATTTCAAATGTAAGATAGCCAAGCTTATCTGAAATGCATTATGTACACATTTTATTCTGTTGGTACTGCAGTGCCTTGGCTCATTAGATTTATTACTAACCCACCAAAGAAAGAATGTTTTTTCTAGGTTATCAAAAGTTCAGCAGCTACTATAGGTTTATACTCTAGCAGACGTAGACTGATTACAGCCGTAGATGTTGAAATAAATTCCCAAAGTACACCATGCCTTACTTTATATTATGCTGATGTGCCATACCATACTTTACACTAAGCTGACTCAATCATCTACTGATGAGATAGTCAAAAAGGCAAAACCATGGCCAAGAAGAATAAATTCTTTGAGTGGAGTGGACAATGGTATAATGTATGTAATTTGAAGATGATATAGAAAAACACATCATCTCACCAGACTTTATAAGTCTGTAGCAGACGCTACTCTAAGAAAATACCCACGCTAAACCTGACCCACTTACAGGTTGCTGTTGTCTTATGACTATGCAGTGAAGCAGCTTCCGGTGTGTATATTTCTTTGGTCATTTTTCTTTTCTTTTATTTTCTTGTATTTATTTATTTATTTATTTATTTTTGACTTTTTGCTGGATATATCTTTGACTCGCCTTTTTTGATGAACTTCAAGTTCGTTAGAAGCACGCTGTGCATACGTTTGGAATACGTCAGACGTGCGTTGTACATACACTCCTTGTAAATCACGAACGTTATGCTTACGCTGGGCGTACGCTGTTATACGCTGTTATAGGTCATGGTACGCCAGGGATACGTTATGAATAAGCTACTCATACGTTAGACATACGTTCCGTGCGCTAAGCATACGCTTGGCATAAGTTCAGAGAAAGCCTTTTCCGGATTTTTAACATAAAATAAACAGCGTATAACAACGTACAACAACGTACTTGATAATTTTTCATACGCTGCTCGCACTTTGGCTAATACGTTGTGGTCTGAGCGGGCCTTTAAGGCCAGAACATATGCTTAAAAATGTAACTTGTAGGCAACGTTTGTAACAAGAAACAAAGCGTTTTTATTGGTAAGCATGCCATTTCTCAAGAGTAGACTTAAAATTGCTGGTTCCTTTCAGTATACAATACATAAATATTTACTGCGTCCACATAATTTTTAAAGCTAATTATTTCATCATATATTCGGTTTATACATGTTCTTTACAAATTATTAAGGACAAGCATCAGGAAAACATGTCCGTGTAATATTTACCCCCTTATACCCCACTTTTATACAGCAAATCTGGGGTTTGCAGGGGTATACCTATTTTTCTTATTTTTGATCCAAAACATAGATTGTGGGTACTCGTTAGAACCGCCTCGGCAAGGCGGTTCTAACGTGTTCCCACAATCTATGTTTTGAGCAAAAATAAGAAAAATATCAAAACATTTCTAGAGAAAATTATCATTTTTACAACTAAAACATTTTCTGTATATTGCATGGGCGTGTTTTCGTAATGGCAGACTGAAATATAAGCCACCTCATGGGAAAACCAACAATGTGGTTTCCGAACAGGTCCGACACAAACTGGTCTGAACAGTCACAGAAGCAGACTAGAAGCTTGAAATTTTGGATTTAAGAAGAAGAGGAAGTGTACTATATGTGTAGCGAAAACAAAGGCGCTGATCAGCTTCGCAGTTATTGTGAAGCTGATCTGCGCCTTTGTATTCGCCTATGCAGATTGTTGGTTTTCCCATACAGCGGCTCATATATATCTGGAGCATGTTAAGGTTTATTAAATAATGCAAGGCTTGATAGCCATTATCAAATATACTTGAGAAAAGGGACAATTTATGTTGTAAAGGCACATCTCTTGGTAATCAATTCGAATTACAATTTCTGTCGGGAATAGTTGTCTTACAAGACAAGATTGAATTACTGATATGACTGATAAATAACTATATGGTTTTGATGTTGCGATGTTTCGGCTATAAAAGTAAATGCAGGTAATACAATGCTTATTTTTTTCTTTAAAAACAAATTGTTAGTAAATCTCTATTCTGGTCTTATAGGAATTTGAAACCACATTACAATGCAAGTAAAAAAAAAAAAAAAAAAAAATATATATATATATATTGCAAACAGAAAAGAAAATAAGTGAAATAGGCATAGTTTCCTTGCAGTTTTCTTCAATTGTTTTTAGTAATTGAATTTCTGATAACAATTTCATTTTCACATGCAAATTTTCAAGCGTGATTTTTTTTTCAGTTGAGGCTTTGAGATTATTTCTCAATCCGTCTCAAAGTATAGATCGTGGATACACATTAGAACTGCTAGGCGGTAGACACAGTTTATGCAAAAATAAGAAACGAGTAGAGCTAATGTATATACGAGGGATTATTAAAAATTACGTGGACTTTTCTTATAACTTATGATTATATGGCTCGATTCCACTCAAACTTTCAATCCACCTGAACCCAGGTAATATGCTGCAGGGTGCAAAATTTCATCACAAACCCTTCATCCGTTACAAAATCATTGTGAAATGAAAACACCCACTTTCGCCATCATGGAGCACTCCGATGATGTCAGTGACGTCGACGCAGAAACACTGATTTTGAACCACAAAATGTGTTTTTTAGGGCTACGGATTTTTACATTTTTACTGCTCAAAGTATGTTAAAAGTTTATCCACTATTGGAGCATTGTTTAAGTTACAAATCTGTATAAAATTATTAATGTACCGCCTTGATTTGAGAACAAATTTGGACTGGGCATATTGGTGCTGACTTTTTAACATTATGATTTAGACGTTAGAACAGTTAAAATAACGGATATGAATTTATGATATTTATTTAGGTCCTATTTATTCAAACGTGCATGCAATGTTTCATTTGTAATACTTTATCAAAGGACCTTAAAGTTTTACCGGCAAATAGGAAATTAGAATTTGTTTCAAATGGGAATTGTACAATATTGCCGGTTGACCTGAGTTGCATGAAGTTCAGACATCGCTTAAACATTCTGGAAAAGCAAACACGTATGTCTAAGCAAAACAGCGTAAGTGCACAACCGGTCCACCGTAATTTTTGAGCAAGCAAAATTGTTTTGTTATGGATTCATTAAGACACATTGCACGTTTGGCCGTGATCTGCAAACCCATTTTGAAGAAAACGCAAAAGAAATCCGATAACGCAGTGCCAAGCTTAACGTCATTTCTGACGTGCTCCGTGATGGGGAGGGTTCTGTAAGTAAAACCATCACCAACTTCTAATAAAACATTGTAGATTAACCACACTTTCAGAATCTGGTGGATTTAAACAATTATATCGTCAGGTGAAATTTGAATATGTTTGCCTGAACCGTTGTCAAGTTAAGGGAAAAGTCCACGCAATTTTTGATAACCCCACGTATTTTTGATTCAGTTAAACGTCCCTTTCAAGCTTACTTCAGCTCATTTGAGACGGGCCAATCAGTAGGTGGGGCGAAAACGGGAGGACCCCGAGAAAAACCACTTGGTACACCCAGAACTTGGCTTGTCTCACACGTGGCCAGAGCGGGGCTCGAACCCACATCAGACACTGCGGTGAGATGATTGATTGATTAAGAAACAGCGCTCTTAACCACTCGGCCACGGGGACCGCCCTAATAATTGTTCTACTCGTAACAGTTTCACAATACATGGTATGTCACATAATCTTGTAATAGAACGCGGTGCATGCTTCGGAGTACGTCGACATTACGAGTACATATTCGTGCAATAAACAGAGATTTTTGAAGTTGTAAAACTGATAATTCTCACTAGATAACTTTCGATAGTTTCCTTAACTTTGCTCAAAACATAGATTATGGGTACACCTTAAAAAACCGCCTCGCCGAGGCAGTTCTTACGAGTACCCACAATCTATGATTTTGAGCAAAACTAAGAAAATAGGTAAACCCCTGCAAACCCCAGTTTATCTATATAAAAGTTGGGTTTAAGGGGGTATACACTGAATAAAATTATAAGACGCCACTTTTCAAACTCATTTTGGTTTCTAAGCCATTTTTCCAAATTGTACATTTTTTGCCTAAAGCCGTGTTTTTCAGGTAAGTAAAGTTCCAAAGTATTCAGAAAAAAACAAATCTTGCACTAAACGTGTTTTTGGAGTAAAACTGCAAAAAAATCAATGTTTTTAGATAAAACAATTAGGAACGGGTGTTATCAAAGGAGTCCTTCCGGCTTGGAAAAACATCAAACATTCGAATTTTCTCTACTGGTAGATTTTTTTACGCATTTTTAAAAAAATCTTATTTTTGAGATTTTTTTTTTAAAATTCATCAATGAACCTCTTAAACATGTTATTCCATGTCAACTTCACTTGATGAGGCCTGGAAATGATAGATATGACTCGAATGAGCTGTCTAAGACTTTTTTCGAGGACGAACAGGTCAAGGCTGCCGCTCACTTCCGGATTCAATAGCAATTGTTAACAAACAATATAACAAAATGTGTGGATGATTTTTTAAATTTTCAAAGTTTATCAGAGTCTATTATTAGACCTTAATAATCTCTGAAAATTTCAATGTTATGGCTGATGATTATAACGCAACCGGAGAAGAACAAAGCTTGCAAATTGCATGCAAAAGCTGAATCCCTGTTATTCGTGATGCTGCCTTCTTGCATGTACAAAACTGAAACGAAGATTCTTATTGCAGTGTGACGAATATCCATTTTAAAATCTTAGTTTCTATTAAAATTTCTTTAAAAGCTCATAGTTTGATATTCGTCATGTAAAATCGCACAACTTTGTCAGTTTTCCCGCTTAAAATCGATGTGTGTCGTGTTTTACATGGAAATCGCCTTTCGCACCTGATTCACCTACTTAGTTTTCTAGAATGGACTTTCCCGTTATAATGGAACAACCCGGATATTGCACGTGACTGGATGGGTATAAAAGGAGCAAGCGAGGCAGTGATAGTCATTTTTGTGAAAGAAGTCGGACGGTTTAGGTCGAAGAGAGAGACGGCAGGCAGTTGATGATGTAGTAGTAAATAGGCTTCGTGGCACGGAGCTCAGGCTTTGGGATAACGAGAGATCATTGCGATAGCTCTTATCCCTTAGTGTTGAACCTCTTAGTGCTGAACGAACATTTGAGACTCTTTGGCCGCAGAGATCATTGCGATAGCTGGACCAATATGGAGTCTCAAATAGATGTTCCTGGGAAGCCAGTGATTTAGGCTATAGTGGGATAGCCAACGAAACCATAGGCGTTTCAAGCGTGTCAGTGCTGTGTAAATGGCGTTTGAATTATGAGTTGGGTTTGAAACCGTTCAGTCACATATTAAGTATTGCATTAGAATTATCATAGTCAGACATTATTTCTAAAACGACGTGTATGAACCACATCAAACCTAGGGCGAGGGTTGGGATCCCATAAAACCGGTTTAAGCCCCCTAGTAATTGTATTACTAACCGTTCCAAGGCGGTGCTCTTGGCGTGGCTCATCTCGTTCACCATCAGTATAGTCGTTTAAATAGCATCTTGCTCGGTACGTGTTTCGAATATTATAGTTTTCGTAGTCTATGATATACAGAAGTAAATGGCTCGGTCCTTGAAACGTTACATGGCTCGGTCCTTAAAACGTTACAGCAGCAACACATCTGACTCAATTTTATCTTGCATCATGGCAGTCAGAAGCACTTTCAAATAAATTAAAATGTAAAACACAACGTCAAACTTTGACATTTAATTTGATGTTAATAAAGTGTGACTTTTTGAAAAGAGGGTACCTTTACTCATGTTCCTTTTGTGTGAGATATATCACGCATTCTGGAATGAAGAAACTCAACTCATAGAGCCACTGTTAGACAATGGTTAATTCATATGATCATGAATTTTTATTAATCGTATTTTACTTTTTAAAAGAAAATATAGGAGGCGGCCTCTTATAACTTTTTTCAGTGTACATGTACATTTACGGACATGTTTTCCTGATGTGTGTCCTTTAAAAACACAGTGCGGGTTGTTTACCAGAAGGCAGTGGCTTCGTCCCAACATTACACAATAATGATAACAAAAGCCATAACGAAATCAAACCAAACCGGCGGCGCTGTAGCGTTTTTGTCATGCAAAAAGACTAAACTGGCACGCAGGTAAATAAAAATTGACAATGTTATGACTATTTTAATTCTAATATACATGTATGTAGACATTTCAGTAGTTGCTTGACGTCTAAACATGCGAAAAACAGCAAAAGTCAAACCGGAACCATCAGGCAGTTACCCCAGACAGGGATGGTCCCTTGATAACAAAGCTTCACGCATCCCCAAAGTGCTGATGGGCCTTTGTATAGGTCAAACGGTGATACTTATTGCTGTTGTTGCTACACTGGGTGCCGTTGTAAGAGAAAATGTGAGTCAGCATAATTTGAATTTTTGTAGCATACAATGAATTTTGGAGCATATAATTTTAACTTTTGTAGTAACAATGTGAATTTTGAACCATAACATTTGAACTACTGTAGCATACTATTTGAATTTCGAAGCATATAATTTGAACTTTTGAAGCATACAATTTGAATTTTGAAGCATATAACTTGAACTTTTGTAGCATGTAATTTTAATTTTTAAGCATATTATTTGAACCAAAGAACTTACTAAATGTTTTGAACCACTGCAGAGGCTGAGAGTGAGGTTATGGCCATTTAAAACCGGTTTAAGCCCGCCAGTAATTTTGTGTTACTGATCGTTCCAAGGCAATACTTCTGTGGTGGTTCTTATTGTTTTATGTCTTAGTGTTTATTTTTGTTTGTGCTGTTGGCGCCGTATGTACATGTACGTTTTCAAATTTTTAGTTAAGTTGAGGTAACTGAGTGGCCACCTATTGGGAAAATAGCTGCTCATTCGGCCTACGATATGTTTTCATGGTAAAAGTACCTGATTGATAGTTTGGTTTTTTCCCACCTCGGTTTTTTGAGTGGGAATCTTTTTCTGATTGCGCCTTTTCCTGATTTTTGCCTACTTGTACCTTTTTGTAGCATACACTTTGAATTTTGAAGCATACAATTTGAACTTTTGTAGCATACAATTTGAATTTTGAAGCATATTATTTGAACTTTTGTAGCATATTATTTGAATTTTGAAGCATGTAATTTGAATGTTGAAGCATACAATTTTAACTTTTGTAGCATACAATCTGAATTTTGAAGAATATTATTTGAACTTTTGTAGCATATAATTTTAATTTTGAAGCGTGTAATTTTAATGTTGAAGCGTACAATTTTAACTTTGATGCAAATATTTTTTTGATTTAAAAACGTTGTCTTAACGTCACTGTGAGGGACTAAGGGCATATGTCGCATTACGAACTTTGTAAAATTGTACGTACATGTTAAAACCACCTCTTTAAGGCGAATTAAAGTTGAGAACCCAAAATATATGCTTTGGAACAAACATAAGAGGAACGTTTACCCCTTAAGTGGGTATTTAGTAAATGTGCATGTTTGCGTGAGGATGAGATTCAGCCATATAATGTATATGAGCCGCGACGCAAGAAAACCGGTCTTCGGGGTGTCTGAACCAGGTCCTACATAAATCGGCCTGTTCAGTCACAGAATAAAGCTAGAAATCTGAAATTTTGGATTTAAGAAGAAGAAGGATTGTACTATCCGTGTATTAAAAACAGGCGTTGATCAGCTGTGTAGTAGCTGCACAGCTGATCTGCGTCTTTGTTTTCGCATACTTATTATTAGGCAAAATTCCGGGTTTCATGACGCGGCTTATATGGTCTGAGATTAAGTAAAAAATTAAGTAAAAAATAACCATTAACCATTATAGTTTAACCATGTGCATTTTAACATTTCTTATTCGTTTGTTTGTACCGAGACTTACTGGTCCAGTCAACTTTTTCAGTCATGTCGAGACAGTATCAAAGCCTTCAGTGAATTAACCAGTTCTAAAGGGAATTATTGTGATGTGCATAAGGTCTCTTATGATACCGTTACGGTTGTGTTTTATTGATTTCAGATATATGATATAAATATCTTAAAGACCCAAGCTCGCATGACTGAGAGTGACATGGATGGTGTTAAAACAGAAATAGGTTTGTAATAAATTATCCACGACGCAATTAAACCGGTATTCGGTGTTTCCGACCAGATGCGATACAAACTGGCCTTTACAGTCACGGTAGCAGGTTAGAAGCTTGGAAGTTTGGAGTTCAGTAGAAGAGGATTTGCGCTGTCTGTTTAGCGAAAACAAGGCACTAGTCAACTGCATAGCTAATCTGCGTCTTTGTTTTTGAAAAGGAAAGAAGCCTGTTTTCTCATAACGCAGCTCAGATCAGCTCAAATTATAATAATGTTAAGGGTGGCATTACGATTGCGTCCTTTCTAAAATCACTGTCGACTTCCATGTATTTCTGTTACAAAATAATTTTGTGAATGTTGTTTTCTCATATAAGCTTGATGTCCTTTTTATAGGACCTAGGCAAGCAGTATCGCCCCAGATGCGACGCAGCAGAACACTGCGTCCTATCTGTTTGCTTGGAGAAGTTTCATCGAAAAATGAGATAAATAATTAAAATCACTCCTTGAACCCCTAAAATCGAAGTGGAATCGCCCAAAGGTTGGGAACAACCTTTCGTCAAAAAGGACTTACTTGCGTTATTGCCATTATTACGAGACCAAGTGCTGCCAATTAAGACATTCGAATGTGAAGTTGAAAGATTTATCGTTCCATGACATAGCAAACGGACATTAATACAAAAATTCGATGAAAAAGAAAAACACTATATTAAAAACAATGGCCTTCGAAAATAAGAAATATTCATTATCTGCATGATTCAGTCAATTTTAACAGAACGTCCTACATTTGACGAACCATGCTAAATAGGGGTAAGTTTAAATGCTTTTAATGCGATAATGATGTGTAAAATGGGCTTAAAATACTGATATGCTGGTCAAACTATGTGCACGTATGCACATACTGTTCGGAAAAAAGCAGGGTACACGCTAATTAAAACGAAAATGGCAATTGGTATTGTCTCGCATGTAATGCATATACATGTATGTTCAGTAAGATAAACGTATGCACAGCCGGTAAGCGGGATTCTCGGCCTCTTTCAATCACAATAACATTTCCATGTAAACATACCCCATTGGACGAACATTACATGTAAATGGCATTTCGTTTACAGACAAATTGCAGGCAGATGTGACGGATATGCAGGAATATGCCTTGGAGAATTCTGTGGAATTATTTAAAGAACTGGAAGCAAATGTATCTTCACAATATAGCATGATCTTGTATTTGAATGAGACAGTAACTGATCGTATGCGTGTAAGCAACGTAAGCAAAATCGAAACTGATATTCCACTGCTATCACAATTTACAGAAATAAACTACACTAAATCTATAATGGAAGATCACGCTGCCCGTATAAATGCACTGGAGTCAGACAGAAGTATCGACCGAGCCTTCCTTTTCAATCTTAGTACGGAGATGGCAAACTTTAGAACAAATCTTACAATAGACATCAATGAACAAAATGACTTTCTCAGTGCTGTAAATGAATCTGTGGCGAATTTAGTGCTGACAGTAACTCAAATGAACACAAGTTCTCGTACTGAAATGGAACGACTACTTGCTGAACTAGAAGCAGATATGGAAAACAGGCTATCGCGAGTTGAAACAGACATTAAAACCAATCGAGCAAATATAAATGGCACGACAATTGATGTAGAAACTCTGAACGAACTCATGGCTTTGGAAAATGAAGAATACCAGAATCTTATTTTAAATTTAACAGCTTTAGAAAAAGACACAGCGAATATCAAAGCTGCAGTTGAAAACAATACTGCTAGAATTGTCGACATGAACGACCAGTTTAGATTATTGAACGAAACCCTCAATGCCAACCTTGGCGGTTTACAGTATCTTAGTTCAAACGTGACTTATCTTGAAGCACAACTAGCCACGGTTGAAGCTGCGAATCAAGACAATACTAATGGAATCGCAACAACAGCCGCTTGGATACAAAAACTTGACATGGAAACATCAACGCTAGAAACAATTTTAACTGATGTAACAGGTGATTTTTTTCTTTTATTGTTTTCCTTTTGGATCTACTCATGAGCATAGGTGAGTTTCAGTGATCTTACATAATCGTGGAAATATTGTGGGGGACTGCTTCGTATCATTTTTAAAAGTGGCCAAGGCAGTATTACATACCAGCTAGTTAGATAAAATTACCTACGTTTGCTGAGACCAAACTTTATTCATTAAGATGACACGGAAACTAACTCTAGCTAGCGACTTTAATATAAAGACAAGACAAAACTATTTGTTTGAAACAAGCATGGATTTGAGAATAAAAATAACTAACTGTCCGTTATTTTGGTTTGCCGCCAATGTTAGCTTGGTGCCTGGTAACACGCACACATTTAAGCCATTTTATAAAGCCAACTGAAGGTTATTAATACACGGCTTTTGTCATCACTAACATTCGCCTGTTTTATATGTACCATGTAACAATGACACTAAATCATTGGAGCCGCATCGTGAGAAAACCGGATTTTTGCCTAGGCGAAAACAAAGGCGCAGATCAGCTTCGCGGTAACCGCGAAGCTGATCAGCGCCTTTGTTTTCGCTACTCGGATAGTACAATTCCTCTTCTACTTAAATCCGAAATTTCAAGCTTCTAGCTCTTTTCTGAGCTTGTACAGGCCGGTTTGTGTCGGACCTGGTCGGAAACCCCGAAGACCGGTTTTCTCGCGTCGAGGCTCATTGAGTGTCGTTAATGTCATCAGAATATTGAAATTCTAATATTATATTGCACATTCTCAGCGCAGTTAAGATTGTCATAATTTTTTTCTTATTTTTCTCATTTTTTGGGACTCAAAGATGCACTGAATTGTACCTGGAACAACTGGGCATCATTTTCGACATGTTCTTCGTCATGCGGGGGCGGTATTCAATATCGTACAAGATCATGCGTAAAGAATAATCCTCTTAGTCCAGACTGGCTTCCAAAAACAGAAACAGCTATACAGCAGTGCAATACATACGCTTGCTCAGGTATGAAATCATTCAAAATGTCGAGCGTTTATCTACTGATAAAATATAAAGGTTTGATCCTTTAAAAGCAGAAAAAGATATTCAAAGGGATATGGTATACACTATATTGCGCAATTTCGGGTAATGAACCCTCATCAGTAGGCCTTTTTTAAACCGTCAACGAACGCCAGACTGCTGTTTTGAGAAACTATACGAAAAGTCTAAATCAAAAGACATAATAAATTATTTATAAATTCATCGTGATGGAAATGCATAAGCATGGTGATGGTAATTTATTTTAGTACTAAAGAAATGTTATACTTCAGGAAAACATGTCCGTGTAATGTATATCCCCTTGAACCCCACTTTTATATAGAAAAACTGGGGTTTGCAGGGGTTTACCTATTTTTCTTATTTTTGCTCCAAAACATAGATTGTGGGTACTCGTTAGAACCGCCTCGCCGAGGCGGTTCTAACGTGTACCCACAATCTATGTTTTGAGCAAAAAAATAAGAAAAATATCCAAATAATTCCTCTGAAAATTATCGATTTTTGACCTGAAAAAATTACTGTATATCATATGGGCATGTTTTCGTAATGCGTGATTGCCAGGCTGTTGTGCCTTCTGGCTTTTGAGGTACATGTATATGAAACTGAAATTCACATCTTCAGGCAAACATTGCCGTGAAATTTATATCCCCCTTGAACTCCACTTTCATATAGAAAACTTGGGTTTGCAGAGGTATACCTATTTTTCTTAATTTGATCCAAAACATACATTGTGGGTACTCGTAAGAACCGCCTCAGTGAGGCGGTTTTAACGTGTACCCAGAATGTATGTTTGAGCAAAAACATTAAAAATATCATTTCTTTTCAATGAAATTTTCAAATTTTTGATTCTGTAAAAAGTCTCCATATGTTTCATGGGCAAGTTTTCAGTGTTTACACCAGTTCCCGATCATCGTCTTCTTATTATCCTTTCAGATGCCCGCTCCGCCTTTACAGTCATCAATGCTGCTGACGGCCCAGGGGGCTCGGATAGTGAAATCACATTTAATACCTTCATTACCGACATTGGTGGACATTTCGACAAGCGAACAGGGCGGTATACCTGTCAATTCTCCGGACTCTACCTATTCTCTCTCAATTTACACAAACACGAAAGCGAGCCTAAAACATTCTGTTACATTCATGTAAATGGTGTGTTAAAGGCAGGGACAAATTGTAATCCACAGACGACTGGTGGATGGATTGGCAGTTCTAATACAATAGTTTTACACCTAAAGAGTGGTGATGTGGTGACATTAGGTATTTGTACAACCGCGAACACATTGTCTCAAGGGTCATCAACCTCCTTTACAGGGGCACTGCTAATAGCTGACTAGGCTCTTACAAACTGTAATGTGATTGTCTTTTTTAATTTTAAATAAGAAAACAAAATATTTTTCCAGATACTAGAAAGAAAACAAATATTTTAGTTCACAATCAGTATTCAATCATATGCCTCAATTACCAGATAAAAATCTCGAAGCACCCTACAGAATTTTATTTCTGGGATATGTTGACATAATAAGTTCCCAGTTTCCTTTACTGTACACCTTTTGAAGTAATTCTTCTTGTTCTGTGTTTTTGATGACCATCTTTTTTTTTTATTAAACTCGGGTGATTTTTACTTGTTTTTTTCTCCTTTAGTCCCAAATATCCCAATTTAATGACAAACCCTTGTGATGCAATAAAATAAAAAAAAAAAAAAAAAAAATCAGATTTTTACAAAGTAGAGTAGCACTTTATGCCAAAGTTAAACCCTCATTACGACAGAACTGAACATCTCTTCAGTACATCAGGAAAACATGCCCGTGCAATGTATACCCCCTTGAACCCCACTTTTATATAGTAAAACGGGGGTATGCAGGGGTGTACCTATTTTTCTTATTTTTGCTCCGAAACATAGATTGTGGGTACTCGTTAGAACCGCCTCGCCGAGGCGGTTCTAACGTGTACCCACAATCTATGTTTTGAGCAAAAATAAGAAAAATATAAGAATTTTTCAGCTCAAAATTTTCAATTTTTAAAGCTAAAAAATCTCTGTATATTGCATGGGCAAGTTTTCGTAATGAGTAGCACTTTATGCCAAAATTAAATCCTCATTACGACAGAACTGAATATACTGAACATCTCTTCAGTAAATACTGAATGCATTACTGTATTATTGCCTGAATGGAACATTTCAGCCATTATGAAAAGTAAGAAAAGTAAGAATGATGATGAAAACTTGCCCATGCAATGACAGAGATTTTTTCAGCTGAAAATTTTTGATAGTTTTCTTTTTCTTTTTTGCTCAAAACACAGAATATGGGTACACGTTAGACACGCCTCGTCGAGGCGGTTCTAACGAGTACCCACAATCTATGTTTTGAAGCAAAAAAAAAAAAAAAAAAAAGAAAAATAGGTATACCCCTGAATACCCCAGTTTTGCTATATAAAAGAGGGGTTCAAGTGGGTATACATTACACGGACATGTTGTCATGATGTGAAGCTATTTAAAGGACACTTTTGTGATGCAATTACCCACCCATCCCATATTTTTGGTCATTTTCTACCCTCATGCTTTGTCAGAGAGAAGTTCACCCTGGGCAGTAAAGACAGTACCTTATTAAACACCATATTGGCAGAACATACTAAAATATCAGTTATTTTGCAAGTCAAAATCAGGATATTCCAACCTTGGGGTTGATTTTACATTGGTACAGTAACAGCGGCCGAAGCCACATGTACTGCTTGATAATGAAAAACAATATCCGGCATGGACAAAACACATATTAATTTACAGTTTTACTTTCTCCCGGTTGCTGCATGAGAAAGGAAAATTACATATTGAGCCAAGCAAGACTTTCAATGACACTTTGACATCAAAATGACAGAAAAAGGGCAGAATTGAGCCACTTTCCTTTATAATGTAAGGGAATTCACTAAACACTAAAATACAGCTTATGTTGCGGAAAAAAGAATTTAATTCTTCTTATTGCAGTGCATTCTTGCGGAAAAAAAAGAAAAAAAAAAGAAAAAAGGGAAACAACTCCAGAAAAAGGCATATAATATTGGCCGCGTCACGCTAAAACTTTGGAGCATGCAGTGTGCGCGTATGCTGAGCACTTCTTTTTTGTAATTTCAGGGGAGGGTCTGACTACTGAAGCATTATTTCATACAGGAAGGCTATGGGATACAACCCTACCCCTTTCTAGAGTTCACCTGGAGGATAATTTCATTTTTTTATCCAAAAGTGTACATAACATCCATATTAAGACATTAATTTATCACCCAGATAAATTCCGAGAAATGGATAATTCACCCATATGATCAGCCAAATTCATCCTGTTGAACAATTGGTAGGCTTTATCCCGTAGGCTTCAATGCTAAATCCCTTCAGTTTTACAGTTTATTCTGCATGTCAGGAAACACTCAAGCCATCAAAATTAACCTGCATACTGTGTACATCCTCTTATCTCAATAACCGCACTTTACCCCCATTTTCCTATGTTTTGGTAAAGTGCGGTGTCCACTTATGCTGTAATACCTGCTGTGATAATATACAGCTTATCAGTGTTGAGCTGCCTCTCCTGGGTAATTATGCAAGGAATGGTCGGATTTACTGTAATCTGATACCTAGACTTCCAGGTATTTTACAGTACAAACCAAACCCAAAAATATTTTTTGTTCATTTTTCATCAAAATCCAATTCAATCAAAATAATTGAAATAATAATAAACAGATAAGTGACATTACATTTTCAATGGTCTAAATCGGTTCTGTATTAAGGATTTTTAATGGTCATTTGTACATGCTGATCAGATCAGATGTTCCTTACCTGGAATTTCTTATCAGAAACTGCTGAACTGAAATAATCCCTGCTAATTGGTTTTACTGCCTTTTGCACCATGGGTGTCTAATGACCAAAGTGGATTTTTGGAGTTAAGAGAATGTATACACTATGGTATTTCAAGCTAAAAGACAGATAAGAAATAAAAAAAATACTATCACCGGCTCTTATCTCAGCTGTTGCATGATGAAGAATGGCCGTCAATTTTTGGGAAATCCCACAAGACCTCATTTTTAAAATCACTGATTTTACGTTTTGGAACAGAAGAATCACAATGTATGTACATCCATCAGGTAGTAAATTATATACCAATTTGAAGAAAAATGCTAGAAAGAAAAAATATTCTAGTTCACAATTATCTTTCAATCATATGTAACTTACTCATGTGATCATTACTATCATTACACAAAGCTCCCCGACATTATCATGGATCATCATCCATATCACGAAGTATCATCATCATTTTTGTTCATTATTGTTCATTATTGTTCATCATCTAATTCACCGATCACCATCTTTGACATCATCTCATCTGAAATCAGACAACAAAATAAGATAGGCGGCCCCCGTGGCCGAGCGGTTAAGAGCGCTGTTTCTTAATCACTCGATCATCTCACCGCTGTGTCTGGTGTGGTTTCGAGCCCCGCTCTGGCCACATGTGAGACAAGCCAAGTTCTGCTTGCGGGTGTGTCAGGTGGTTTTTCTCGGGGTTCTCCCGTTTTCGCCCCACCTACTGATTGGCCCGTCTTATATGAGCTGAAATAATCTTGAAAGGGACGTAAAACTGAATTAAAAAAAAAAAGAAAAAAAAATATACTGTATTTACTAATAATATCCTCGGATTCATCATCATCATCATCATCATCATCATCATTTACAATAGCTGCAGTAACTGTTTCATCTCTGAAACGATTTTAAAGTTAATACATTATCTACATTGAGATAATAGAAACGCAAAACATAAGTGTTTTTCTATGTCACGAAAGCTAAATGGAGCTGCGAAAAATGTGAAAGCTTTGATGACAATGTGAGGAAGGGTGTCATATTTAGTGATACCAATTTGGCTGAACCAGCACTGCGTTGTTTCGCTCTAACACATTCCAAGCTCGATTCACTTTGATCCTGTGCTGCTAGTATATGAAAGAATTTAAAAACTGCACTTTATCCTCATGCTGTATAGTACTGTGTATATTTTTACATAACATTTTTTCAAACAGCAGTAAACTTTGCACCAATTTGCTGCTCATACATATGCAATGATTTCATAATCATTCTATAAAATGAAATGGAATACAATCAGTATGGGTGCCCCTGTTTGGGAATGAGGCTGAAGGGCTCTCAGTTTGGAAGTGGCCAAATATGACCGGTTTCGAAATGGGCATGTCTCAGCTGCATAATGCTGCCGTCAGACCTAGCCGGTTTTGACACACATCTTTTAAGCCACTAGACAAAGAATCACCTCATCCAAAACTAAAATGTACGAACAAATGAAAGATGTTTTTATTCATCAGGATGTTTATCTTGATTTATATGTTTGTTCTTGATAATTCATTGACTTGTTAGAGATTCACCACGAGGACCGAAGAACTAACTAAATGTTATGAACCACTGCAGAAGCTGAGGGTGAGGTTAGGCGCCTGTAAAACCGGTTTAAGCCTGCCAGCAGTTTCGGTTAATATCGTGTTTCCATCGGGATGCCATCGTGTTCCAATTTTTGTTAGATACGATGCTCATACGATGGCGCTGCGAGGGCTATATGATGTCGTGTTGCCATCGTAACACGATCTGGCAGCATCGCGTCTCCATCGTATTGCCTTCGTGTAGCAAAACTTAGCCGATGGTGCCGATGGCCACACGACAGAAGTACGATGTAGTCCCGATGTCA
Source organism: Rugalucina vietnamica (assembly GCA_964017185.1). Taxonomy (NCBI): domain Eukaryota; kingdom Metazoa; phylum Mollusca; class Bivalvia; order Lucinida; family Lucinidae; genus Rugalucina; species Rugalucina vietnamica. The sequence continues at coordinate 11,128,192 of OZ024885.1, forward strand.
TAAGATGGCCTCACGATGGCTTTGCGAAGGCCAAGATGCACTCGCGAATTAAACACGAAATTGAACCATCGTGTGTCCTTCCTGTATTTTTTGGCATGTCAAAGATTTTGGTGCCGCTCGCAATGGTGATGCCGATGGCTTAAAATCTCCCGATGGACATACGATGGGTAACGATGCACTCACGAATGGCCCGATGTCTTAACGATCCCCGCCGAAATTGAAACTTTTTATAATCGGGTGTTAAAATCGGCTAGGTATGACGCCTGCATAACAGGCCTCAACCGCACGGATGACTTGGTCCTTTTTAGCTCACCTGAGCCGTTAGGCTCATAAGGTGAGCTTATAGGATGGCCATGATCCTGCGTCCGTCCGTCGTCCGCCCGTCCGTCCGTCGTCGTCGTCCACCATTTTCAAAGATCTTCTTCTCTGAAACGGCTTGGCCAATCAAAGCCAAATTTTATATGAAGCATCTATAGGAAGGGGGACCCAATGTATATATAAATAATCCAGGTCACATGACCAAGATGGCCGCCATGCCCATATATGTTAAAACATTTAAAAATCTTCTTCTCCAGAACCCAAATGCCTAGGATCTTGAAACTTGGCATGTAGCATAAGTGACTCAAGGTCCATGATGTGTATATAAACAATGACCTAAGGATGACCTTGACCTATTTTACGGCAAGGTCAACATAGTTCGCCAATGCATTTGAATGGGGAAAACTTTTAAAATGTCATTTAAAGTGAAAGTCTAACAGGAAATGGGCAGTAGGAATGAATATTTATGATTCTGAAAAAAAAAAAAAAAAAAAAAAAAAACATGGACCCCAGGGTCTCATATGCCCCCACTCCAGGGCAATATACATGTATATCTCCATAATATTCAAACATCTTCTCCTCTGAAACGGCTTGGCCAATCAAAGCCAAATTTTATATGAAGCATCTATAGGAAGGGGGAATCTATGTATATATAAATAATCCAGGTCGCATGACCAAGATGGCCGCCGTGCCCATATATGCTAAAAACCTTTAAAAATCTTCTTCTCCAGAACCCAAAGATCTAGGATCTTGAAACTTGGCATGTAGCATAAGTGACTCAAGGTCCATAATGTATATATAAATAATGACCTTAGGATGACCTTGACCTATTTTATGACAAGGTCAACATAGGTCGCCAATTCATTTGAATGGTGAAAACTTTTAAAATGTCATTTAAATTGATTGTCTTGCAGGAAATGGGCAGTAGGACTGAATATTAATGATTCTGACCAGGGGCTCATCTGCCCCCACCCGGGGCAATATGCATGTATATTTCCATAATATTCAAACCTCTTAAACGCTTGGCCAATCAAAGCCAAATTTTATGTGAAGCATCAATAGGAAGGGGTAACCAAAGTGTATATAAATAATCCAGGTCACATGACCAAGATGGCCACCATGCCCGTATATGGTCAAAACCCTTCAAAAATCTTCTTCTCTAGAACCGGTAGACCGATTTCAATGAAACTTGGCATGAAGTATTGATGGCTCAAGTACTACAATGTATATATAAATCATGACGCTGTGATGACCTTGACCTATTTTACGGCAAAGTCAACATAGGTCACCAATGCATTTGAATGGAGCAAACCTTTTAAAAAGTCATTTAAAGTGAAAGTCTTACAGGAAATGGGCAGTAGGACTGAATATTAATGATTCTGAAAAAAATTGACCCCAGGGCTAATATGGCCCCACCCTGGGGCAATATACATGTATATTGCTATAATATTCAAACATCTACTCCTCTGAAACTGCTTGGCCAAACAAAGCCAAATTTTATGTGAAGCATCCATAGAATGAGGGAATCAATGTATATATAAATAATTTAGGTCACATGACCAAGATGACCGCCATGCCCATATACAGTAAAAACCCTTCAAAATATTATTCTCTGGAACTGGTGAACCCATTTCAAAGAAACTTGGCATGAAGCATCAATGGCTTAAGTACTACAATGTATGAATAAATCATGACCCTGTGGTGACCTTGACCTATTTTACGACAAGGTCAACATAGGTCGCCTATGTATTTGAATGGGGGAAAACTGTTAAAATGTCATTTGAAGGGAAAAGCCAGCAGGAAATTGGCAAATGGACAGAATATTGATTATTTTGAAAAAAAAAAGAAAATGGCCCAAGGGCTTCATCTGCCCCTGCACTGGAGTTAAATACAAAAATATTCAAACATGTTTATTGGTATATGCAGCAAATCTCAGGTGAGCGCTTACAGGACCATTGGTCCTCTGGTTGTATTTACATGAGTGAGATGTCTATAGATGAAGTGGAGCTTTTTGAAGTTTTCACTGTGCTCTCGCTCAATAGAGACAAAAACAAACAGGAAATGTGTTGATAAAAGACACAACAACATATCTGACTAGAATTGAGCTGTTTTGATTTTAGCTATAGAGCCATCTACATTATTTGCAAAATAAATTTGTTGTTTTATTAATAAAGCAAAATTATATATAATCGTAATAAGTAATTTCAACAGTAATCTACAAAGCGAAAGTCAACCCTAAACAAATTAAACTAAAAAGATAAGTTTCAATAACAATAGTAAACCAAAAATGAATTTCAACTGTATATAAAAGTAATAAAACTAAAAACGAATTTCAAAAGTAATAGTAAACTAAAAGATGAATTTCAACCCTCAGCTAATATTAAAAAAAAAAAAAGAAAAAAAAAAAAAAAAAAAAAAAAAACATTTGCCCCGATCATCGTACGTTTTTTCGATCTGCGATTTTTCCTACGATTTTTAGACATCCTAGGTGATCGTTTGCTACGACGTACAAATGTATGTGTTTACAAATTCATACGGGCATCGTAAAATTTCTTGATCTGCCTTTTGTCGACGTTCTGAAACGAAGACGCAAGGCAGTCGTACGGCAGTCGTAGTTCTTCGCAGATTTTAAGTGGATATCGTACGGAGCCAGTGCGATGTCCATACGGAGTCCATACGGAGTCCTTATACGTTCTGATACAAAATGAAAGGCGGTCGTACATGTATGGTAGTCCTAGGATCTCTGCAGACTTTAAGTGGCTATCGTATGGAGTCCCTTGGACTTCTGATTTATACATCGATTACATTTGGCCTACAATTAGCTTGCGATGATCGTACGATGTCAATTTTGCATTTTCATGTGGTCTCCACAGGGTGACCCTACGAAGTCCCTACGATTCTACGACTTCCTTCGATCTCCGTGGCCTCTACGATTTTGTAATAGTCTGCACTATTACATTTTTTTTTAAAAAATCGTAAGACCGTAGCCCGTAGACACGTCGTAGGGCATCGTACGGGCGATGATCGCACGTTTTTTATGATAATATGGGGACAAAAATCGTACAGCGATCGTAGGGAGGCCGCAAGAGGTCATGCCTAGTAGGTAATATTTGCACCGATTATTGTACGATTTTTCGGTCTGCAATTTTTCCCAACGATGTTAAGGTGATTATGGGCTACGACGTAGGTGTTTACACTTTAAGTGGATGTCGTACAGAGCCCGTGCGATGTCTTTGAGGAGTCCCTACGATTTCTGACTGAGACCTTGCGGTCTCCCTACGATAGCCGTACGATGTTAGATGTCCGAAAATCGGCTTCTTGCGTTTGGGAGTCTGATAACTGCATAAGTAAACAAACAATGCAATCATTTATTTCGCCAAATATATAAAGAAACAGAACTGGCGTACAAAAATCGGTCGTGCCACGACCGGGAATCGAACCACGGACCTCCTGCATTCCGGGCAGACGTGCTAACAATTACACCACCGCGATCTTCCGATTCTGTACGCCAATTTTAGCATCTATAAACCTTTGACGTCATTAACGCTATTTAGCTATTATCTAAAAGGCCGCTAAATAGCGTCAATGACGTCAGAGGTTTATAGATGCTAAAATTGGCGTACAGAATCGGAAGACCGCGGTGTAACGCCAAAACAATATGGCGACGTTCATGCTGAAGAGCTGTTATAAGTAAAAGCGCTACAGGAAATACATTCAGTTGCTGTAACTTCATTTCTTTCATTTTTTCCTATATATATATATATATATATATATATATATATATATATATATATATATATATATATATATATATATATATATATATATATATATATATATATATATATATATATATATATATATATATATATATATATATATATATACACACCTCTACAAATATATGAACGAGGACCAAGATTTGCGAAAACTGAGTACCAGAGCGTTTCCGGGTCTCCTAATAGTAACGACAAAGTTCTAAAATTACAAGCCTGACATGCGGCAGCAGGAACCCACAAATCAAGAATCTTTTTGCAAAGCTTTCTGTATAGAGCAGCTATAAAATCGAAGTTTGGAAATTTTTAATTTGATAGTTGTCCGAGGAAATGCATTGAAGTCTGGATTTTAGTCAAACAGAAAGTGACTTAGCCTGACAGAAATATTGGGAAAGTGAATAATTGTGCAGAAGCTCAAAAGAAAGTAAATGCACAAACAATAAGACTGTAAGTCAATGAATCACAAGTTTTATCAAGCAGGGCAGCTCGACCAGCCGGCAGCACCAGCCTGTGGGTGGTCTGTGTCTTTACTGTCCATACACCATCTTCCAGAAATTATGTTTTGTGTCTTTTGAAAATTTCTGAACTTTTTAAACACTAGCTGCCGCAGGCAGCTCGACGGCAGCTCGACCAGCCACAGGCTGGTTGGTGTCTTTACTGTTCATACACCATCCTCCAGAAACTATGTTTTGTGTCTCTTCTAATTACACCAGCTCTTCTAAATACACCAGTCAGTGAATCACAAGTTTTATCATGCAAGCAGCTCGACCAGCCACAGGCTGGTCGGTCTCTTTACTGCCCAAACACCATCCTCCAGAAACTAATTTTTGTGTATTTTGAAAATTTCTAAAAACACTAGCTGTAGCATACTATTTTGACCAGCCACAGGCTGGTCAGTGGTTTCAGTGTACATACACCTTACTCCAGAAACTATGTTTTGTTTCTTTTTCTTTTGAAAATTTGTACATGTAAATACATTAGCTGCCGCGTACATTTTGAGCAGCCACAGGCTGGTCCGTCGTTTCACTGTCCAAACACCTTTCTCCAGAACTAATAATGTTTTGTGTTTTTTTTTTCTAAATACAATAGCTGCCGTAGGGTGGCTGGTCGGTCGGAGTCTTCACTGTCCATACACCATCCTCCAGAAATTATATTTTGTGTTTTTTTTTTTAAAAATACTCTAGCTGCTGCAGGCAGCTCAATCAGCCACAGGCTGGATGTTGTCTTTACTGTCCAAACACCATCTTCCAGAAACTATGTTTTGTGTCTTTTCTAAATACACCATCTGCTAGACCGGGATACCTGAGGGCTCTGCTGTATTCAATGTCTATCATACAGAGGAATCACCCATCGGTTTTCTTGCAAGACTAGCCACAGGCTGGATGGTGTCTTTACGGTCCATACACCATCCTCCAGAAACTGTTTTTCAAAATCTCACTATGACCATATCAAAGAGTAAAATAAATTTTCATTTTTTAAAAATTTTGTTTGGGCACTTTTCAAGACTTTCTGGTAACAAAAGGATGTTATGGTAATCAATATTTTTCTTGAGATGTTTCAGAAAAGTGAGATTTTGAAAAACGCAGTTTCTGAAAGCTGGTGCATGAAGAGCAGTCTCTCTTCGAAGTATATTTGGCTTTTACCTTCACATGCTGAACAAATGTATACAAAAAATACACGTAGGAAGATGTCACATGTATGCATTCTGAGATGAGCTTTGCTGTTGACTGGGACATTAAGCAACTATTATATAACATGCATAGAAAAGACGGTTAGACAAAACTGTCTTTTTCTTTAAACATGTAGCTGTGTTTATTCTGCTGCTGCTGCTGCAGCTTACCTAACCTGTACGAAACATTTCACCCGTAAAAGAGACAGAATTTTTCTTTTTAAATTTTGCCTGCTATTAAATTTGTAAATTTTATGCCTCTAGGACTTAAGACGATTCATTAGTTTCCGGACGGAATCCAGGCATAAAAGTGGGGCAAAATATGCAAATTAGACGGAATTTTGCAAACTTTTCTGGGCGGAAATCAGAAAAACTTCCGGATGGGATCAAAAACAATTCTGTGCAGAATCTGGGCGTAAAACTGGGCCCAAATATGCAAATTAGACGGGAATTCTGTTAACTTTTCCGGGCAGAAATCAGAAAATTTCAGCGCGTAATTCTAAAAGATTTGTATACACAAAGACCTTGACTTTCAGTTTCAGTACACCTTTTTTATAGCATAGAATATATTATATAAACATTGAATAACTGACACATAAGCATGATGAAACATGCATATCAGTAATCAAAAATCTGAATTAAAGATGCCAGTCTAATATTTATGAGTGTTATTCTTAAAATTGGTGGCCAGCTGCAAACACTGAAATTTAAATTGGGGAGGTGAGTAGGAAAGGTTTAAAATGAGATATTGTAAAAATTCAGATCTAAAGGACACATGCACTAAAATTCAAAGATACGTATAAATAACACTAACCTAAATTCATTTATTTTCTCCTGTTAATACTTGTTATTATTTTTTCAAGTTAATAGAAAAAACACTACTTAACATTCTTATTGGAGCTTATTTAAACCAGTCTTACAACTGCATATGTGTAACTACCGTAGGACAGGAAGTTGTAATTTCTTGCTTGACTAATTACGGGGGGAAAAGAATATGCCTCATTTTTTACGGGCGGGAAGAAGAAATTTTCGCCCGGAAAAACTCAGTGCTTTTCAACTTTTTGGACGGAATTATGATTTTGGCTTCATTTTCGCCCGGAAAACAAGTTTTATGCCCCAATTACGCCTCATTTACAGGCGGAATCCGCCCCTAAATTTTGTACGGGCAGTCTCGACTTTAAGATGCATAAAATGTTTTCTCATGATATGTATGGCTCTTTCTAAAAAAGTTTTCTGTCTTTATTTCAGTATAATGGCCAATGGTTGGGAAGGTTGGTTGAAAGATGCAGAGGGGCAGAACCTGGCTGATGCTGTACTCAAAACAGCTAGCTCATCACTTTTTGTGATTCAGTGAGCAGTATTTTAGGTATGTGTGTAACTTTTGTATACTTCTTATTCTAAATACTTTAATATATTAAAGATACTGCAAAAATACATAAAAACTGTGAAACTCAGTGGCAAGGGTTTGATGACTAGAAATGTGATGTACTAGTAGTCTATATACTGATCATAGCTCTTGATACAGGTTTTCTAATCTGCATAAAAAAATACACAATTTTATCATGACAGTGGCTGCTTACACATGGGCGTTGTCTTCGAGGTTTGTGACAAGGAACAATATAAGCCAGGCTGCATATCCCGTGAAATGTTAAAACTATGAAAGATCATGTTGTGAAATAACCGTCACTTTGTGAAATTATTTGTGAAATAGATCAGACTGAGGCTGTAGTATGTTTCTGCATGAATGAGTAAAAATAGCTTATGATGTAGTCTGCATGAACAGATGAAAATTGTGTTTGAAGATTGATTTATATATATAAAAAAATGCTATGCCTTCATCTCAAACACTTTCTTATGTATGATTTCTATTATCTTTCAGCATGATCATGTTCAGAGGTAGGGGATGTAATCATCCATGACTCACTCCACAAACCAGAAAAGCTTAAAGATGGATTATTGGGTTCTGATGATAAATTGTTAAAAACTTTATCAACTGTATAAATGAGCCGCCTCGTGGGAAAACCAACAATGTGGTTTCAGACCAGGTCCAACACAAACCGGCCTGTACAAGCACAGAAAAGAGCTAGAAGCTTGAAATTTCTGATTTAAGTAGAAGAGGAATTGTACTATCCCAGTTAGCGAAAACAAAGACGCTGATCAGCTTTGCAGTTACCGCGAGGCCGATCTGTGTCTTTGTTTTCGCCTATGCAGATTGTTGGTTTTCCCATGAGGCGGCTCAAATGAAGGACACCATAACAAGCACAGCTCTGACAGCCAAGTTTAATTTTTTCTTCTTCATTAAATATTGGACTACCCAAGTTTCAGATCTATATCACCAAAGCCAGCCAGTTGTCCTAACTGATAAATGTAATAAACAGTACTGCTAATAAGTTAATGCTGTCCTGATATTTTTATGCTCAGTTGATTTGAGAATGAAAATGGTTTTATAAATACTGTTAACCAGAAAGCAAAGATCTTCTCATGACACAGTCCAAAAATGGGAAACAAAGAAATCAGAAATAAATAAAGGAATAGAAAGCAATATTGTCTGTTTCATGTCAAAACATCACTGCTACACCCTACATGTAGGCATGTACACATTTAGTTATGGTTTACACCAAACTCTTTCAAAGGGGCTTACAACCAGGTTAGATGCACACAACAGGCTTTATAAAAATCACAAAAGATATGCATGAAATTTGGCATTTTATGCAACAGCGATGCCCTGGTGGTAGAGTAGCAAATTCCTGAGCTAGAGGTCCTGGGTTCCATACATTTGCAGTGTAGTGTCCTTGAGCTCTAATAATATTGGTTATATACTCAGAAATGGCTGGTCCACACAACATGACAAAAATGATATTCTGCCATAACCAAACTAAACCAACAAAAGGATTTAAGAATAAGAATAATTGTTCTGTATATATCTTGGGCGGTTGGACGATAGTGTCCAATTCATAATGAAATGGGCCTGACAGGCATTCCAACATATAAAACACATTTCTTTCATGAAGATCAGGTTATAAAGCAAACAAACTAAAAAGTTATGTTCTGTCTACATACTAAAAAATAAGTTCACTTAAGGGAAGCATGGTGACCTAGTGGTAGAGCATCGGACTCGCAATCAAGAGGTCCTAGGTTCAATCAACACTTGAGGTGCTATGTTTTGTCATTGAGTAACACACTTTAACTACCCAAAGTACTGGTAAATACCCATGGAGTGGGGGCTCTGCCCTGACACGACTGCAACATTGTTGACTAGGACTTTCTGCACCCACTATAGCTCACCTGAACCGTAATGCTCACAAGGTGAGCTTTAAGTATAGCCATGATCGGGCGTTCGTCTGTCGAATGTCCACATTTTCAAAGATCTTCTCTGAAACCGCTTGGCTGATCAAGTTGAAATTTTATGTGGAGCCTCCATGGGTAGGGGAAAGAAAGTTTGTTCATGGGATTCTTGACCTTGACCCAAGGTCATGTAATTCTTGACCTTGACCCAAGGTCATTTAAATTAATATTATGTTTTTTTTTGTCAGAAATCACGTGGCCGATCAAGTTGATATTTTATGTGGAGCCTTCTTGGGTAGTGGCATTAATATTTTGTTCACAATAGCTTGGTCACATGACCAGCCTTCTTGGGTAGTGGCATTAATATTTTGTTCACGATATCTTGGTCACATGACCAAGATGGCCGCCACACCCATATATGTTAAAACTTCTTCAAAAATCTTCTTCTCCAGAACCAATCGGCGGATTAACTCGAAATTTGGTATGTACCATTTGGGACTCCAGCCAATCATAGTTTGTTCAAATGATGGATCTGGGATGACATGTTTTATGGCAAGTTCAATTTTGGAAACAAAGGCTTTTACATGGGAAAAGGCGAAAACAATGGATATTTTGGAAACTGTTTCAGCCTGAGACGAAAAAAGAACAGAAAAAGTTAAATTTTGCAAAATAACCCACATGCTTTCGAAAAAGGCTGGAAATCAGCTGTCATTAAGTATTGCCTAACGTATTACACCAAGAGCTCATCTGAGCCTTCTGCATACACTTTACCTAAGATCTCTGCAACCTTGAGGACAGTCCAGCATATAGCCAACTCCATGCGTACATACACCTTCATATCAGTGATTGGCATACCAAATCTTATTGCTCATGCTTTAAACAGTAACTGAAATTGTTCTTAGGACTGGTGTGTTGGTTTTTGCCTAAACTCTGGATGAAACAGAGTATTTAAACTCCCGCAGCTTTGCTGCTTTTTCTTGTTTGCTTGATGGGACGAGACCACATCTTCATCTCTAGCAGTTAAAGCTTTGAATTATGGGATATAGCCGATTTTGAGCAACAGTAGCTAACAAAGAGATCAAGAGCATCCCGTATGAATTTCCCAGACACCGTTGGTCAAATGCGACAGTTTAGTGATTGAAGCGCTATATACATGTACATGGCAGCGACGTTGAGCGAGGACTCTCAACGCCTTTTATCAGGGAGAGCATTTTTGACTGATTTTTGCTTTAAAGTGTTCGTTTTAAAACCTGAAACATACGCCGTTTCATATTTGTTGGTTAAGTCAATAAATTCCGGTACCGGATGGAAAAGGGACGGATTTTTCTTCCGTTTAACGGGACATATTTTTCAATTTACATAGGAAACACGCAGTTAGCTTTATTCTTAATCTGCTCAGACGATCGTCTCAATGATGATTGATCGCTGACAAAACGTCAACAATGGCGCGTATTTAAACCTAATGGTGAAATGCAACCATATCCCATCAAAAATGCCCAGCAATCACAGGGCGGCCGCACGATAAACGTGTGGACGCCGTGATATGTCCGTATGATGACCGCACGATATCCGTACGATTTAATAACCTTGTCATATAGCCGTACGGATGCCGTACGGTCACCCTAAAGGTCTACGATTACGATTTTTGTCCCTAAATTATCATAAAAACCGTGCTTTGACCACACGTTCATCGCAGGGTTTCCGTACGGCACCCTTACGATGCTACCTGTGACGTGTCTACGGGCTATGGTCTTACGATTTTAAACAAGTAGCCCAAGGGCAACGATCGCTCACCTGAGAGTCAACAAGTACAGTCACTGGACAAAGTGTTGTTTTTTTTCCATATATGGATATGACAGTCATCTTGGTCAAGTTTCAGGCCTATGGCTGCAATGGTTTCCATAGAATCATTGGTCCTGTAAATGCTTACCCGAGACCAAGTTGTCACTTTTCCAATGTTTCCATGTTTCCAAAATCAACCTTTACCTACATTAATCACATACCTTCATCTACTCTATCAGTTGTTTGCATCTATCACTTTTCAGTTCTCAGGCTGCAACAAAAAAAATAACATTTTAAAAGCTGATGGACTCCTGGGGTCCATTTTTTCAGAATCATTAAATTTCAGTCCTACTGCCCATTTCCTGCAAGACTTTCACTTAAAATGACATTTTAAAAGTTTTTCCCATTCAAATGCATTGATGACCTATGTTGACCTTGACATAAAATAGGTCAAGGTCACCACAGGGTCATGTTTTATATATACATTGTAGTACTTGAGTCATCCATACTTCACACAAAGTTTCGTTGAAATCAGTTTACCGGTTCCGGAGAAGAAGATATTTTAATGGTTTTTACCATATATGGGCATGGCGGCCATCTTGGTCATGTGACCTGGAGTATTTATATACAAATTGGTTCCCACTTTCTATAGATGCTTCACATAAAAGTTGGCTTTGATTGGCCTACTGGTTTCAGAGAAAAAAAATCTTTGAAAAGTGTGTATGGACAACAGACTGGCCAAGGTCAAGAGATGACCTTGACCTAAATTAATCATATACCTTCATCTAATCCATTAGTTGGTTGCATCTACCACTTTTCAGATCTCAGGCTGCAATAGTTTTCAAAAATAGCTAATTTCCACTTTTCCCATTATAAGTCTATGGAAACTTAAAGTTACCATAGCAACCAGAGTTCTTATCCGACTGAAACAAAAAACACAAATTATGTAGAGGCTACTGTCAGGAACATGTATACAAAGTACAGGATTCACCCACTTGACAGTTTCTGAGGAGAAGATTTTTGAATGTTTTTTTTTTTGCCCCATATGTGGCCCCTGCAACCAATTAAAATGAATGATTAGGACAAAAGTCACATGAAACGTAGAGGACTACTCAATAAACATATCTACAAAAACAAAATTCAAATATCTCAAACAAGACAGCAAAAATAGACAATTTTCACTTTTCTCCATTATAAGTCTATGGGAAGCATAAGTTGCCATAGCAACCAGAGTTCTTATCTGATCGAAATAATAAACACAAATATTCGTTCCCCCCACCTGTAGATGCTATATGTGAAATATGAAAAGATTCGGCCTGGCAGCTTCAGAGGAGAAGTCGTTTGAAAATGTTGACGACGACGACGGACGACGCACGGACGCCGGCTTGACTACTATACTATAAGCTCACCTTGTGAGCCTTCGGCTCAGGTGAGCTAAAAACTTGTAAAGGTGCAGACTACTTCAAAATCATAGAGAAGAAGCCGTAGAATCGTAGGGACATCGAAGGGTCACACTGCAGAGACCGCACGAAAATGCAAAAAAAATGACATCTTACGATCATCGCAAGTTAATCGTAGGCCAAATGTAACCTAGGCACTAGCAACGGTTAAGTCATCAAAACAAGGAAAAAAATAAAACGTTTGGAAACGAAATTTTATCGCCGAGTAATAAAGATCGAATTTTGAATTTGACTTTTTTTCCTTTGCCCCTTTATTATGTGGCGTTTCTAATTGGAATTTCCCCAAAATCGGCAATGACTTTATATGCCTGATGCATACCATTACCGTAACGTTAAAATTAAGAGAGTTTGCAAATTTCCCTATCCGGGCTTCATACCGTGAACTTAAATAATGAGTTTAATGTCAGCGTTATCTCACTATCATGACGCTTTATGGCTCTGAAACTTTCGAGTGTTACTGACCACGGTATTGGCTACATTGTGCTTTGTTGATCGTGTTTTGGTTTTATGAAACTCCATGGAAACCAAGTAACCCGAAATTAAAGCAATTTTGACCTCTTGACGGCGCGTTGACTTCGTTATAATTCGGCAGGTAAAGTTTGTACCGAAAAGCCAAATCTCGTTTGCCACATAATCAGCAGCGTTCATAAACAAGGGATGAAAAGGATGGGTCTAATGGACTTATCAATGGTCAGCTGTTTGCACTGCGTTCAATGGTTGAGAATTTTGCATTCACACCCTGTATTTCTGAGTTATTCCAAAGGATGCCGTTTTTAAATTCATCGTATCATGTGCATTAGACCCTGTTCTTGTCATTCAAATTAAAGAAATGTCCAACATTGCTCTAAGATGATCAAAATATGTGGTAACATCAAAATTTGCAAAGTATACTTTAGTCAAGATGGACTGATTTTATGAATTAACAGTTTATGTGTTTGGTATTGACGTTTAAGCCTATGTTTCGCACTGTCAGACTCCGAAAACTCTCGCTATATCAAGCAATGTACACTTCTAAACGCTGTAATACAACCCCCAATTACACAGAGCCAACAAATATCCAGGATTCTTTTTCATAATTTGGGTAGTTATTATAGTCATTGTAAATTTCTATAAGAACTTGATTAGAGAAATGTCAATTGAGATTTTTATTCATTTTTTTGTGTGTCTGTGCGAATATACAATTTCAAATTTGCCAAACATGATCATTTTTTTTTCAAAATAGCGTCAAACATGGCTGTTTCAAGAAACTCTAAATCAGACACTGTGGAAAAAGTATCTGCAATACATTTCTTGTAATCAAATTCCACAGGTAATATTCAAATCGTGCGTGAGAAGCCACCAGCCGATGTCTTTCGAACTTCCCTTTACATGTTGGTCAAAGTTGGGGTGCTTTATATTACAGGGCATGGACAATGTTCATTTATATTTATAATGTAAGGGAAGTAATCCGTTTAGAAGCTTATTTTGAAGATATCGTTAATACTGTCTCTTGATACCTCTGACCTCTGTTCACTGAAGCAATTCAAATGTTTTTTTTTTTTTTTTTTTTTTTTTTAATTATTTTCGTAGGCATACCTTAAACGAAGATTTTCAATCTGTTTATTCATGCTGTGATAGAATGATTACAACAGTTAATTATTCTGAATCTTTACTCCTAAAACGTTTTAAACCGACTTTATGGATACCATGTTATTCATAATATTTCATAAAATACTTAAACATTTGTAATTAATTATATTGACGATAGTCCTTACCGCTAGTTGTATAACATATTTGTATTGACCTCATATGTCATTATATCTGACCTGAGTGAAAATAATGATTATATTTTGTTATGTTTTGTAACTTTAAATGGCTGTACATTAATCAAATTCTAGTTTTCGTATAGTTTATACTTTTTATTCTATACAATTTTCATTGTTGGAGCATCAGGAAAACATTTCCGTGAAATGTATATACCCTTACAACCGACAATCTTTATAGAAAAAATGTCCATTATGAAACGCGTTTTGTTGAACGATAATGATTGAAATAATAATATTAAATAAATAAATAAATAAATAAATAAATAAATACATAAATTATTCTCAAAATGTAAGGGTGACATCGGGACTGAAACATCTAGAAAATTAATCGTTTCTGTATAGTGTGAAAATAAGCTGAAATACTTTTAGACTACAATACCAGAGGACCATTGGTCATGAGAACACTCACCTGAAGCCTGATCTTGGAGCATATTGTTATCATGAAATGACATTGACCGTGAATATATACACACCTCAACTGACTTTATAAGTTGTTTGCATCAGCATCAGGTCAAAAAATTCATTTTTTTTTTCATTTTTTCCAAGTAAAAGCCTATGTTTCCAAAATTGACCTTGCTGTAAAATAGGTCAAGGTAATCCGAGGGTCATCATTTCAGCAAACTATGATGGGCTGGAGTCCCCGATGCCACATACCATGTTTCGTCGAAATCGCCCCCCTGGTTCTGGAGAAGAAACTTTTGAAGTGTTTTACCGTATATGGGCATGGCGGGCATCTTGGTCATGTGACAAAGATGCTGCGAACAAAATTTCAATGCCGCTACTCATGGAGGCTTGATTCGACTTGATCGGCCAAATGGTTTCAGAGAAGAAAGATCTTTGAAGTTGTGACTTAATTTTGATATTTCAATGACCTTGGGCCAAGCTCAAGGAATGACCTTGACCTTAATTAATTACATACCTTCATTGACTCCATTAGTTGTCTGTATCTAGCGACTTTCAAGTCTCAGGCTGCAAAATTTCCAAAATATCCAGCCTATGTTTCCAAAATCGACCCTGCCGTAAAATAGGTCAAGGTCATCCCAGGGTCATCATTTGATCCAACTACGATGGGCTGGAGTCCCCAATAATACTACATACCAAGTTTCATGGAAATCGGCCAACCGGCTCTGGAGAAGACGGTTTTGAAGGGTTTTTATTATATATGATCATGGCGGCCATCTTGGTCGTGTGACCAAAATATTGCTAAACACAATTTCAATGACACTATCCAAGAAGATTCAACATAACATTTCAACTTGATCAGCTAAGCGGTTTCAGAGAAAAAGATCTTTAAAATTGTGGACAACGACGTACGATAGCGGTTTCAGAGAAAAAGATCTTTAAAATTGTGGACAACGACGTAAGATGGACGGACGGACGGACGCACGATGGACGGACGCCGGAGCATGGGTATTCTATGAGACAGGTGAGCTAAAATTGCTGTATTAGTCATGAAATTTATAACCCTGGAATGAATAGAACGTAGGTGGTCAGGACGATAATGACTGAAGAATAAAACAAGTTGGCTTCTTTAAAAAGAAACCAATGAAAAGGTCAGCAGCCGTTTGTTATAAGAGATATTTCCTTTTGCTCTAAATTTCAGTGTTGTTGATTCTCTGGTTCGTCATTAATTTCGATTCTCATACATTTCAGTTTCGTTTCCTATACATGAATGTCATTTCTTGTAATGAAGCTTGACCAGTTTGTGTATCTGTTGCTCAAGGCAATGACAAAATTTTTTGATGTTATGGAATTAAAGCCGACACTAAAGGGAGCACGATTACAATCAATATGTCGATTTGTAGAAAACCATTTTGCAGTGCAATCAATTTGTGACAGAGTTCTGAATTTTGACCTGCAGCCACACTACCAGAAACAGACCCATAGTGCGATGTGATGGAATAAAAGTCAGCCATATAGAGCTTCTGTAGTTTCTGTACCCCTCGTCAGGGTATATACGATGTAATCCTAGATGCGCTATGATAAGCAGTCACCACGATCGAGATTGCTTGCTAGATATTTACCGCTATTTACCGGGGAGTGTCAACAATTGATAAATTAAATTGATTGTGGTGAACTGTCTAGTCCCTATAGACGGGTTCACTAGTTTTTAGTAAACGCTTTATGTGACAAAACGCGTAATTGAGGGAGAGCAGTCGATCATGGGTACAATTTTCTTCATATTCAAAAGTAAACACTGTGGAAAAGGACCTTTTCCAATGATAACATTTCAAAACGAATTACATAGCCCAATATTGCCTTATGCTTTTGTGCAGTGAAGTACAATTGTCACAAAATTGTTACAAAAGGTTTTAATCAGTATCGGTTTGAAAATGTAAGCGTTTTTTCATTAAAACGACCATTTTTTTATCAGGCACTATGACGTCATCATGTCCGGAACGCATAATCAATACCATGTACGCGATATACACCTTCGCTATCTCGACATCAAGGGGAATGGAGAAACCACTTCGAGTTTTGCGAAGTTTGAGATAAGCAAATTGAGACCAGCCAATGTTCTTAGAAAATCTCAACTCTTTCACATTCTCGGACTGAGTGGTTCTCCTTTCCACCATGTTTACACATCGATAATGATTTCAAACGTATATTCCCCGACCTGACACATGATTTCAAAACGTTCTTTAACAATTCCAGTGATGAAAGGTTGTGTGTAGATATCAAAGACTGATTTTTGACTTCGAAGTTTGACACAGGCAGGGTGAAACTAATGTTCTTTTTCTGTGGGGAGCGAATTATCACTTCGACACAGCCGAGTTTTAGTCATAACCGTGTTCGACACAAGCAAGGTTGAAATACAATAACATGTAGGGAGATACGCTTGGGAGTGAGAGATCACTTCGACATAAGTGGGGTTTTTGAGACAACCGAGTTTGAGATAGCGCAGGTGGCCTGTAATTAGTATTTTCTGGTTATTATTGTCGTGTGGCTAATAAAGAAATAGATCAGCTCTAGCAGCGAATTGTTGAGTAATAATTCACTGTTTGGAGGTCAGTTGTAAAGCAGATCACGAGCGCGCAGCGCTTGTGATTTATCTGCGTACAACTGACCGACAAACAGTGAATTATTTACTCAGCAATTTACGCCAAACAGCCTGTTTGGAGGTCAGTTGTAAAGCAGATCAAATAACGAGCGCGCAGCGCTTGTGATTTATCTGCGTACAACTGACCGACAAACAGTGAATTATTACTCAACAATTCACGCAATACAACCTGTTTGGAGGTCAGTTGTAAAGCAGATCAAATCACGAGCGCGAAGCGCTAGAGATTTATCTGCGTACAACTGACCGACAAACAGTGCAATACAGCCTGTTTGGAGGTCAGTTGTAAAGCAGATCATAATTTATCTGCGTACAACTGACCGACAAACAGTGCAATACAGCCTGTTTGGAGGTCAGTTGTAAAGCAGATCATAATTTATCTGCGTACAACTGACCGACAAACAGTGAATTATTACTCAATAATTCACGCAATACAGCTGATCTATTTCGATTCTAACATGCAATAAACGGAATACAATCATTTTAACCCTTCAGTTTCTTTAACTTTTCCACCATTGGGCTGAAGAATTTCCGCCAAACGTTTGACTGTACCGCAAACGTTTACACTGTTTGTTACGTTTCAACGCGTTGAAATGACGTTACACAGTCTAACGTCAAGGTAACGTGACTTATGGGATAGCTGACAGCATAACTTAATCAAAATGGCGTCAAAACGGTGCAAAGTAACGTCACGCTTATTTGCCCAGTGAAATTGTTGCACAATGTAACACGTTTTTTAATTATTGGCTATATAGGCGAGGCGTGTTAGAATTCAGCGTTATTTTTAAATTTTCTAGTCTGTTATCCACTTCTGCTTTAAAAAGTAGATTGTATATAGGCATAAACGGAACCCAAGAAGGGACATTTTATTTTTCTTTTGTATCTTGTTTAAACAACTAATATTTCATGACCATTGTTTTTGTAAAATGATATCGAACAAAACAAAATTAAAACTGAGATCCTCTAGGAGTAGAGCAGTGAACATATTAATGAGAAAGTGCATGGGCCATTCCGCGGATTCCGCTATTTAAGCATCGTCAGTGCCTCTCTAAATTTGGCAACACTGAGTAAACATTTGGCAAAATTGAGTTAAAGAAAATTATTGTCTTTTTGCAACATTGAAATAGTCGATTAAAATATTCAAATGGGGCCAAATATACTTCTCGCCAAAAGTTCGGCATAATTATTATCGTGAACGAAACAAAGGTTCCTGGTAAAAACGAATTTCATTGAGAGCAATATTGACGCTATCCGATGGCATTGTTACATAGTAAATAACTACCCCGTGCCCAAAAATAAACCGATTTATCACGTGAGGATTAGTAAGCAGATGAAAGGGCGAGCTTTCAGCGAGCCCTTTCATCTGCTTACGGTCCGAGCGTGATAAATCGGTTTATTGTTGGTCACGGGGTAGTTATTCACTTTATAATGCAACGAAAGCCCACACGTTTCGCGAAAAAACTCACCCGATGTGAGGAGATTTGCTTTCCGCCATTTTGTTTATGTAGTCAACAGCTCAGAAATCACTCCGCAGAACGACCCCTCAAAATTCGCCACCATAGCAGTAGATTTTGTTGATAATTTAATTTTTTCTTGTCCATTGTTTCATCTACGAAACGTTGCATAACAATGGCGGAGATTGGCGTCACAAAACGTGACTAAATTTGACGTCACTGGCGCGCTTCTTTTTGTTGCGTTAAACAAATTGCAACGCGGTCTTTATTTTGTCAGTAGCGATGGCCTTTATTCGGTAAGTAGCTAAATAAAGCTTCTATTTATAAACCCCGCTTTATTAGGCCGAAATGTAGGGTTGTTGCATTATAAAAAGGAAACAATCGGGATTTGTGGATTCAAAATCGGCAGTTATTTAGATACTGACTGACAAAATATATGGCCATTGCTGTGTTTCAACACTCGTTTAACCTCTGTCCATTGTCTGTGGTCAAAATGCTTAACATTGTAATTTTGCTATACATTCTTAACAGTTTTGCCCTTTCCAGAAATGATAGTGTTTGACATTAGGAAAACATGTCCGTATAATGTATACCCCCTTAAACCCCACTTTTATATAGCAAAGCTGGGGTATGCATGGGGTATACCTATTTTTCTTATTTTTGCTCCAAAACATAGATTGTGGGTACTCGTTAGAACCGCCTCGGCGAGGCGGTTCTAACGTGTACCCACAATCTATGTTTTGAGCAAAAATAAGAAAAAAATCAAAATTTTTCAGCTGAAAATTTTCAATTTTTAAAGCTCAAAAAATCTATGTTTATTGCATGGGGACCTTTTCGTAATGATGTCAGCTCTTCAGTTTTTGAATGTTACAGTTTGTTTTATCATTTTCGTCCTTGACATTGGGTTTTTATGCAGACAATGCGTATGGTGGGTGTACAGAATTCAACAGTAAGAAACCGAAATTTTTCATTTGAGCCGCTGCACTGGAAAACCGACGATCTGCATATGCGAAAACAAAGACGCAGATCAGCTACTGCAGTTACTGCACTTTGACAGCTGGTCTTCGCCTTTGTGTTCGCTAAATGGATAGTGCAACTACTCTTCTACTTAAATCCAAAATTTCAAGCTTGTAACCTGCTTCTGAGACTGTACAGGCTGGTTTGGGTAGGACTTGGTCAGAAACCATAACTGTTGGTTTTGTCATGCAGCGGTTCATTGAGCCGCCTCGTGGGAAAACCAACAATTTGGTTTCCGAACAGGTCGGACCCAAACCGGGCTGTAGAAGCACAGAAGACAGTCAGAAGCTTGAACTTTCGGATTTAAGTAGAAGAGGAATTGTACAATCCGTGTAGCGAAAACAAAGGCGCTGATCAGCTTCGCAGTTACTGCGAAGCTGATCTGCGCCTTTGTTTTCGCCTATGCAGATTGTTGGTTTTCTCATGAGGCGGCTCATTTATCAGGTTATAAATTTGATTAAAACTGAGATCCTTTAAGAGCAGTGAACACATTAATGAGAAAGGGGATGGGCCATACCGCGGTTTTGACTATTAATAAGGTCAGGGTGAGGTAAAAAACGCCACGATGGATTTTTTTTTTATTTTTTTGCATATCGATGTATTAAATACTCTCCTATCGGAATATGCAAAAATATTCCTTGACTTTTGAGCTACAGGCAATCCAAACACACCATTTTTGCCATTGAACGCAATTTGGAAAAGGAAAATAGATGTCGGATTTCGAACATAAACATGTTTTACTCCTAAATTCCACGATGAAATTTCTTGAAAAAAAAAAAAAAAAAAAAAAAAAAAAAAAAAAAAAAAAAAAAAAAACTGATATTATTTGCGTGAATCACTTTGGAACAGGTTGCTTGAAAAAAGTCCTTGAGAACCAGGCTCTTTTTCGTCCTATTTGAGTATTTGCTATGTATGGTAGTGCGTTTTTGGTATTTTCCGCGACGTAACGTCACGTCGTGGCGCGAACACGCGTCGCATTTCAACGTATGTTTGACGCAAGAATAACAATTAATGCCATTTATGGTAGAAATTCTCATTTTCTGTGTTTTCGGTAAAAATTTGTCGCAGTCTTTAATTGAGAAAAATGTAAAAATCCGTAATAAATGACATAAAAGCTACAGCTTTCTCCGGTTCAAAAATGCGCGACATAAGAGCGTCGATTCTCGTTCCGCTGGCGTCGCAAAGCAACGTCGCACGTAACGCTACATAAACAACGTTTTACTTCACCCTGAATAGTGTTATCTAAAAAGGACAAAATATGTAAAACATTGGTTAGAAAATGAATCTTTGATAACCGTGATAAATTTTGAATTATCAGAATATCCTCGCTGATCTCAAAGGACAAAAAAGAAAATATAATCTGCACTATGGATGATGTACGGGGATAAACACCATTTATCATTTAGATAATGCAGTATTAACGAATACCCACAATCTATGTTTTGGATCAAAACTAAGAAAATATATTTACCCTTTCAAAATCGCAAGTTTTTTTTATACATAAAAGTGGGGTTTAAGGGGGTATACATTTCACGGACATGTTTTCCTGAGACGAAACTAGGCTTTCTTCCTTAATCGCTACAATATGCTTCCGTTCCAAATCCATAAGTTTTGTTCTTGTCATTACGAAAACTCGCCCATGCAATACACAGAAATTTTAAAAATTGTAAAAATTGAAACTTTTCAATAGAATATTTTTGATATTTTTCTTATTTTTGCTCCAAAACATAGATTGTGGGTACTCCTTAGAACCGCCTCGATATTTTTCTTATTTTTGCTCCAAAACATAGATTGTGGGTACTCCTAAGAACCGCCTCGCCGAGGCGGTTCTAACGAGTACCCACAATCTATGTTTTGGAGCAAAAATAAGAAAAATAGGTATACCCCTGCATACTCCAGTTTTGCTATATAACAATATTACACGGACATGTTTTCCTGATGATTAACATCCTGGACATATTTTGCCGGGCATCTATCTACTGCATTGTAAAACTAGAATATGCTAAACATGTGGCGGGATGTGTATATTAAACGGTGCTCGTTTCGAAAATAACAACGTAAGGAAAACGCGGCCATGCTTTTGCGTTTAATTTCAATCTAATAATCTCGGATGAAACTTCCAAAATAATTGAGTATGACCTTGCACTCTGTAAGGCATTGTTATATCATTACGAAAATATACCTATACATTTGTACAATGACAGTGATTTTTCTTCTGTTGTAAATTGAAAATGGTCAGTGGAAAAAAAAATCTGATATTTTATAACTTCAAGTTCAATTCATTGATTATGGGTACACGAGTACCGCAATCTATATTTGGATCAAATATAAGAAAACATGTATACCCCCGAAGATCCCATTTTCACTGTATAGCAGTAGGGTTTAAGGGGTGTACATTTCACGGACAGGTTTTCCTGAAATAGTTATGAAGAGTAGACTGCTCCGTATTATGAAAACATTGTTCACCACACCGTATTAGCGGCAATCGCGAACAACCGATTTGATAAAAAAAAGGGTTCCAGATCGCCTTAAAAAGGCGTTTCAGGTTGCCAAAATGACGATATAGAACGTAAACTGAACGTTATCGATTGCCAACACGTGCTTTTTTGACAATCTTAAACGCCTATTTTGGCAGTCGGCAATGCAGTTTTGTATAAAATCACACGTTCCACATTGCCACTAATACAGTGTGTTCACTTGGATACAAAATGAAGAATGCACAAAGTAACTGCAAAATAACACACAATGCACAACAGGTGATGTAGCATGAAACGATGGCGCGACAGATCATCACGAAAACAAGTCCGTGAAATGTACACCCCGCTGAACCCCAATTTCATATAGCAAAACTGGGGTATGCAGGGGTATACCTATTTTTCTTATTTTTGCTGCAAAATATAGATTGTGGGTACTCGTTAGAACCGCCTCACCGAGGCGGTTCTAACGAGTACCCACAATCTATGTTTTGAGCAAAAATAAGAAAAATATCACAAATTTTCTACTCAATATTTTCGATTTTTACAGATGAAAAAACCTCTGCATTTTGCATGGGCAATTTTTCGTAATGCAATGAAATTTAAACCATTCCATCATCATAAATCTAGTTAAGACGTTTGAAGTTACAGTGCAGCTTTCGTGACTTTCCTAAATGTCTCGCTGCGCGGTGTGCGTGACAACTGCGTGGCAGGCGTGACAGCCACGGTGCCAAGCGTGTTGTCCACTTTCCACTACAAGCGTGTTCAAAATTCACGGCGTGTACATCGTGTTAGCCGTGGCACACCGCGAATTTTATTTGCCTCAAACGCAGAGGTTAATTATGTTTCTCGGCACTGCTAATCGAAACCGTGAATCACGGTGTTCGCCGTGGCAGATAATGATTTGTAATGATTCTATTAAAATGCATTCATGCTTTTGGCTACTATCGATGAATTGATGTGGTATATTGTATTATCACAAATTCATTTTTCGTTGGAACAAATGCTTGTGAATCTAAAATCGTAATTTGCACTAAATGATCTGCATACATACACACAAGTATGTACAATTATTTTTTACTGTCAAAATATACTGAACAAACGTGAAATCGCAACACATTATTTTATGATATTCTAACACAAATGTTCACACCAGATTTCATTTTAATGCACACATTTTATCACACATAAAAATTTTATCATTTTGATTATAATGTGCGCCCATAATGTGCTCTTTGATTCGTTTCCGTTGAAACGAAATACGTCATGTTACACGCATTGAAGTAGCCAAAATAAGAGCATGAAATCGTCTTTGGTTGGTCTCTTGCACTGCCAATATTGTCAGTAAGTTCGGTTTCACGATCTGTAAAACTTGCATGGTTATTTATCTGACCCATTACTTGTTAAAATGCATGTGGCACGTCTCTGATTGCATTCACGGAATCGATTCAAAGTGCAAGTTATAGCCAAAGAATGGAATTTGTATGTGTAATGAACAGTTTAACAATTAAATGCGAGACAGAAATTCAAGATATTGCGTTGTCTTGACGGACCACACTACCTACCTGCTTGAAACTGCATAGAAAATGCGAAATGATCAGTACGTTAGGAACAGACAGGCAAACAGTTGATTGAAATTTATATTCCGGTTTCTTTATTTGACAATCTGTCCTGCGTCACTGTAAAATGCTCTGATGAAACGCAAAAGTCACATAATTATGTTCTTTCTGGATCACATTTGTACGAAGGGCGTTCAAAAAGTTCGCGGAAAAGTGCCATCATATTCTTATTTTGGAAATCAGCTGAAATAAACTATTACAGTATACAGACAAACATTATTTGAGAGGCACATGCGATTCTATAAATCTAAGAATCGATAAAATTTAATACCGCTCAGGTATGAGACAGCCCAGGAAAAGTACACTGCCTAGGAAAAGTGGTTCAAGTCAAACCATACATACATAAAAGTCTAAGGCTTACTTGGGTGCTCATAATTTGGATGTCATGGCATCCCAATTTTAGGTAAAAGTCCTATAAAGTGAGAGCAACGTCCCGACATGACCATATCTATTGACTGGGACGTCAAACATCAATTTAATACTAAACAAACAAGCATTATACGAGGGGGGGTTCAAAAAGTTCGAGGAAAAGTGCTGCCAAATTTGTAATTGTCATGGGAAATTTACGCTCTCTGTGCATGTTGTAAATTAACATATAGGTAACATATGCACAAAATTTGAATAAAATCGGATGAAAATTAGGCATTAAATCACGTGCATTTCTAAGGTAACAACAGTAAAACCGGCCTAACGTCATAACAACGTAATGCTATACGCATTCATGCCGCTGTTGGCTAGCTTTTAAACATTTTTGGAATCTACCTGGCATTCGCGCGTCCAATTGTCAGTTCTGTGTGTATAATGCGGTGAATTGTGCCGAAACTACAATTCGATATGTTGTGTATTTCAAGAATTCTACTCTTTTCTATCACGACGATCATTTTCGACAGTATGACGATATTTGACGTTACGCTGCGCGAGTCGACATAGATGCATTATGAAAACATGCCCATATCATAATATTGTTTTTTCCTAAGTTGTAAATATTGGAAATTTTCAATAGAAACTTTTTGACATTCTCTTATTTTTGCTCAAAACATAGATTGTGGGTACTCGTTAGAACCGCCTCCAGATTGTGGGTACACGTTAGAACCGCCTCGGCGAGGCGGTTCTAACGAGTACCCACAATCTATGTTTTGGAGCAAAAATAAGAAAAATAGGTATACCCCTGCATACCCCAGTTTTGCTATATAAAAGTGGGGTTTAAGGGGGTATACATTACAGGGAAATGTTATCCTGATGGTTTTCTAGTCGTGTAGAAATCATGTATACCACTTGTTGAGTGCCGTTTTCTTAATTTCCTTGTTGCCATATGCGCTTTCTGCTCTTATCAGTGTTTCTTTCTTTTATAGTCCGTTCCAGAAACGCAATTTATCAAATACCGTTGTTCCCTTCGCATTTTAGGTATACCCACTAAAGAATATGGCCGCTTTACGCCCAAATGACGTCACACGCTTACATGTATATGACATCATGTGCTCATTGCAAACATACTGAGCTTTGCTCATACAAAGTTTGGTGAAAAAAGCACGGTAAACCATCAAATGCAACGTCATCATTAAGCCTCTTTCCAGTAATGCATTTTAATTATGAGCCG
Organism: Rugalucina vietnamica; assembly: GCA_964017185.1. Classification (NCBI taxonomy): domain Eukaryota; kingdom Metazoa; phylum Mollusca; class Bivalvia; order Lucinida; family Lucinidae; genus Rugalucina; species Rugalucina vietnamica. The sequence goes on from OZ024885.1 coordinate 11,153,506, forward strand.
CGACGCGAGGAAACCGGTCTTTGGTTCCCGACCAGGTCCGAATTAACCGGTTTGTACAGTCACAGGAAACGGCTATAATAGCTATAAATTATGTATTTAAAAAGACGAGCGATTCTACTATCCTTGTATTGTAACGAAAACAAAGGCGCTGATCTGCTGGCAGTTACTGCACAACTGATCTGCGTCTTTGTTTTCACATAGGCAAATATCCGGTTTTCTCATGACGCAGCTCTGATGATGTATGCATTAATCAACATGCTTGCATTCATTTTTGATTGAGCTCTTTACAGGTTCAGTTTTGCATTTTAAACCGCATTTTAAACATGAAAACTTGGATAAATTTCTGTCGTATATTTTTCTTCTGGACAAGTAGACCACCAGTCATGCTGAGTTTATACATGTTTTTTTGCAAATACAAATACATAAGACAGCTGGAACCATTCATCTTAATGAATCATTGAGCTTGATTTTCAGCATTGTATGGCTCAGCATATCGGGGACTTACATGTAGCTGGTTTAACTCTGCTAACAAACTACTTTAAACTGTCACATAATAATTCAGGAAGCGATCTTCAATTATTACATTCCTGGGAACTTCGAAAAGCTCCGAAAAGAAAAATAAATGTACAGTTGTACACTTATTGGCTTATGTCGTGGTAATTTGAACAGTTCGTAAGCTACTTAGCAAACATAACCCGAGTGTAAGCATATAGTTAAATACGAGTACGACTTCACATGCACACTGCTCTAAATATTTTTTAATAAAAAAGAACTGTTTCCATATACTGCAATGTAAAATACCCAATTTGGCAGACATAAAGTGTTACCAATTAAAATAAGAAAATCGTCGCTTCGCTTGCCATTTTTTTTTTTTTTTTTTTTTTACGAAACAAAACGAAAACGGTAAAACTGTATAGATGTAAATGTGTAGATTATGATGAATGTCGTTGCTATGCGAAACAATATTTGGCTACACTAGCAATATTTTTGCCTTTGACAAGTAGCACATTAGACAGAGCTATCAGGTACAATTTCAGGTCTTTCGGCAATGGATTATCTGATTGGTCAGGATTTCAAAGACCCCTTGGAACCATATCTAGTTTTATCAAAGCAGGGCAGTTAGTCAGGAATGTGGCAAGTCATTAAAATCAGATAGGCTGGCTGTTTTATGACCATGCTTCCCTGAATAATTACCTTAGAATGCCTAACATTTCAGTTTGGAAAAGTTTTACATTGGATGTGTTGTTAAAATGCAAACAGCAACATGTCTTGAGATAACCTGTACTAATAATAAATATTACTAAAACAAAGAAAAAAATAATTTTTAGATCAAGGAAAATGGAGTAGTCTCAAGGAAAATATTGCTACAACAGAGAAAATTATGCAGAAAGGTTCAGAGAGCAGTTTTTGTGCCTCGTATGCAGGGTATTTGGAAAATTTGCCAGTCAGAGAAAATAATTGTTTCATGAGAAAACTTGCTGTTTGCATGTGTGACAATAAAAGACATAGGTCAGCTGTGCTGCCTTCATGCAGACTGATCAGTGTCTTTGTTTTTCACTGTTGCCTAGTTGGTATATCATATTTTTAGTCTCTAAAGTTCCATTAAATCATCCTTTACTGAAGACAGATTTTGTCAGTGTGCACTTTTACAAGAATATGCATGGGCTGAGCGGAAACCACTCCGTTCCGAGTTATAATTTTTTACTTCAGAATATGAATACATTACACGTATTATGCTGTATGGGATATACATCTATACAGGCAGCTTATATGAACAGATCAGATTGCTAAACAAGTTATCTCAAGACATGTTGTTTTTTCACTAGTGCATACATGTCTTTATGACTTTACAAGACAGATTCTGGTAGCAGTACACAGGTTAAAATTAATTACTGTTGTGGCAGATGGTGATAAAACTCTCAGCAGGGCCAGCATTTTGATGTAATACTGGGGGCTAATGATCCTGGAGAAACAGTAAACCTTTGATCCCTTTATCCAATGAAAGGCCAAGGAAATTTGGTTGGCCGAACTACCAGAAATCTATACCCCATAGAGGTACTTGGAAGCTCTGTCTGATAAGCTCTTGCTTTGACCAATAAGCGTTTTACTTCCAGCGTGTAACCGATCAAGACTGGTGGGATTATTTTTCATTATAACTAGTCATTATAGAAATAATTATGCAAATGGTTTAGTAAATTAATAACATTGCCATTCCTTATCACTAGGGGTCTAATTATCAAGCTGTTCTCGCAGAATTATTTTATAGCACCAATAAATGCGCATTGATAGAACGCTTTGCATACAAAGCGACAAGGGTCTAGTTGCACTAGATACTAAGTGATCGTTGCATACAGGTTATAGACAAATGTTTTCTTGAGAATTTAAAAATTTGAATGCAAATGAACCGCCGCATAAGAAAACCAACAATGAATATGCGTATCAGTTGTGCAGTAGCTGCGCAGCTGATCAGCGCCTTTGTTTTCGCTTCACGGATAGTACAGTACAATTCCTCTACTTTCTAAAATCCAAAATATCCAGACTCTAGCCTTCTTCTGTGCTTGTAAAGTTTGGCTTGTGTCGGACCTTGTTGCTTTTCTCATGAAGCGCCTCATAAATTCTGCAATCACCATTTTCCTTTCGCTGATTTAAGATGCAAATGACAGATGTATATGCACTAAGTACCAGTAATGTGCCACCGAATCTCGTAGTAAAACAGTGCAGTATGAAAAGCTGAGCGCGCTCGATACGATCATTAAATCCAGTCAGTCTATCGCAACAAAATAACTGTTCTTCTAAAGGGTGGCCGGGTCGGATAATTGGTCTCCGCCCACTGGGTCAAGAGAAATAGATGGACTGGTTGTGCCTGTTATTACTGACCAAACATGTAATACTGATTAATCGCTCAGAAGGCCGGGGTCTTCTTAAAAGCGGTACAGGTACAATACAGTGGTTTTCTTTGGGTGATTATAATTTTTTCAAGCACATTTTGGAGGTGTTGGGTTGATGTGCAATGAAGTAGAGCAAAGGCCCGGACATGACCATAGCTGTTTGCTGAGACAGTACGAAACAAGTCAAACAAACAGTAATTGCAAAAACACTATTCATGAATTCGTTGAGTTGATGACTTCCACAAATGCAATATAATCCGTTATTTTGAAAAGTACATGTGTATATTTATGAAAACGACGGCCATATACTAGTTAGTATCGTGGGTAATTCTTATGATTTAGTGATGAGACTATTATTTTCTGTCATGGTTTTATTACATTTTTTTAAAGCAGGCTATCTCGAGACACGTCGCATGTATATAGGAGAACACTTTCAATCTCGCCAGTAACACCCGCAGAGAACAGGTTTCACATGTAACTAATACCATTATATGATAGCCGGCTCATATGGAGCTACCGATTTGAAACAAAGAGCGAGATTATGCATGCAAACATATAAAATATCCTTAAGACCCATGCGAAATGCCTTTTAACGAGAAAAAAAATCATCAGGAAAACATTTCCGTGTAATATATTCGCCCTTATACCCTACTTTTATATAGCAAAACTGGGGTACGCAGGACTACATGTATATATGTACCTATTTTTTTCTTCTTATTTTTGTTCAAAAACATAGATTGTGCGTAATCGTTACAACCGCCTCGGCGTGTAAGAAGAATGATTTTTACAACTACGGAAAAATCTGTATATTACATGGGTGTGTTTTAATTTGTAATATCGTCGACAACATGGCGGGCGTGATTTAGTGCTTGCCTTAGATAACGTCTTTGGAAAACATTTTAAAAATTTTGCATACACAGTCTTATCAATTAACTTATTATAAGACAATCGTACGATTGCTTACGATTCAGTACTTATTTCGTAGTTACATGTATTAGCTTGGACGTACTGGTCATAAACGTATTAGCTCAAATTAGCACTCGCTGATCAGTTAATTAACAGAAGCACACTCGAAACTTTCCTACCTTCGTTGTCTGATAACATGAGAAAATGCTTCTTCAACAGCCAGTAAACATATAAATTTTACAAATACATGGATAGTTAAATGCATGGTGTCACTATTGTTAAGGGACTGGTCAGACTGTACGTAGTCATGTAAGATGATCTGCGACTTAGCTGATCGCATGGTTCCGTCACCATATAGTAAACTGTGTGTATGCAGTTGCGACAGTGCTCGCTTATAACATGTATAACATACTGTATTTAACAAGTTAAACGAAAAAAGTCACATGTATCAGGAAACAAGTCCAACCCGACCCGAAAGCCCAGGTGGGAAACAACCGAAAGTAAATTGAAACTGGTACAAAGAAAACAGCGAGCAGGTGTTAGGTAGCTTTTGATCGATTTCTAGAAATACGAACATTTTGGTTATCAAAATGCATATGCCAAGGTCACCATTTAAATCATTCAGACTCCACTGGTAAATATGAAATGTTGATTGCCTTTTTGTAAGTCGGAGAATGTTTTGTATGCATAAATGAGCCGCATCATGAGAAAACCAACAATCTGTGTATGGGAAACCAAAGACGCAGCACTGCTACTGCGAAGCTGATCAGCGCTTTTTGTTTTCGCCACAAAGATAGTGCAATTTCTCTTGTCTCATAATCTGAACTTTCCATCCTCTAGCCTTCACCTGTGCTTGTACAGCTCGGTTTGTGTCGGACCTGTTCGGAAACAACATTGTTGTGTTGCTCATGACGCGGCAATCAGCTGACCATACCAGATAAATGCTTGTTTTCATCAAGGTGTAAAATCGCTAATATTGTATTATACGTAGAAAAACAATAAAAAACGCCACTTGATTTGATGTCATAAATATTATGTTTTACTTTGTAATCAATTGTAATCATGTAAAATGTGCGAAAAACTATTTCGAATTTTCATACAGGTGTGACAATTAATCGCAAGCTAACCAAACCAATTTTGAATAAATGACCACAGTAGCACAGAGGAAGGTAGTTTTATTACGCGTAATTTGCACAATCTGTTCCCAAGTTACCTTTCATCTCAGGCAGTGTGGAAGGTAAATAGTGAACGTGTGTTCGCTACATGTATGTTTAATGACGTTTTTTTTTTTTTTTTTTTTTTTTTTTTTTTCAAAAGGGCTGACGTCAAAAAAGTAACGCGGAAAAAAAAGATAATGAATTTTGATAGATCATTATTCATTGCGCAAGAAAACATGTACCAAATGCTTCCGACCATGCCCTCCGGTGGATTATTAAAAAGAGATTGCGGGCGAAACAGTATGCGTTTCTTCTGCGTAAAGAATACACAATTTACAAAATTCATCATGGAAATACATGTAAAGATAACATATCATATACTGGAAAGTACATGTACATGTAAGTGTTGTAAATGTTAAATTAACGGATTAACGGAAGCCGTCTGTATACTTGATAAATGTACTACATTCAATATATGAGTTTCGTCGCGATTATTATTATTATTATTTTATATCCGAATAAGTCAAATAAAGATGCTAGTATACATCATGGAAAAAGCCAAAACATCGAAATTGTGCATCAAAATTGCAATTACGTATAATATAATATTATATATCCTACCAGGTCGGACACAAACATGCCTGTGCAGTCACAGAAAATATCTAGAAGCTTGAAAGGTCGGATTTAAGAAGAGGGAGTGTACTGTCCGTGTAGCAAAACCAAATGCGCTGAACAGCTGTGCAATTACTGAACAGCTGATCTGTGCCTTTGTTTTCGCGTAGGCAAAAACCCAGTTTTCTCATGATAAATACGTTTAATCAGAATAACATAGAAAATTTGAATAACAGAGTGATTTTGAAAAAAAATAATAATATGCACATGTATGTAAACTATGCGAATAAAGTTTATTAATTTATGCATTAAGAAAAAAATAAAAAAAAAGAAATATGATAACTCAACAATTTTATCGCAGAACACTTTCATACTACATTTCTAAGACAGTAATCGAAAATGTTTTGCCACGCTCGCCACGAAACACCACCGTGGATAACCCTACCTGTGCAAAAGGCCATAAAATCCTCGGTGTCGGTCGCGAAAGCAATAAAACAGAAAGTCGTTCACGTGGCCACGCCATTGCCACGCGAGTGTACACGCTAGCTTACCTGTGACACGTCGTGGCCGCCTCGCTAGTTACGGCGACGGCCACCATGTCCAAGCGTGTCCATGCTTTTTCAGCACGGTGACGAGCGTGAAAATTTCGAAATCCACGAAAGCTGTACTGTATATGCATTTGTAAAATCAGACGCTTTCTTCACAATCGAATTATTGCTTTTAAAAGTTTTAATACAATATTTATTTAATATTTAAGATCAATGCTACGACAGTAGCCAATTTATTCAGATTTTACGGTATATACTTTTGTGACATGTTAAGGCTTCATGTAATCGTATTAAACTCTTCACAATGATGCAAACTTTTACGCATATGATGCTCTATTGATTCGCAACCGTATGCATCCTTTTTCTTAATTCCCGTCACGAAAACTTGTCTGTGTAATGTATACCTCCGTAAACACCACTTTTATATATTAGCAAAACTTGGGTATGCAGGGATATACCTATTTTTCTTATTTTTGCTCCAAAACATAGATTGTGGGTACTCGTTAAAACCGCCTTGGCGAGGCGGTTCTAACGTGTAGCCACATAAATGTTTTGAGCAAAAATAAGAAAAATATTATTTGTTTCCTACTGAATTTTTTTTTTTTTTTTTTTTTTTTTTTTTTTTTTTCACCTTAAGAAAAATCTGAATACTTCATTGGCGTGTTTTCGTAATGTCAGGATTTCAATTTCAATGAGAGCGTTGGTTTGGCACACGAAAAACAGCTCCTGAAAGTTTGCAGGTAAGGGCAAGTATTGTTTTCATGTTTTGATTGAATTTATTAAATGCATAAAGTTTTTCTTCTTTTAATTAAATATATTTACGTATAGATCACGAAAGCACAATAATTTGCATTTACACATTCTTGTTCCTGGCCTCCGTGAGATTACATGTATTTACCATAACGAAAGCCTGCCCCTGTAATATACAGTTTTATATATATTTTTTTTTATTTATTTATTTTATTTTTTTTTTTTTTTTGATTCAGTTGAAAACTTTAAAAAATTCATTTAAGAAAATTTGAAATCTCTAAAATTCTTGTTCTAAACATTATTTGTGCGTCAAAAATTAGAAATCTACATGTACCGCTGTACACCCAAGTTTAACTATATAAGGTGGTATACATTATTCGGCGTCCTTGGTTAATAATAGTCTTTGCATCCACTGCACTATCCTGTTAAAATTTCCACATATAACAATATTTCACTTTAGCTCCATATACAAAAAATGAATCTTAAGGAATTTTTGCTTTCTCACAATATCATCGCTGATTTCGAAGGACCAAAATGAAAATATTATCTGCACTATGGATGATGTATCGGTAGACGTTTTAGGGTCGCTACATGGCACAACAACAGCTGCAGTAATAACAAATAAAAATGTTGAATTAACTTTATGACAATGGAAATCTAGGGACATATGTACCATTGGCATCTCAATGTGATCCCCATTTTATTACTAAAATCATTCCCTATCATTTTCAGCGTCACGTCTGGGGCTATACTGTTTGCCTATGTCCCACAAAAAGGACACCAGGCTTATATTAGTACCAGGCTACCGGCACATTCGAAAAGTCATCCATATATGTTATTGATGTATAAACAGGACATCCATCTCGTGGAATTATTTAGGTTCAGTTTGTTGAAGTTCTAGACGCTTAAGTACCATTTACCACTTACTATTTTGCAAATTGTCAAGGAAATAGTATATATTTCACGTGAAAGGTTAACGACCAGCAGCCGTTTTTGTTTCATTCAAAGTGAGGTACGGACGTTTTGCTTAGGCGTCAATACGGAATATGTTTCAAACATTCTAAGGTCATTTAGTGCACATTATATTTGGCCATAGGCATTATGTGCACAAACCTCATTTTTTCACATGAATTGTAAATCTTAGACACAACATATGACTGAAAAATCGCCCCCAACAATACGAGATACCTTTGGGATTTGAACTTCAAAAATAATTGACCGTTTATATTTGTGTGAAGTCATTTTTGTACACTGACATCATTTTGTCGTTATTGTTACAAATAATTTACATTCAAGACCAGCATACTAATTAGATGTTTAAATCTGTTGTCTTTTTTAATATTACTGGTAATCGAACTATTCAAGATTAGTACGATCAAGTTAAAAGCCCTTAATGAATAACCTTGATATTCGACAAAATTAGTGTACACGACGGAACGACACGTTGACGTCAAAGTAATTCGAAAAATTAGGAACAGCTTTTTTTCTGATAAGGAATATATATTGTCGGCAGGAATAATCTTGTTTGCAATCTTTTACCAAAAATAAATTCAAAGCTACACAGCGATATGTATTTCACATACTGACGTCATTTTTACGTCATTATTACTCTCAAAAAATGCAAAATTGCATTTGTAATAAGTAAACAAGATGCCATCTTTATCATTTAGCACCACTGATCAAAATATACAAGTTATGTTCAATATTTACTATTTATGGGGCCATTTAACTTCATTTATAGGCACTTCACTGCGCAAAAATGGGTACCATCCTATGTGACGTCACTATGACGTTAAAACGTCATGAAAAAATTGGAAACATCTTTTTTCTTAAAAAGAATATATTTTTTTACAGGAAAATGCATGTTTACCACTTTTAGCAAAGATTTGCCACGGGATTACACAGCGGCCTGCAATAAAAGATGGGGTGGGTTGTGAAAATATTTAGCTGCATTGTCTGGATCTTGTTAAATCAGCCAAACTGTTTTGTAAACGAAAGTGTATATATTTCTTCTCCTATAAATGCTTAATTCAGCCCTGTAGTCATAACATGAAAATTTCGTCCTCCCAAATATGAGATTTAGAGATATTTTTACATCTAACATTCTAAGGCATAATAAAAATGCCTAATCATTTTAAATAATTAGAACAAAGTAGGTGGTAAAACGTTGCGCCTCATCATAGCTGAGACGCTTATGTTCAATCACTTCTGTAATATAAACACAGGAACAAGATAAACGTAAAAGGTGATGTCATGAACGTAAATGCTGACAGGTGTATGAGTACAAGAAAGAAATGGACACGGTGCTCTTGAATTCGAATTGTTGTACAAAATGAAGGGAACGATATTTTACCAGAGCGTCGCTGTTGCGTTTAAAACGAGTGTTTCCGATTCATACAGAGAACGTTTTCCTGATGACAGTCTTTGATGTTGCTTGGTTACGATTATTTCCAGAATCAGTGATTTGCTACATCGTTAAGCAACCAACTTTGACCATGCGAGTGATGCTGATGGTGTATTTGGCAGTCGTGTTGCTTCATCAATCAGAGGGGACAACCATTTTCAACCGAAATGGAGGTTTGTTGCAAGCCTTCAATGGGGTTAATCCGAACAATAATAACAGAGATATAGAAGGCAAGTTTACCATAAAATTAAAACGTCTCGATACTATTTTTCTTTTGTTTTAATAATAAATAAACCTATATTTTATGACATCTTGAACTATAGCTACTAAAATGCAAAGTATTAATGGGGGTACCCATGCTTTTATAAAAGTTATCGATTTTAAAAATCAGAAAAATAAACTTTTTAAAATATGTTCAGTTTCATTTTTCAAGGAATAGGTCTAAACTATGCCAACGGAATGTGTTAGAAACTGTAAGCATATTCACCGACTACATGCCAAATTACAAAATTGAAAGGTAAAATAATTATATGTATTCTAGGGCAAAATACAACTAATTTTGCAGAAAATTATTTTCATAGTGTTGAACATAAATGTCTAGTAAATCTTCGAAAATATACTTAGAGTGAAAAAAGACTGATTTTTGAAAAGATGAGTGCTAATCAATTAAGAAAAAGTATAGATCCCTAGGTCTTTCCACGCTTTTTGAGCTACTATATGCATGTTTCTTCGCCTAATGCGTATAAACAAAACTCGTAAAAACTGTTCAAAAATAAATTTTCAAAGCATGTGATGTATGGATGTTTAGATTAGAATATTTCCAGTTTATTGACGCCAAAAACATTAAATGCTAATAAATATTAGATGCGATAGAATGCCCAAAACACCTCTTGCCGTACATTTCGAGCATAAATAAAAATAATTGTTAGATAAAGTCCAGTCAATTAGTATGCTATCGCAACAATATTTTAAGCTACAACTTGGAATGTAAATGTTATTTCCCTTTTGGTACTGGTGGAACCTGATGAAGAGGCCGTCTAGAAGTGAAAGCATCTGTTCAATTAACAAAATGTTTTCTAATCAAACGAACTAAGCAAGCGTTTCAATTGATTTTCATTTTTTCCATTGTCTTTGCTTCTTCTGTTGAATATGCAACTTTTGGCTACAATATGATTTTCTTTACAATATAGGTATTCTATAGATTAAGCTCATTACAGTTGTCGTTTTTATAAATATCGAGGCGCTTTAAGGATGTTCGCTGCTAACATTTGACATTTCGGAACTTCCGGTTTTTCTTTTGTTGAATATTTCGTAAACGGTTGCAGATATGTTCCTAATATTTTATATTTGGATACATATTGATGATATGCATTGTAGCAACGATAAGTGTCCATCAACGACTTCTGTTCACCATGAACAAAAGTCGTTGCGGCCGCAACGACTTCTGTCTACAATGGACAGTAATCGTTGATTTTTCAACCGTTTCTGTCCATTGTAGACAGAAGTCGTTGCTGTGGTAGATATGATCTGCAGTGTCAACGATAACTGTCCATTTCTGAAAAATCCAGAAACTTGAGTAAGATGCAGTGATTTTGCCTTATATCTTGACACATAATTAGTATATTTTCATACTTCTTTCAGATTATGAGTATGTATGACCTGACCTTTGACCCCAATTAACTTATAGGTCACTGTGACCTAATTTCACGGTTCAGTGATTTTGCCTTATATCTTGACACTCAATTAGTATTTGTTCATACTTCTTTCAGATTATGAGTGAGTATGACCAGAGCTTTGACCCCCAATATACTTATAGGTCACTGTGACCTAATTTCACGGTTCAGTGATTTTGCCTTATATCTTGACACTCATTTAGCATATTTTCATACTTATTTCAGATTATGAGTGAGTATGACCAGAGCTTTGACCCCCAATATACTTATAGGTCACTGTGACCTAATTTCATGGTTCAGTGATTTTGCCTTATATTTTGACACTGAATTAATATATTTTCATACTTCTTTCAGATTATAAGTGAGTATGACCTTACCTTTGACCCCAATAAACTTATAGGTCACTGTGACCTAATTTCACGGTTCAGTGATTTTGCCTTATATCTTGACACTGAATTAGTATATTTTCATACTTCTCTCAGATTATGAGTGAGTATGACCTTACCTTTGACCACAATAAACTTATAGGTCACTGTGACCTAATTTCATGATTCAGTGATTTTGCCTTATATCTGAAACTCAATTAGTATATTTTCATACTTCTTTTAGATTATGTGTATGTATGACCTGACCTTTGACCCCAATAAACTTATAGGTCACTGTGACCTAATTTCACGGTTCAGTGATTTTGCCTTATATCTTGACACTCAATTAGTATATTTTCATACTTCTTTCAGATTATGAGTATGTATGATTAGACTTTTTACCCCCAATACACTTATAGGTCACTGTGGCCTAATTTCACGGTTCAGTGATTTTGCCTTATATCTTGACACTCAATTAGTATATTTTCATACTTCTTTCAGATTATGAGTGGGTATGACCTTACCTTTGATCCCAATAAACTTATAGGTCACTGTGACCTAATTTCACGGTTAAGTGATTTTGCCTTATATCTTGACACTGAATTAGTATATTTTCATACTTCTTTCAGATTATGAGTGAGTATGACCTTACCTTTGACCCCAATAAACTTATAGGTCACTGTGACCTAATTTCACGGTTCAGTGATTTTTTTCCTTATATCTTGACACTCAATTAGTATATTTTTATACTTTTTTCAGATTATGAGTGAGTATGAACAGAGCTTTGACCCCCAATATATTTATAGGTCACTGTGACCTAATTTCACGGTTCAGTGATTTTGCCTTATATCTTGACACTCAATTAGTATATTTTCATACTTCTTACAGATTATGAGTGAGTATGACCTGATCGTTGACCCCAATATACTTATAGGTCACTGTGACATAATTTCACGGTTCAGTGATTTTGCCTTATATTTTGACACTCAATTAGTATATTTTCATACTTCTTTCAGATTATGAGTGAGTATTAGCAGAGCTTTGACCCCAATATACTTATAGGTCACTGTAACTTAATGTCACGGTTCAGTAATTTTACCTTATGTCTTGACACTCAATTAGTATATTTTCCTACTTCTTTCAGATTATGAGTTAGTATGACTAGACCTTTGACCCCATACTACTTATAGGTCAGTGTGACCTAATTTCATGTTTCAGTGATTTTGCCTTATATCTTGACACTCAATTATGATATTTTAATGCTTCCTTCAGACTATGAGTGAGTATGAACAGACCTTTGACCACAATATACTTATAAGTCACTGTGACCTAATTTCATGGTTCAGTGATTTTGCCTTATATCTTTGCTCTCAATTGGTTTATGAACATAATTCTTTCACACTATGTTTGTGTATGACAAGACCTTTGACCCTAAAGTAGTCCTAGGTCATTGTGACCTGATTACATGGTTCAGTGATTTTGCATTTTATCTCGGTTTTCTTTTGGTATATGAACATATTTCTTTCACATTATGTTTGTGTATGACAAGGCCTTTGACCCTAAAGTAGTCCTAGGTCATTGTGACCTGATTACATGGTTCAGTGATTTTGCATTTTATCTCGGTTTTCTTTTGGTATATGAACATATTTCATTCACATTATGTTTGCGTATGACAAGACCTTTGACCCTAAAGTATTTCTGGGTCATTGTGACCTAATTTCATGCTTCAGTGACTTTGCCTTATATCTTGACACTCGATATATTTTCATACGTCTTTATTATTATGAGTTAGTATGATAAGACCTTTGACCCTAAAGTACTTATAGGTCAGTGTGAGCTTATTTCACGGTTCAGTGATTTTGCCTTGTATCTCGGCACTCAGTTGGTGTATTAACATATTTGATGTACAATATGATTGAGACGTTTAAACCTTCAGTAGTTATAAGTTATAGTTAACTGTCATGGTTGAGTGATTTTGTTCTGTATAACATCAAGGCAAAAAGATGTATGAGCATATTGCTTTGGGTTACAGGTCGAGTTTGGCCCTATGTTAAACAAAGGTCAGAGTAGTCGATATTCAAATTATGAGTGAGTATGACCAGACATTTGGCCCTAAATTACTTTAAGGTCACTGTGACATTTTTTCACGGTTCAGTGATTTTGCCTTGTATCTCGGCACTCAACTGGTATATGATAGTGTACAAGTAGGCAAAGATCAGGAAAAGGCGCTATCAGAAAAAGATTCCCACTCCAAAAACCGAGGTGGGAAAAAACTAAATTAATAATCAGGTACTTATACGATGAAAACATCGTAAGTCGAATGAGCAGCTATACTTCTTTCCTTTCACTATATGTTGGCGTATGACCAGACCTTTGACCTACAAGTAATCCTACGTCACTGTGACTTAATTCATGATTCAGTGATTTTGCCTTATATCACATCACTCAATTAGTATATGGGCATACATCTTTCACAATATGAGTAAGTATGACCCGACATTTGACAACAAACTAGTCTTACGTCCCTGTGACCTAATTTCATGGTTAAGTGATTTTGTCTTATATCTTAACACGCTATCAGTAAATTTTCAGACTTCTTTCAGATTATGAATGAGTGTTACCAAACCTTTGAACAAAAAGTACGTAAAGGTCACTATAACCTTATTTCATGTTTCAGTAATTCTGATTTTTATTTTATACATTACAGTGAAAACCAGTGTATATCAAAACTTGATAAAATTGGTATTTTCATTGATATGAAATTTCACTGATATCAAATCTCACTGATATCAAAAGTTACTAGTGACTGGTATCAGCCTATATCTTCACTGTAGAGTTTGGATTACTTCTGACGTTTCCATTTACTTGACGTTATTAAATGTGTTTCACTTCAGAAATTCAATCGCCTATAACTCCGTAATTTATTAATGAAAACATAAATTGTGGGTTCTCATTTTCTTAGTTAGAAAGTGAGGAACAATGTGGTACCAAAAATTTTTGTGTTTTCAACAATTTTAGGTTTTTGCATTTTCACCGCCTGCCTTGTGATTTGGAAAATGCCCTTGTGTTGTATAAAATAAAAAGAAAATTAGCTTTGTGTATCAGGAATTTAAATTGTAAAAGTTTAACGGATTTCATCTGTCACAAACTGGTATCGTTGACAATTTACGACTTCTGTCTGCTGTCAACAGTTATCTTTGAAAACACTACAAGTTCTGTCCATCATGTACAAAAAACTTTAACTTTGTCTCATATTAGTTCATAAAGAACACGATTACTTGTTTTAAGATAGATTCGTTTATCTAGAACATTAATAATTATAAGATTGACTGATTTTTATGATTTCATCTGCCGTGAACAGAAGTCGTTGACAACATAACGACTTCTATCTGCTATGAACAGTTGTCGTTGAAAGCTCAACCGGTTCTGTCCATCATGTGCAAAAACCTTTGAACTTGTCTCATAATAGTTCCGAAAGCCACGATTAGTTGTTTTAAGAAAGATTTTTGTATCAGGAACTTTAATTGTTATACGATTCACGGATTTATATGATTTCATCTGTCGTGAACAGAAGTCGTTGACAACGTAACGAATTCTGTCTGATGTGAACACTTGTCGTTAAAAACACAACCGGTTCTGTCCATCATGTACAAAACCTTTGAACTTGTCTCATACTAGTTCAGAAAGCCACGATTAGTTGTTTTAAGATAGATTTGTGTATCAGGAACTTTAATTGTTATACGATTGACGGATATATATGATTTCATCTACGACTTCTGTCTGCTGTGAACAGTTGTCGTTGAAAACTCAACTGGTTCTGTCCATCATGAACAAAAAAGTTTAAATTTGTCTCATGCTTGTTCAGAAAGAACACGATTACTTGGTTTAAGATATATTCGTGTATAAAGAATTTTCATCGTTATAAGATTGACTGATTTCTATGATTTCATCTGTCGTGAACAGAAGTCGTTGACAACGTAACTACTTCTGTCTTCTGTGAACAGTTGTCGTTGAAAGCTCAAACGGTTCTGTCCATCATGTGCAAAAACCTTTGAACTTGTCTCATACTAGTTCCGAAAGCCACCGTTAGTTGTTTTAAGAAATATTTTTGTATCAGGAACTTTAATTGTTATTCGATTGACGGATTTATATGATTTCATCTGTCGTGAACAGAACTCGTTGACAACGTAACGACTTCTGTCTGCTGTGAACAGTTGTCGTTGAAAACTCAACCGGTTCTGTCCACCATGAACACAAATCTTTGAACATGTCTCATACTAGTTCAGAAAGCCACGATTTGTTGTTTTTGGATAGATTCGTGTATCAGGAAATTTAATTGTTATTAGATTGACTTACTTATGTGATTTCATCTGTCGTGAACAGAAGTCGTTGAAAACTCGACCGGTTCTGTCCATCATGTACACAAACCTTTGAACTTGTCTCATACTAGTTCAGAAAGCCACGATTAGATGTTTTAGGATAGATTTGTGTATCAGTAACTTTAATTGATATTAGATTGACTGACTTATATGATTTCATCTTTCTTGAACAGAAGTCGTTGACAACGTAACGACTTCTGTCTGCTGTGAACAGTTGTCGTTGAAAACTCAACTGGTTCTGTCCATCATGTACAAAAAACTTTAAATTTGTCTCATGCTTGTTCAGAAAGAACACGATTACTTGGTTTAAGATATATTCGTGTATCAAGAATTTTCATCGTTATAAGATTGACTGATTTCTATTATTTCATCTGTCGTGAACAGAAGTCGTTGACAGCGTAACGACTTCTGTCTGCTGTGAACAGTTGTCGTTGAAAGCTCAAACGGTTCTGTCCATCATGTACAAAAACCTTTGAACTTGTCTCTTACTAATTCCGAAAGGCACGATTAGTTGTTATAAGATAGATTTATGTATCAGGATCTTAAATTGTTATATGATTGACGGATTTATATGATTTTTGTATCAGGAACTTTAATTGTTATTAGATTGGCTGACTTATATGATTTCATCAGTCGTGAACAGAAGTCGTGGACAACGTAACGACTTCTGTCTGTTGTGAATAGTTGTCGTTGAAAACTCAACCGGTTCTGTCCATCATGTACAAAAACCTTTGAACTTATCTCATTCAAAAAGCCAGGATTAATTGTTTTAAGATAGATTTGTGTATCAGGAACTTTAATTGATATTAGATTGACTGGCTTATTTGATTTCATCTTTCGTGAACAGAAGTCGTCGACAACGTTACGACTTTTGTCTGCTGTGAATAGTTATCGTTGATTTGTGTATCAGGAACTTTAATTGTTATTAGATTGACTTACTTATGTGATTTCATCTGTCGTGAACAGAAGTCGTTGACAACGTAACGACTTCTGTCTGCTATGAACAGTTGTCATTGAAAACTCAACCGTTTCTGTCCATCATGTACACAAACATTTGAACTTATCTCATACTAGTTCAGAAAGCCACGATTAATTGTTTTAAGATAGATTTGTGTATCAGGAACTTTAATTGATATTAGATTGACTGGCTTATTTGATTTCATCTTTCGTGAACAGAAGTCGTTGACAACGTTACGACTTTTGTCTGCTGTGAATAGTTATCGTTGAAAACTCAACCGGTTCTGTCCATCATTTACAAAAAACTTTGATCTTGTCTCATACTAGTTCCGAAAGCCACAATTAGTTGTTATACGATAGATTTATGTATCAGGAACTTAAAATTGTTATACGATTGACAGATTTATATGATTTCATCTTTGTGAACAGAACTCGTTGACAACGTAACGACTTTTGTCTGCGGCGAACAGTTGTCGTTGAAAACTCAACCGGTTCTGTCCATCATGTACTAAAAACCTTTAAACTTGTCTGATACCAGTTATGAAAGCCACTATTAGTTGTTAAAAGATAGATTTTTGTATCAGGAACTTTAATTGTTATTAGATTGGCTGACTTATATGATTTCATCTGTCGTGAACAGAAGTCGTTGACAACGTTACGACTTCTGTCTACTGTGAATAGTTGTCGTTAAAAACTCAACCGGTTCTGTCCATCATGTACAAAAACCTTTGAACTTGTCTCATGCTAGCCACGATTTGTTGTTTTTAGATAGATTTGTGTATCAGGAACTTTAGTTGTTAAAAGATTGATGACTAATGTGATTTCATCTGTCGTGAACAGAAGTCGTTGACAACGTTACGAATTCTGTCTGCTGTGAACAGTCGTCGTTGAAAACTCAACCGGTTCTGTCCATCATGAACACAAATCTTTGAACATGTGTCATATACTAGTTCAGAAAGCCACGATTTGTTGTTTTTAGATAGATTTGTGTATCAGGAACTTTAATTGTTATTAGATTGACTTACTTATGTGATTTCATCTGTCGTGAACAGAAGGCGTTGACAACGTAACGACTTCTGTCTGCTGTGAACAGTTGTCGTTGAAAACTCAACCGGTTCTGTCCACCATGTACACAAACCTTTGAACTTGTCTCATACTAGTTCAGAAATCCACGATTAGTTGTTTTAAGATAGATTTGTGTATCTGGAACTTTAATTGATATTAGATTGACTGACTTATATGATTTCATCTTTCGTGAGCAGAAGTCGTTGACAACGTAACTACTTCTGTCTGCTGTAAACAGTTGTCGTTGAAAACTCAACTGGTTCTGTCCATCATGTACAAAAACTTTAAATTTGTCTCATGCTTGTTCAGAAAGAACACGATTACTTGGTTTAAGATATATTCGTGTATCAAGAATTTTGATCGTTATAAGATTGTCTGATTTCTATGATTTCATCTGTCGTGAACAGAAGTCGTTGACAACGTAACGACTTCGGTCTGCAGTGAACAGAAGTCGTTGAAAGCTCAACCGGTTCTGTCGATCATGTGCAAAAACCTTTGAACTTGTCTCATACTAGTTCCGAAAGCCACGATTAGTTGTTTTAAGAAAGATTTTTGTATCAGGAACTTTAATTGATATTAGATTGACCGATTTATATGATTTCATTTGTCGTGAACAGAAGTCGTTGACAATGTAACGACTTCTTTCTGCTGTGAACAGTTGTCATTGAAAACTCAACCGGTTCTGTCCATCATGAACACAAATCTTTGAACATGTCTCATACTAGTTCAGAAAGCCACGATTTGTTGTTTTTGGATAGATTTCTGTATCAGGAACTTTAATTGTTATTAGATTGACTTACTTATGTGATTTCATCTGTCGTGAACAGAAGTCGTTGACAACGTAACGACTTCTGTCTGCTGTGAACAGTTGTCGTTGAAAACTCAACCGGTTCTGTCCATCATGTACAAAAACCTTTGGACTTGTCTCATACTAATTCAGAAAGCCACAATTAGATGTTTTAGGATAGATTTGTGTATCAGGAACTTTAATTGATATTAGATTGACTGACTTATATGGTTTCATCTTTCATGAACAGAAGTCGTTGACAACGTAACGACTTCTGTCTGCTGTGAACAGTTGTCGTTGAAAACTCAACTGGTTCTGTCCATCATGTACAAAAAACATTAAATTTGTCTCATGCTTGTTCAGAAAGAACACGATTACTTGGTTTAAGATATATTCGTGTATCAAGAATTTTCATCGTTATAAGATTGACTGATTTCTATGATTTCATCTGTCGTGAACAGAAGTCGTTGTCAACGTAACGACTTCTGTCTGCTGTGAATAGTTGTCGTTGAAAACTCAACCGGTTCTGTCCATCATGTACAAAAACCTTTGAACTTGTCTCATACTAGTTCCGAAAGCCACAATTAGTTGTTATAAGATTGATTTGTGTATCAGGAACTTAAATTGCTATACGATTGATGGATTTATATGATTTCATCTGTCGTGAACAGAACTCGTGGACAACGTAACGACTTTTGTCTGCTGTGAACAGTTGTCGTTGAAAACTGAACCGGTTCTGTCAATCATGTACTAAAAACCTTTGAACTTGTCTGATACCAGTTAAGAAAGCCACTATTAGTTGTTAAAAGATAGATTTTTGTATCAGGAACTTTAATTGTTTTTAGATTGGCTGACTTATATGATTTCATCTGTCGTGAACAGTAGTCGTTGACATCGTTACGACTTCTGTCTGCTGTGAATAGTTGTCGTTGAAAACTCAACCGGTTCTGTCCACCATGAACACAAATCTTTGAACATGTCTCATACTAGTCCAGAAAACCACGATTTGTTGTTTTTAGAATGATGTTTGCATCAGGAACTTAAATTGTTATTAGATTGACTTACTTATGTGATTTCATCTGTCGTAATTGTTTTAAGATAGATTTGTGTATCAGGAACTTTAATTGATATTAGATTGACTAACTTATATGATTTCATCTGTCGTGAACAGAAGTCGTTGACATCGTTACGACTTCTGTCTGCTGTGAATAGTTGTCGTTGAAAACTCAACCGGTTCTGTCCATCATGTACAGAAACCTTTGAACTTGTCTCATACTAGTTCAGAAAGCCACGGTTTGTTGTTTTTAGATAGATTTGTGTATCAGGAGCTTTAGTTGTTAAAAGAAAGATGACTTATGTGATTTCATCTGTCGTGAACAGAAGTCGTTGACAACGTAACGACTTCTGTCTACTGTGAACAGTTGTCGTTAAAAAATCAACCGGTTCTGTCCACAATGAACACAAATCTTTGAACATGTCTAATACTAGTTCAGAAAGCCACGATTTGTTGTTTTTAGATAGATTGATGTATCAGGGATTTTAATTGTTATTAGATTGACTTACTTATGTGATTTCATCTGTCATGAACAGAAGTCGTTGACAACGTAACGACTTCTGTCTGCTGTGAACAGTTGTCGTTGAAAACTCAACTGGTTCTGTCCATCATGTACACAAACCTTTGAACTTGTCTCATACTAGATCAGAAATCCACGATAAGTTGTTTTAAGATAGATTTGTGTATCAGGAACTTTAATTGATATTAGATTGACTGACTTATATGATTTCATCTTTCGTGAACAGAAGTCGTTGACAACGTAACTACTTCTGTCTGCTGTGAACAGTTGTCGTTGAAAACTCAACTGGTTCTGTCCATCATGTACAAAAACTTTAAATTTGTCTCATGCTTGTTCAGAAAAAACACGATTACTTGGTTTAAGATATATTCGTGTATCAAGAATTTTCATCGTTATAAGATTGACTGGTTTCTATGATTTCATCTGTCGTGAACAGAAGTCGTTGACAACGTAACGACTTCTGTCTGCTGTGAACAGTTCTCGTTGAAAACTCAACCGGTTCTGTACATCATTTACAAAAACCTTTGAACTTGTCTCTTTCTAGTTCCGAAAGTCACGATTAGTTGTTATCAGATAGATTTATGTATCAGGAACTTAAATTGATATTAGATTTACAGATTGATATGATTTCATCTGTCGTGAACAGAACTCGTTGACAGCGTAACGACTTTTGACTGCTGTGAACAGTTGTCGTTGAAAACTCAACCGGTTCTGTCTATTATGTACTAAAAACCTTTGAACTTGTCTCATACTAGGTTAGAAAGCAACGATTAGTTAAGATAGATTTGTGTATCAGGAACTTTAAATGATATTAGATTGACTTACTTATATGATTTCATCTTTCGTGAACAGAAGTCGTTGACAACGTAACGACTTCTGTCTGTTGTGAACAGTTGTCGTTGAAAACTCAACCGGTTCTGTCCATCATGTACAAAAACCTTTGAACTTGTCTCATACTAGGTCAGAAAGCCACGATTTGTTGTTTTTAGATAAATTTGTGTATCAGGAATTTTAGTTGTTAAAAGATTGACTGACTAATGTGATTTCATCTGTCGTGAACAGAAGTCGTTGACAACGTAACGACTTCTGTCTGCTGTGAACAGTTGTCGTTGAAAACTCAACCGGTTCTGTCCATCATGAACACAAATCTTTGAACGTGTCTCATACTTGTTCAGAAAGCCACGATTTCTTGTTTTTAAATAGATTTGTGTATCAGGAATTTTAATTGTTATTAGATTGACTTACTTATGTGATTTCATCTGTCGTGAACAGAAGTCGTTGACAACGTAACGACTTCTGTCTGCTGTGAACAGTTGTCGTTGAAAACTCAACTGGTTCTGTCCATCATGTACACAAACCTTTGAACTTGTCTCATACTAGATCAGAAATCCACGATAAGTTGTTTTAAGATAGATTTGTGTATCAGGAACTTTAATTGATATTAGATTGACTGACTTATATGATTTCATCTTTCGTGAACAGAAGTCGTTGACAACGTAACTACTTCTGTCTGCTGTGAACAGTTGTCGTTGAAAACTCAACTGGTTCTGTCCATCATGTACAAAAACTTTAAATTTGTCTCATGCTTGTTCAGAAAGAACACGATTACTTGGTTTAAGATATATTCGTGTATCAAGAATTTTCATCGTTATAAGATTGACTGGTTTCTATGATTTCATCTGTCGTGAACAGAAGTCGTTGACAACGTAACGACTTCTGTCTGCTGTGAACAGTTCTCGTTGAAAACTCAACCGGTTCTGTACATCATTTACAAAAACCTTTGAACTTGTCTCTTTCTAGTTCCGAAAGTCACGATTAGTTGTTATCAGATAGATTTATGTATCAGGAACTTAAATTGATATTAGATTTACAGATTGATATGATTTCATCTGTCGTGAACAGAACTCGTTGACAGCGTAACGACTTTTGACTGCTGTGAACAGTTGTCGTTGAAAACTCAACCGGTTCTGTCTATTATGTACTAAAAACCTTTGAACTTGTCTCATACTAGGTTAGAAAGCAACGATTAGTTAAGATAGATTTGTGTATCAGGAACTTTAAATGATATTAGATTGACTTACTTATATGATTTCATCTTTCGTGAACAGAAGTCGTTGACAACGTAACGACTTCTGTCTGCTGTGAACAGTTGTCGTTGAAAACTCAACCGGTTCTGTCCATCATGTACAAAAACCTTTGAACTTGTCTCATACTAGGTCAGAAAGCCACGATTTGTTGTTTTTAGATAAATTTGTGTATCAGGAATTTTAGTTGTTAAAAGATTGACTGACTAATGTGATTTCATCTGTCGTGAACAGAAGTCGTTGACAACGTAACGACTTCTGTCTGCTGTGAACAGTTGTCGTTGAAAACTCAACCGGTTCTGTCCATCATGAACACAAATCTTTGAACGTGTCTCATACTTGTTCAGAAAGCCACGATTTCTTGTTTTTAAATAGATTTGTGTATCAGGAATTTTAATTGTTATTAGATTGACTTACTTATGTGATTTCATCTGTCGTGAACAGAAGTCGTTGACAACGTAACGACTTCTGTCTGCTGTGAACAGTTGCCGTTGAAAACTCAACCGGTTCTGTCCATCATGTACACAAACCTTTGAACGTGTCTCATACTAGTTCAGAAAGCCACGATTAGTTGTTTTAAGATAGATTTGTGTATCAGGAACTTTAATTGATATTAGATTGACTGACTTATATCTTAAATCTTTCGTGAACAGAAGTCGTTGACAACGTAACGACTTCTGTCTGCTGTGAACAGTTGTCGTTGAAAACTTAACCGGTTTTGTCCATCATGTACAAAAACTTTAAATTTGTCTCATGCTTGTTCAGAAAGAACAGGATTACTTGTTTTAAGATATATTCGTGTATCAAGAATTTTAATCGTTATAGGATTGACTGATTTCTATGATTTCATCTGTCGTGAACACAAGTCGTTGACAACGTTACGACTTCTGTCTGCTGTGAACAGTTGTCGTTGAAAACTCAACCGGTTCTGTCCATCATTTACAAAAACCTTTGAACTTGTCTCTAACTAGTTCCGAAAGCCACGATTAGTTGTTATAAGATAGATTTATGTATCAGGAACTTAAATTGTTATACGATTTACGGATTTATATAATTTCGTCTGTCGTGAACAGAACTCGTTGACAGCGTAACGACTTTTCAATGCTGTGAACAGTTGTCGTTTAAAACTCAACGGGTTCTGTCCATCATGTACTAAAAACCTTTGAAGTTGTCTCATACTAGGTTAGAAAGCCACGATTAGTTGTTTTATGATAGATTTGTGTATCAGGAACTTTAATTGATATTAGATTGACTTACTTATATGATTTCATCTTTCGTGAACAGAAGTCGTTAACAACGTAACGACTTCTGTCTGCTGTGTATAGTTGTCGTTGAAAACTCAACCGGTTCAGTCCATTATGTACAAAAACCTTTGAACTTGTCTCATACTAGTTCAGAAAGCCTCGATTTGTTGTTTTAAGATAGATTTGTGTATCAGGAATTTTGATTATTATAAGATTGACTTACATATGTGATTTCGTCTGTCGTGAACAGAAGTCGTTGACAACGTAACGCCTTCTGTCTGCTGTGAACAGTTGTCGTTGAAAACTCAACCGGTTCTGTCCATCACAAACACAAATCTTTGAACATGTCTCATACTAGTCCAGAAAGCCACGATTTGTTGTTTTTAGATAGATTTGTGTATCAGAAATTTTAATTGTTATTAGATTGACTTACTTATGTGATTTCATCTGTCGTGAACAGAAGTCGTTGATAACGTAATGACTTCTGTCTGCTGTGAACAGTTGTCGTTGAAAACTCAACCGGTCCTGTCCATCATGTACACAAACCTTTGAACTTGTCTCATACTAGTTCAGAAAGCCACGATTAGTTGTTTTAAGATAGATTTGTGTATCAGAAACTTTAATTGATATTAGATTGACTGACTTATATGATTTCATCTTTCGTGAACAGAAGTCATTGACAACGTAACGACTTCTGTCTGCTGTGAACAGTTGTCGTTGAAAACTCAACTGGTTCTGTCCATCATGTACAAAAACTTTAAATTTGTCTCATGCTTGTTCAGAAAAAACACGATTACTTGGTTTAAGATATATTCGTGTATTGAGAATTTTCATCGTTATAAGATTGACTGATTTCTATGATTTCATCTGTCGTGAATAGAAGTCGTTGACAGCGTAACGACTTTTGATTGCTGTGAAAACTTGTCGTTGAAAACTCAACCGGTTCTGTCCATCATGTACTAAAAACCTTTGATGCTGTCTCATACCAGGCTAGAAAGCCACGATTAGTTGTTTTATGATAGATTTGTGTATCAGGAACTTTAAATGATATTAGATTGACTTACTTATATGATTTCATCTTTCGTGAACAGAAGTCGTTGACTGCTGTGAACAGTTGTCGTTGAAAACTCAACCGGTTCTGTCCATCATGTATAAAAACCTTTGAACTTGTCTCATACTAGTTCAGAAAGCCACGATTTGTTGTTTTTAGATAGATTTGTGTATCAGGAACTTTAGTTGTTAAAAGATTGACTGACTAATGTGATTTTATCTGTCGTGAACAGAAGTCGTTGACAACGTAACGACTGCTGTCTGCTGTGAACAGTTGTCGTTGAAAACTCAACCGGTTCTGTCCATCATGAACACAAATCTTTGAACATGTCTAATATTAGTTCAGAAAGCCACGATTTGTTGTTTTTAGATAGATTTGTGTATCAGGAATTTTAATTGTTATTAGATTCACTTACTTATGTGATTTCATCTGTCGTGAACAGAAGTCGTTGACAACGTAACGACTTCTGTCTGCTGTGAACAGTTGTCGTTGAAAACTCAACCGGTTCTGTCCATCATGAACACAAATCTTTGAACATGTCTCATAGTAGTTCCGAAAGCCACGATTTGTTGTTTTTACATAGATTTGTGTATCAGGAACTTTAATTGTTATTAGATTGACTGACTTATATGATTTCATCTTTCGTGAACAGAAGTCGTTGACAACGTAACGACTTCTATCTGCTGTGAACAGTTGTCGTTGAAAACTCAACCGGTTCTGTCCACCATGTACAAAAACTTTAAATTTGTCTCATGCTTGTTGAGAAAGAACACGATTACTTGGTTTAAGATATATTCGTGTATCAAGAATTTTCATCGTTATAAGATTGACTGATTTCTTTGATTTCATCTGCCGTGACCAGAAGTCCTTGACAACGTAACGACTTCTGTCTGCTGTGAACAGTTGTCGTTGAAAACTCAACCGGTTCTGTCCATCATTTACAAAAACCTTTGAACTTGTCTCTTACTAGTTCCGAATGCCACGATTAGTTGTTATAAGATAGATTTATGTATCAGGAACTTCAATTGTTATACGATTGACGGATTTATATGATTTCATCTGTCGTGAACAGAAGTCGTTGACAGCGTAACGACTCTTTTGACTGCTGGGAACAGTTGTCGTTGAAAACTCAACCAGTTTTGTCCATCATGTACAAAAGCCTTTGAACTTGTCTCATACTGGTTCAGAAAGCCACGATTTGTTGTTTTAGATAGATTTGTGTATCAGGAACTTTAATTATTCAAAGATTGACTGACATATGTGATTTCATGCTGTGAACAGCTGTCGTTGAAAACTCAACCGTTTCTGTCCATCATGAACACAAATATTTGAACATGTCTCATACTAGTTCAGAAAGCCATGATTTGTTGTTTATAGATAGGATTGTGTATCAGGAACTTTAATTGCTATTAGATTGACTTACTTATGTGATTTCATCTGTCGTGAACAGAAGTCGTTGACAACGTAACGACTTCTGTCTGCTGTGAACAGTTGTTGTTCAAAAACTCAACCGGTTCTGTCCATCATGTACACAAACCTTTGAACTTGTCTCATACTAGGTTAGAAAGCCACGATTAGTTGTTTTAAGATAGATTTGTGTATCAGGAACTTTAATTGATATTAGATTGACTTACTTATATGATTTCATCTTTCGTGAACAGAAGTCGTTGACAACGTAACGACTTCTGTCTGCTGTGAACAGTTGTCGTTGAAAACTCAACCGGTTCTGTCCATCATGTACAAAAACCTTTGAACATGTCTCATACTAGTTCAGAAAGCCACGATTTGTTGTTTTTAGATAGATTTGTGTATCAGGAACTTTAGTTGTTAAAAGATTGACTGACTGGTGTGATTTCATCTGTCGTGAACAGAAGTCGTTGACAACGTAACGACTTCTGCCTGCTTTGAACACTTGTCGTTGAAATCTCAACCGGTTCTGTCCATCATGAACACAAATCTTTGAACATGTCTCATACTAGTTCAGAAAGCCACGATTTGTTGTTTATAGATAGGATTGTGTATCAGGAACTTTAATTGTTATAAGATTGACTTACTTATGTGATTTCATCTGCCGTGAACAGAAGTCGTTGACAACGTAACGACTTCTGTCTGCTGTGAACAGTTGTTGTTAAAAACTCAACCGGTTCTGTCCATCATGTACAGAAACCTTTGAACTTATCTCATACTAGGTTAGAAAGCGACGATTAGTTGTTTTAAGATAGATTTGTGTATCAGGAACTTTAAATGATATTAGATTGACTTACTTATATGATTTCATCTTTCTTGAACAGAAGTCGTTGACAACGTAACGACTTCTGTCTGCTGTGAACAGTTGTCGTTGAAAACTCAACCGGTTCTGTCCATCATTTACAAAAACCTTTGAACATGTCTCTTACTAGTTCCGAAAGCTATGATTAGTTGTTATAAGATAGATTTATGTATCAGGAACTTAAATTGTTATACGATTGACGGATTTATATGATGTCATCTTTCGTGAACAGAAGTCGTTGACAACGTAACGACTTTTGTCTGCTGTGAATAGTTGTCGTTGAAAACTCAACCGGTTCTGTCCATCATGTACAAAAACCTTTGAACTTGTCTCATACTAGTTCAGAAAGCCACGATTTTTTGTTTTTGGATAGATTTGTGTATCAGGAACTTTAATTGTTCCAAGATCGACTGACTAATGTGATTTCATCTGACGTGAACAGAAGTCGTTGACAATGTAACGACTTCTGTCTACTGTGAACAGTTGTCGTTGAAAACTCAACCGGTTCTGTCCATCATATATACAAACCTTTGAATTTGTCTCATACTAGTTCAAAAAGCCGCGATTAGTTGTTTTAAGATAGAGTTTTGTATCAGGAACTTTAATTGATATTAGATTGACTGACATATGATTTCATCTTTCGTGAACAGAAGTCGTTGACAACGTAACGACTTTTGTCTGCTGTGAACAGTTGTCAAGCATGAGACAAATTTAAACTTATTTGTACATGATGGACAGAACCAGTTGAGTTTTCAACGACAACTGTTCACAGCAGACAGAAGTCGTTACGTTGTCAACGTGTTCTGTTTACGACAGATGAAATCATATAAATCCATCAATAGTATGACAATTTAAGTTCCTGATACATAAATCTATCTTATAACAACTAACCGTGGCTTTCGGAACTAGTATTAGACAAGTCCAGGGGTTTTTGTAAATGATGGACAGAACCGGTTGAGTTTTCATCGACAACTGTTCACAGCAGACAGAAGACGTTACGTTGTCAACGACTTCTGTTCACGAGAGATAAAATCATAGAAATCAGTCAATCTTATAACGATGAATATTCCTGATACACGAATATATCTTAAACCAAGTAATCGTGTTCTTTCTGAACAAGAATGAGACAAATTTAAAGTTTTTTCTACATGATGGACAGAACCAGTTGAGTTTTCAACGACAACTGTTCACAGCAGACATAAGTCGTTACGTTGTCAACGTCTTCTGTTCACGAAAGATGACATCATATAAGTCAGTCAATCTAATATCAATTAAAGTTTCTGATTCACAAATCTATCTTAAAACAACTAATCGTGGCTTTCTGAACGAGTATGAGACAAGTTCAAAGGTTTTTGTACATGATGGACAGAACCGGTTGAGTTTTCAACGACAACTGTTCACAGCAGACAGAAGTCTTTACGTTGTCAACGACTTCTGTTCACGACAGATGAAATCACATTAGTAAGTGTATCTAATAACAATTAAAGTTCCTAATACACAAATCTATCTAAAAACAACAAATCGTGGCATTCTGAACTAGTATGAGACATGTTCAAAGATTTGTGTTCATGATAGACAGAACCGGTTGAGTTTTCAACGACAACTGTTCACAGCAGACAGAAGTCGTTACGTTGTCAACGACTTCTGTTCACGACAGATGAAATCATATTAGTCAGTCAATCTTTCAACAACTTAAGTTCCTGATACACAAATCTTTCTAAAACCAACAAATCGTGGCTTTCTGAACTAGTATGAGACATGTTCAAAGGTTTTTGTACATGATGGACAGAACCGGTTGAGTTTTCAACGACAACTATTCACAGTAGACAAAAGTCGTAACGTTGTCAACGACTTCTGTTCACAACAGATGAAATCATATAAGTCAGCCAATCTAAAAACAGTTAAAGTTCCTGATACAAAAATCTATCTTAAAACAACTAGTCGTGGCTTTCTAATCTGGTATGAGACAAGTTCAACGGTTTTTAATACATGATGGACAGAACCAATTGAGTTTTCAACGACAACTGCTCACAGCAGACAGAAGTAGTTACGTTGTCAACGACTTCTGTTCACGACAGATGAAATCACATAAGTAAGTCAATCAAATAACAATTTAAGTTCCTGATACACAAATCTATCTAAAAACAACAAATCGTGGCTTTCTGAACTAGTATGAGACATGTTCAAAGATTTGTGTTCATGATGGACAGAACCGGTTGAGTTTTCAACGAGAACTGTTCACAGCAGACAGAAGTCGTTACGTTGTCAACGACTTCTGTTCACGACAGATGAAATCACATTAGTCAGAAAATCTTTTAACAATTAAAGTTCCTGATACACAAATCTATCTAAAAACAACAAATCGTGGCTTTTCGAACTATTATGAGACAAGTTCAAATGTTTTTGTACATGATGGACAGAACCGGTTGAGTTTTCAAAGACAACTGTTCACAGCAGACAGAAGTCGTAACGTTGTAAACGACTTCTCTTCACGACAGATGAAATCATATAAGTCAGCCAATCTTATAACAAATAAAGTTCCTGATACAAAACTCTATCTTAAAACAACTAATCGTGGCTTTCTGAACTGGCATGAGACAACTTCAACGGTCTTTAGTACATGATGGACAGAACCGGTTGAGTTTTCAACGACAACTGTTCACAGCAGGTAGAAGTCGGTACGTTGTCAACGACTTCTGTTCACGACAGATGAATTCACATAAGTAAGTCAATCTAATAACAATTAAAGTTCCTGATACACAAATCTATCTTAAAACAACAAATCTTGGCTTTCTGAACTAGTATGAGACATGTTCAAAGATTTGTGTTCATGATGGACAAAACCAGTTCAGTTTTCAACTACAACTGTTCACAGAAGACAGAAGTCGTTACGTTGTCAACGACTTACATGTATGTTCACGACAGTCGAAATCAAATTAGTCAGTCAATCTTTTAACAATTTAGGTTCCTGATACACAAATCTTTCTAAAAACAACAAATCGTAGCTTTCTGAACAAGTATGAGACATATTCAAATGTTTTTGTAAATGATGGACAGAACCGGTTGAGTTTTCAACGACAACCATTCACAGCAGACAGAAGTCGTAACGTTGTCAACGACTTCTGTTCACGACAGATGAAATCATATAAGTCAGTCAATCTAATAACAGTTAAAGTTCCTGATACAAAAATCTATCTTTAAACAACTAATCTAAGCTTTCTTTATTGGTATTAGACAAATTCAAAGGTTTTTAGTACATGATGGACAGAACCGGTTGAGTTTTCAACGACAACTGTTCACAGCAGACAGAAGTCGTAACGTTGTCAACGTGTTCTGTTCAGGACAGATGAAATCATATAAATCCATCAAGAGTATGACAATTAAAGTTCCTGATACATAAATCTATCTTATAACAGCTAATCGTGGCTTTCGGAACTAGTAATAGACAAGTCCAAGGGTTTTTGCAAATGATGGACAGAACCGGTTGAGTTTTCATCGACAACTGTTCACAGCAGACAGAAGTCGTTACGTTGTCAACGACTTCTGTTCACGACAGATAAAAATCATAGAAATCAGTCAGTCTTATAACGATGAATATTCTTGATACACGAATATATCTTAAACCAAGTAATCGTGTTCTTTCTGAACAAGCATGAGACAAATTCAAAGTTTTTTGTACATGATGGACAGAACCAGTTGAGTTTTCAACGAGAACTGTTCACAGCGGACAGAAGTCGTTACGTTGTCAACGACTTCTGTTCACGACAGATGAAATCACATCAGTAAGTGAATTTAATAACAATTAAAGTTCCTAATACACAAATCTATCTAAAAACAACAAATCGTGGCATTCTGAACTAGTATGAGACATGTTCAAAGATTTTTGTTCATGATAGACAGAACCGGTTGAGTTTTCAACGACAACTGTTCACAGCAGACAGAAGTCGTTACGTTGTCAACGACTTCTGTTCACGACAGATGAAATCACATTAGTCAGTCTATCTTTTAACAACTTAAGTTCCTGATACACAAATCTTTCTAAAAACAACAAATCGTAGCTTTCTGAACTAGTATGAGACATGTTCAAAGGTTTTTGTACATGATGGACAGAACCGGTTGAGTTTTAAACGACAACTATTCACAGCAGACAGAAGTCGTAACGCTGTCAACGACTTCTGTTCACGACAGATGAAATCAAGTCAGCGAATCTAATAACAGTTAAAGTTCCTGATACAAAAATATATCTTAAAACAACTAGTAGTGGCTTTCTAAACTGGTATGAGACAAGTTCAACGGTTTTTAGTACATGATGGACAGTATACAACTATTTCATACCTTCCTGTGCAACAGTCAAAACTTTCGCCCCGAGGTGCTGTGGATGACCCCATGAATTGTTGCCCGAGGCCGAAGGCCGAGGGCAACAGTTCATCGGGTCATCCACAGCTCCGAGGGGTGATAGTTATGACTGTCACACTGGAAGGTTTGAAATAGTTGTTTTATTACCCAACTCAAACATTCATTATAAACTTCATAACAGACACATACTATATTATGACAAGACTGGTTGTAACTAGACTGGCCCCCGTCCTATGTTCACTATCATCCTATCATACCATGTTCTATAACCTCCATAAATATTTTCTTGCATGAGTTACCCCTCTTCTTAGGCTCAGAACATAGGACTGGTGAAAAGTGGAATGGATGTCTACGGAATCTCGCAGACACCTCATTAAGTTCACCTGTTTAACCTCTTCACCCATTTATAAATGGTTGTGGTTAGTGTATACAGATGTTATCAATGAAACTGCTAATGGCCCTTTTCAAATCAGGGATCACAGAGTTCAGATTAAAATTTGAAAATATGGTATAAAAATGTACAGGCACAGTCTTATCAATACTTTTGTTGGTGTGACCCTTTCAGACAAATGCACAGTCTGGTCAATAACATGAACCGGTGAATTGCTTTCTGACATTTGTGCAGGCTGGTCAATAACTTGCTGTGGTGGATTGCTTTCCGACATTGCACAGCCTGGTCAACCTTGTACTGGTGGATTGCTTTCCAATATTTGTGCAGTCTGGTCAATAACTTGTACTGATGGATTGCTTTCAGACATCTGCGCAGTCTGGTGAATAACTTGTACTGTTGACTTGCTTTCCAAACATTTGTGCAGTCTGGACAATAACATGTACTGGTGGATTGCTTTCTAACATTTGCACAGTCTGGTGAATAACTTGCTGCGGTGGATTGCTTTTCGACATTTGCACAGTCTGGTGAATAACTTGCTGATGAATTGCTTTCCGACATTTGCGCATTCTGGTCAATAACTTGTACTGATGGATTGCTTTCCGACATTTGCGCATTCTGGTCAATAACTGGTGAATTGCTTTCCAAACATTTGTGCAGTCTGGTCAATAACATGTACTGGTGGATTGCTTTCTAACATTTGCACAGTCTGGTCAATAACTTGCATTGGTGGATGGCTTTCAGACATTTGCACACTCTGGTCAATAACTTGTGGTGGATTGATTTCCAACATTTGTGCAATCTGGTTAATAATTTGTACTGGTGGATTGCTTCCCGACATATGCACAGTCTGGTCAATAATTTGTACTGGTGGACTCCTTTCCGAGATATGCACAGTCTGGTGAATAACTTGTACTTATGGATTGTTTTCCGACATTTGTGCAGTCTGGTCAATAACTTGTACTACTAGTAACTTGCTTTCCAAACATTTGTGCAGTCTGGTTAATAACTTGTAGTGGTGAATTGCTTTCTAACATTTGCACAGTCTGGTCCATAACTTGTACTACTGTTTTGCTTTTCGACATTTGCGCAGTCTGGTCAACAACTTGTACTGGTGGATTACTTTCCAACATTTGCGCAGTCTGGTCAATAACTTGCACTGGTGTATGGCTTTCAAACATTTGCACAGTCTGGTCAATAACATGCAGTGTTATATTACGAGACATTTGAACAGTCTGGTCATAGCTTGTATTTTGAATGATTGCTGATATTTTATAATCAGTCTCATTTCCTTTTCCTTTTTGAATCTCTTTAACCAATTTTAGAGCTGTAAAGCTATAAATTTTGTAGATCAAATCCATAGACTTTGTGGTGATAAGGATCTGTTTATTTTCCATGAATTTATGATGCCAATTAGACCCCTTTTCAATGTTTCAGCAGTTCATCTAGTGTTGTAAGGTCAGATGTACCTAAGAAAGCAGAAACGGTTTTCACCAGTCGTCAAACTCAGCCATCAGAAGATTTTGTGCATGTTTGTCTGATAAAAACAAAAGTTTGACGACGGGAGCCAGTCTAGGTTGTAACATTAAATGTTAAAACTGAAAATATGGCTGAAACATGCTTATATCCTGGTTTTGTTGTACAGATCATGTTTGCTTGTTTGATTCTGATTTGCTTGTTTGTTTACTTTATTATTATTATTATAATTATTTTTTTGTAAGTTCTGCTTGATTGTTTGGCACTTAAGTTGATTTACTTGTTTGCTTATTTTACTGTTTTTGTTTTGTTTACTCTGTTTGTATGCTTGGTTCATTTTTAGTTTGTATGTTTGTTTTTATGTTTTATTCTGTTTTTGTTTGT
The DNA here is from genome assembly GCA_964017185.1 of Rugalucina vietnamica. NCBI lineage: Eukaryota > Metazoa > Mollusca > Bivalvia > Lucinida > Lucinidae > Rugalucina > Rugalucina vietnamica. The sequence goes on from OZ024885.1 coordinate 11,186,823, forward strand.
TATGCTTGTTGTTTGTTTTGCTTTAAGTTATTGTTAGTTTTTTTTGTTTTCTTAGATTATTTCATGTGCTTATTTGTGATTAATGCTTGGTTGGAGTTGTTTGTTTTATTTTTGTTTGTTTGGTCATAAGTTTTGTTTGTTTGTTTGATTCATTTGTTTGGTTGTTTGCTTTTGATTACTTTTTGTTTGACGATATTTGCAGGTAGGGTGATGCAGTATAAAAACATGCAAAGCATGTCACATGACTGGGAAACAGTAAAAACTGTTGCACATGAAACAGTTCGTCACATTACATGAAACAATTCATTGAAACTAGTTTAAACTGGCTTTAACTGAAATTGTTTAAAAACAGCATGAAATGTTTTATTTCTCTTTATATAGTAGGTTGGGTAATAAAACCGGTTGAGTTTTCAACGGCAACTGTTCACAGCAGACAGAAGTCGTTACTTTGAAATCACATAAATAAGTCAATCTAATAACAATTAAAGTTCCTGATACACAAATCTATCTAAAAACAACAAATCGCGGCTTTCTGAACTAGAGAGAAACATGTTCAAAGTTTTGTGTTCATGATGGACAGAACCGAATGAGTTTTCAACGACAGCAGACAAAAGTCGTTACGTTGTCAACGACTTCTGTTCACAACAGATGAAATCATAGAAATCAGTCAATCAGTTAACGTCCTGATACACAAATCTATCTGAAAACAACTAATCGTAGCTTTCTTAACTAGTATGAGACAAGTTCAAAGGTTTGTGTACATGGTGGACAGAACCAGTTGAGTTTTCAACGACAACTATTCACAGCAGACAGAAGTCGTTACGTTGTCAACGACTTCTGTTCACGACAGATGACATCATATAAATCAGTCAATCTAATATCAATAAAAGTTCCTGATACACAAATCTATCTTAAAACAACTAATCGTGGCTTTCTGAACTAGTATGAGACAAGTTCAAAGGTTTGTGTACATGATGGACAGAACCGGTTGAGTTTTCAACGACAATTATAACGATGAAAATTCTACATACACGAATATATCTTAAACCAAGTAATCGTGTTCTTTCTGAACAAGCATGAGACAAATTTAAAGTTTTTGTACATGATGGACAGAACCAGTTGAGTTTTCAACGATAGCTGTTCACAGCAGACAGAAGTCGTTACGTTGTCGACGACTTCTGTTCACGAAAGATGAAATCATATAAGCCAGTCAATCTAATATCAATTAAAGTTTCTGATACACAAATCTATCTAAAAACAACAAATCGTGGCTTTCTTAACTAGTATGAGATATGTTCAAAGATTTGTGTTCATTACGGACAGAACGGTTGAGTTTTCAACGACAACTGTTCACAGCAGACAGAAGTCGTTATCTAAAAACAACCAATCGTGGCATTCTGAACTAGTATGAGACATGTTCAAAGATTTTTGTTCATGATAGACAAAACCGGTTGAGTTTTCAACGACAACTGTTCACAGCAGACAGAAGTCGTTACGTTGTCAACGACTTCTGTTCACGACAGATGAAATCACATTAGTCAGTCAATCTTTTAACAATTAAAGTTCCTGATACAGAAATATATCTTAAAACAATGAATCGTGGCGTTCTGAAATGGTATTAGGCAAGTCCAAAGGCTTTTGTACATGATGGACAGAACCAGTTGAAGCTTCAACGACAACTGTTCACAGTAGACAGAAGTCGTTACGTTTTCAACGAGTTCTGTTCACGACAGATAAAATCATATAAATCAGTCATTCGTAACACATTAAGAGTTCCTGTTAAAAAATCTATCTAATAACAATTAATCGTGGCGTTCGGAACTAGTATGAGACAAGTTCAAATGTTTTTGTACATGATGGACAGAAGCGGTTGAGCTTTCAACAACAACTGTTCATAGCAGTCGTTACGTTGATCACAGTGACCTATACCTGTAAGTATATTTGGGTCAAAGGTCTGGTCATTCTCACTCACAATCTGAAAGAAGTATGAAAAAATACCATTGGAGTGCGGAGATATAAGGGAAAAGCACTGAATCGTGAAATAAGGTCACAGTGACCTATAAGTATATTGGGGTCATTCTCACTCATAATCTGAAGGTAATATGAAAATATATCAAATGAGTGTCAAGATACTGGGCAAAATCACTGAACCGTGAAATTAGGTCACATTGACCTATAAGTATATTTTGGGTCAAAGGTCTGGTCATACTCACTCATCATCTGATGGAAGTATGAAAATATATCAATTGAGTGTCTAGATATAAGGAAAAATCACTGAACCGTGAAATTAGGTCACAGTGATCAATAAGTATATTGGGGTCATTCTCACTCATAATCTGAAGGTAATATGAAAATATATCAATTGAGTGTCAAGATACTGGGCAAAATCACTGAACCGTGAAATTAGGTCACATTGACCTATAAGTATATTTTGGGTCAAAGGTCTGGTCATTCTTACTCATAATCTGAAAGAAGTAAGAAAATATACTAATTGTGTGTCAAGATGTAAAATCACTGTACCACGGAAAGTAGGTCATCGCAATCTTACCGTCATGACACACAAGCCATTGTCACAATGTTGAAAGATGAATGACCAACCATCTTAGTAAGTTGTTTCTATTTAGATATAAATCGCCAAAAATATTGTAGCGAGTTCTAGATTTTTACCCCAGAGGTCCGATGTCATGGAACCTAAATTGTATGAAGTAAGATATCTTTCTTCGTACAAGTTACACAGCAGTACATCCATTTTTACAGTGTTCTAGTTTTTAACCTCTAGTTCCATCCCCCAGGCATGGACCCAGGGATCTAATGTCATGCAATGAAACTCAATCCTACAAGGAACCTATGGTTCAAGTATGAAAGCCCACTGATAAAAGATTTTAAAGATATAGACTTCTAGAATACCATATCACAGAAAAGCCATCAATAATGGGACTGGACCTAGGGGCTCGATGCCATGGAATGAAAGCTAACCCTACAGGGTATCAATAGTCTAAGTATCAATGCTTTCTGATGAGTTGTTGTCAAGATTCTAGAAACCTTAAACGCAAGTGTAACGCGCACGCGCACGGGAACGTGGACGACCGTGGTGAATACCATAGCTCTATGCCCTTTGTGTAGTCGAGCTAAAAACAATATTTAGGCAGTTCTAGATTTTGACCTGTAGCTCCGCCCCTGACTCCGACCCAGAGAACCTAATGTGTATGAACTATGAATGTTTTATGATAAGTTGTTGTCAAGATATGAACTCTTTGTAAAACAATAAGAGCTGTCGCAGGACAGCACGCTCGACTGCTTCTGACCTTTGACAAACATAAGGCCAAACCTGACCTGTAACCCAAAGCATTATGCTCATACATCTCTTTGCCTTGATTCAACAAGGCAAAATCACTCAACCATGAAAGTTAACTATAACTACCTAAGATTTAAAGGTCTCACTCATATTGTGAAAGAAGAGTGTTCATATACCAAATGCGTGCCAAGGCAAACTCACTGAACTGTGAAATAAGGTCACAATGACCTTAAAGTTCTTCAGGGTCAAAGGTCTAGTCATACTTTCTAATAATGTAAAAGAAGTATTATCATATACCTATTGAGTGTTGAGATATAATGCAAAATCACTGAACCATGAAATTAGGTCATAGTGACATATAAGTATGTTTGGAATAAAGGTCTGGTCAAACTCATTCATAATCAGAAAGAAGTATGAAAAGATACCAATTGAGTGTCAAGATATAAGGCAAAGTCACTGAACCATGAAATTAGGTCACAGTGGCCCAGGAATACTTAACGGTTAAAGGTCTTGTCATATGCAAACATATCATGAAAGAAGTATGTTCATATACCAATTGAGTGCCGAGATATAAGGGAAAATCACTGAACCGTGAAATTAGGTCATAATGACCTATGACTACTTTAGGGTCAAAGGTCTTGTCATACCCAAACAAAGTGTGAAAGAAGTTGGTCATGAACCAATTGAGTGTCAAGATATAAGGCAAAATCACTGAACCGTGAAATTAGGCCACAGTGACCTATAAGTATATTGGGTTCAAAGGCCTGGTCATACTTACTCATAATCTGAAAGAAGTAAGAAAATATATTAATTGAGTGTCAAGATATAAGGCAAAATCACTGAACCATGAAATTAGGTCACAGTGACCTAGGAATACTTCAGGGTCAAAGGTCTTGTCATACGCAAACATATCCTGAAAACAGTATGTTCATATACCAATTGAGTGCCGAGATACAAGGGAAAAACACTGAACCGTGAAATTAGGTCATCATGACCTAGGACTACTTAAGGGTCAAAGGTCTTGTCATACGCAAACATATGAAAACAGTATGTTCATAAACCACCTGAGTGCCGAGATATAAGGCAAAATCACTGAACCGTGAAATTAGGTCATAATGATCTATGACTACTTAAGTGTCAAAGGCCTTGTCATACGCAAACATAGTGTGAAAGAAGTTTGTTCATATACCAGTTGAGTGCCGAGATATAAGGCAAAATCACTGAACCGTGAAATTAGGTCATAATGATCTATGACTACTTAAGTGTCAAAGGCCTTGTCATACGCAAACATAGTGTGAAAGAAGTTTGTTCATATACCAGTTGAGTGCCGAGATATAAGGCAAAATCACTGAACCGTGAAATTAGGTCACAGTGACCTATAAGTATAGTGGGGTCAAAGATCTGGTCATACTTACTCATAATCTGAAAGGAGTAAGAAAATATATTGATTGAGTGTCAAGATATAAGGCAAAATCACTGAACCATGGAAAGTTGGTCAACCGATCCTTACCGTCAAAACACACAAGTCAGTTCATCTGTGAATGTTGTTTGCTAAATGGGTGTCAAGGTATGTACTTACAGAACGGTTTTAACAGTAATAAGCATTTTTCGCAGTGCTCTATGAAAATGAACAGTAGTCGTTGAAAATAATTTTTATATCTACATGCTCAACGACTATTGTCCATTTAGCTAGTGGACAGAAGTCGTTGCGGCCGCAACGACTATTGTCCATGGTGAACAGAAGTCGTTGATGGACACTTATCGTTGCTACAATGCATTGAATGAGCCATGAAAATTGTCAATCTAAGAAACTTCATTTTTTCACCCCATTTTCTGCAACATTTCAGAAAATTTTAGTTGTCAGTAAAATTTAGGGGGTAGGGTAGATTAAACTTGAATATTACACATCTTCATATTAATTGCACTAGTTCGGTGTTGATTCTAGCTGCAGTATATGTATACATGGTCTTCTAAGTCAGTCTTTGGGTCTTTGGTGTGCTGGTTATAAAATTTTAGGTGGTTTTATGAAATGGGCTTTAAGAAACAAAACAGCCGAAAAAAGGCTGAAAATGGCGATTTCCAAGTTGTTGGTTCTCTCTTATATGCACACTACCCTATATATTTCTTTCTTTTATTCGAACAATATTACCAAGTTCTATGTTGTGTGAAAATACAAGAAAAATTTTGAATCAACAAATATGGGTTTGGCACATTTTAAAATATTGCTATTTTCCGACTTTTCAAGTATGGGGGTAGGGTTGGAAAAGGAATCGTAAAATTTTGTCATTCAATTCAAGTTGCAAATTTTTCTTTGCTTTTGGTCCAAAATAGTCTGCGATACATAAATACTATGATTTTTGAAAGAAATTCTAAGTATATGTTTGTTCAAGACACGTATGCTTCAAAGAATTAAAAAATAAATTAATTTTACTAAATTTAAAACATGGTGCTCAGAGGTCTCATTCAGAGGCCTGTAGCTTGAAAAAATGCACACTACCCTATATTTATTTTGTTATCAAATGTCTTGTGTTGTATTTTGGAATCAAAAAATTGGGTTAGAAAAAAAGTTTGAATACGTTTTCATTGGCAGCGAACATCCTTAAAATAAATTCTAACACACCCTGCCTATAGAAGCCAAAGGTAAGTGCAGTGATATATTGACTGATATATAACTGGGCGGACGACGTTACTTTGCGCCGTTTTGGCGCCATTTTGATTAAATTATGACGTCAGCTATCCAATAAGTCACGTTTTATTGACGTTTGGTGGTGTAACGTCATTTCAACGCGTTGTAAACGTAATAAACATATGTAAGAGTTTGCGGTACAGTCAAAAGTTTGGCGGGATTTCTTCAGTGCAATGGTGGAAAAGTTAAGGAAACTGAAGATTTAAAATGATTTTTGTCCGTTTATTGTGTGTTAGAATCGAAATAGATCAGCTCTAGTGCGTGAATTGTTGAGTAATATATCACTGTTTGTCGGTCAAATGTTCGCAGATAAATCTGCTCTGCTTTACAACTGTCTTCCAAACAGTGATTTATTACTCAAAAATGCACTAATATATCTGATCTATTTCTTAAATAACTTCAATAAAATATAACAGTTTGATCCTTTGGAAGCAGTTAAAACATTCAAAGGAAGGTGGTATTTGCCATATTGCACATTTTTGGCTACTGAACCCTCATCAGTGTCCCTTTATAAACCGGCGACGATAGCCAGATAAATATACTGCAATTTCAAACATGAAGGGGAAGTCTAAATCGAAGAAACATGCCTAAAGGGGTCAAATTAATAAAAAGAATGTATTTTGTGTTTATTCATTTATAATACTATTGACTCAGTAAATACAACAATAATAACAATGATCTAAACAATTAAAATTAAAACTATCGTTTATCGTAACGTCAAAGAGACAGTTTATTGTATTCACTATAATTATTACAGTGAGTTCTACTGCGGGTGATCCGACAAAAACAGCCCTGGAACTTGGAGTCGATATTAAAATTACAGCAGGTTTTTTCAGCGCATTCGGAGAAACAATTGATGTAATGGTGGTAAGTTTACTTCCGGACTACCAAACACAATACATTTGTAGCGGTGTATTTAATTTGATTTGTGTTAAATGCAATTTAAAAAGGTGCATTTAATTTGATTTGTGTTAAATGCAATAAAAAAAGTGCACAAGCATTTACTTTCGATACAGAGTAGACGGCGGATCATAGTGTTATTTATTATCCATGTCTCGATCAGATTATAGTAAATAAAAAGCCAGACAATATTGCTGCAATTTCAAGAATTTATATCTGTGAAGTCTAAATCAAAGACTCATATTCCCAAAGAAATTTAAAATTTATGCGCGAAAGAGGGAAGAGTAACTTAGTTAATTTTAACATCAGCTTAAAGAGTTTATACAAGTTGTTTGAACATTCTTACACTAAATATGACATCAATCAACTTGCAAATGCTTATATGTCATGAAGAACAAATGCTCTTGCATGTACATGTATTTAGTGTTTATTCACGTATTTCTACGATCCTAAACGATTGTAGTAGAATGACGTCACAGACGTAACATTGAAATATGAGTGACGCAATTTTCCTTTTGGTGAATATGTTCATTTTATTCATATCTATAACGGAATAACTTATGAACGTTTTCATATTTTTTATTAAAGTTCGGGTTACAGAGTCACCACCTTTTGGGAAATAGCTGCTTACTCGGCTTACGATATGTTTTATTAGTATAAGTTCCTTATTGTCAATTTAGTTTTGCCCACCTCGGAATTTCTTTTTGATTGCGTGACCATTAGACTACTGCTGCCGGTATTACATAACTGAGAACAAATGCTAGTCGGCATGGTCAGAGAACAAACTTTACTCTCTTTATTGTGCTATTTTCGTATGCTTTCGTGCTATTTTAGTTTAATCTTTAGCATTTCGGGGTTTCATCTAGAACCAATATCACATATGTGTGTTTATTTTAGATTTGTACACGCATTCGATGTTTATTTCAGTGTTTTCAGACTGGATTTTGCGAAGCTCAGGCTGATAGCGCTAATCCGGCATGGGCGATAACTTCGCCTCCTAGTGAATCCAGCACTGGGACTGGAATGGCACATGGACATGCCAACGTTTTGTTTGCGCCGTATGTCGTCCCTTACGATGACGCAAGTGAGTAATAATAACTATATAATGGCCAGAATGCGGTTCTATTACTTGTTGCAGATCTAATCTGAGCCCAATGCCGACAAGATGAGCATATAGGATGATTCTTGAGCCGGCTTTGCACTGGGATTTTGACTAAATTGGATCAAAGCATTTCTAAGGCAGCACAGGTTTATAATGGTGATTTTACTTTTAACAACCTAGTGACTTTAATTTTGGTTTGCTCTACTTTCCATTCTTGTAGATAGAAAGTCAACCACAGTATCTCGGATGAGTTCTATCACGAAAACATGTCCGTGTTGTATACCCCCCTGATACCCCACTTTTAGATAGTAAAACTTGGGTATACAGGGGTATACATATTTTTCTTATTTTTGCTCCAAGACATTTATTGTGGGTACACATTAGAACCGCCTCGCCTGACCTGTACCCACAATCGATGTTTTGAGCAAAAATAATAAAAACATTGTTTTCTTTCGATCAAAAATTTCGGTTTTTGTGCCGAAAAAAAATCTGTATATTGCATGGGCAAGTTTCCGTAATGAAATCGTAGCCGGTCAGGATCATGGACTGCGGCATTAGCCGCCTTTGTGTGTCTTGAAATAACTCCATAGATGTACATGTATATTATGAGGACAACTTTGTTAACGCTCTAGTTGATTCGTTTTTGATTCAATATTTGTCATTCTTGCAGGTAACAAAGACAACCATAAACATCGCATGATTTCCAATTTAACCTCGGTGAGGTAGTTCTAACGTGTACATACAATCTATGTTTTGAGCAAAAATAAAAGAACAAATATCAAAACTTTTCTGCTGAAAATGTTCAATTTTAACAACTTCAGAAAAATCTATATATTACATGGCATTTTTCATTATGTATTATACAACTTTGCACTATATTTAACAGTTTACAGCTATTCCATGGCATTTAGGCCACTTGATTACACCAACACCTTCGATATGGCTGACATTGAGGACTTGGTGTCCAGAAAGTATGATTGTGTACCCGTAGACAAAAACACGATAACAGATGCGATATTAGCCACATACAAAGGATTGGTTATCACGTGGTTTATTTCTAATTCGGAAGGAGAAGTAAGATTATACTTTTCTTATTTTACTATTTTGATAAAAATACAACAACGTGTATTGTGAAATATCCTTCCTTTATTGTGAGTATGTGTGTTTGATTTATACTAATTCGCAACAGAAATGCGAAAAGATGTAAGCCCGAATTTCTTTAAATTGATATATATCTAATAACTATTATAATAAGACTTGTTTAGCATGTGTCATCCTTGCCACCCCGCTGGTGAAGTATTGTCAATTTGGCGTATCAACAGTACACCATTCTGATGACGTTACAATAACATTAGTGCGGGTGAAGTATTGTCAATTTGGCGTATCAACAGTACACCATTCTGATGACGTTACAATAACATTAGTTTACAAGATCGTGTGTAACAAAATGGCATGGAATTAATACTTATATATTGACATTTGAAAACAGATAAAATGAAGTAGTGGCGTATTAAAGAAATTAAAGTGTGTAAATTAAAGAAATCGTACAAAAAAATGGAAAATACAGCTTGTCAACCGCTCCTAGTGGTAGCGTTTTTCTGTTGACGTTAGCCTATTGTTTTCCTTGTTCAGTACGGACACAAATAATGGTATGAAATACAATGTGCTGAGCTAGGGCAAGGAGTTGATAGTTATCGTTCGGAAACTGCCGGCGTTCGGAAATAGACAGACTATTTGTTTTCTGTATAATCTCTCTATCACATAATTGCAGTAATTATCGTTGGACTCATGTTGCCTTACCTAAAGGGCCAATGAAGAGGCTTAAAGCCCCTATCTTACTGGAATGCGACAACTGGAGACTTTGCCGCGAATAGTTCGCGACTATTTTGCGACAAAGGTTAACGATATAAACACAATTTTCACGTTGCAGTCTCATTGAATGGACATAAATGATTTATTCGACAAGTTCGCGAATTTCGGTATAATTTTGAACATATATCTCGCGACTGTCGCGCAATAGTCGCGCGACTGTCGCATGGCAGTCGTGAGACATTCGTGTGAGTGTCTCACGACGTTTCCACGAATGTAGCTAATTTTCATTTTCATTCGTACGTCAGTCGCGAGGTTTTCGTCAGAGTGTCGCATGACATTCGTACGAATGTCGTTTAGATTTATTTTCTCACCAGATAAAACTCCTTTAAGTTCGCAACAATGACAGTATATTTTTTAAAGTGTTTTATTCTTTACCCTTGTTTCATCTACGTATCGCTGCATAATGGCGGAGAATGAACGTGTAAAACTTCACTTAAATTAACGTTAAGTACTAGTACGCTTCCTTTTGGTGCGCTATGCAAAATGATTTAGTAGGTAGAAATTACATTCATTAGGTCAGTAGTTATTACCAGTATAATTATATAATAAAATAGGGGCTATTTATAAAGTTCCTGTAGTATGACGATTTTTTGAGTCGCTGCATAATAATTTCAGTATTTGTTCCTTTAAACATTTGAGCAATGTACTTCCGGAGCCCTTTAAAGACTTGCTGTTTCCTTTGAGACGCAGACCAATTCAGTTTCAACAAAAGCGTCTGTTGTCAAGAAACCATGCATGGCTATATCATAGACAATAGCAAAATATATATTGATGCCAGTTGATAACCATCAGGAAAACATGTCCGTGAAATGTATACTCCCTTATTCCCCACTTTTATATAGAAAAATGGGTTTTGCAGGGGTATACTTATTTTCTTATGTTTGTTCCAAAACAAAGATTATGGGTACTCATTAGAACCGCCTCGGCGAGGAGGTTCTAACATGTACCAATAGTCAAAGTTTTGAACAATTTTAGAAAAAATGTCAAACATTTTCTGCTGAAAATTTTCAATTTTTACAACTTAAGAAAAAAAATCTGTATTTCACATTGGCATGTTTTCGTAATGATAGTAAAGCTGTACAGTACTAGTGCTACAACTGCCTCTCGGTGCATTTCGGCTTTTGTAGCGAGCTGCCGGGTGTTGTCATTGAACATAAGACACCCACGTGCATTTCATTACGAAAAACACGCCCATGCAATATACAGAGATTTTTAAAGTTGTAAAAAATGAAATTTTTTAGAGAAAATGTTTGATATTTTTCCTATTTTGCTCCAAAACATAGATTGTGGGTACACGTTAGAACCGTCTCGGCGAGGCGGTTCTAACAAGTACCCACAATCTTTTTTTGGAGCAAAAATAAGATAAATAGGTATATGGGACATTTACCCAAAATTAGGTTGTCATGGCATCCGAAACTATAACCGCCCAAGTAAGCCAATATGGTTTGTATGTATGGTTGTTTTGACTTGAACCACTTTTCCTGGGTAGGCTCAGACCTGAGCGGTTAACCAGTACATGTGTAATCAGACCAGTCATAGGCGTAGAAGCTTTGTCTGGAGGCACGGACAGTCCATCTCTCAGCTCCATCTATTTCTGTAAGTGCCAGTGGACGGGGCCCATATCTTCACCCGACTTTATTTTTTTATCTATTTTCTGTGCTGGAATCATATCTTGACGACCCGTGCTCTCTCTGGCACTTGAATCCTTAGTTAAGTAATAACAAGCACAGATAGCTGCACTATGTTTTCGATGTAAGCTGTCAACTCCGGAGAAGCAGATTCTCCTTGGTGACCTGTGAAATATGGTTGGTATCGGGGTGGTGTGTATACCCAGTGCACTAAGAAGTTGAGTACAAGCGACCGCTTTAGCTTGGAAGGAATGTATACAAGACCATCGCGTCGGAACTTTTAAGCCTTGGAACAAATGGCTATTGTTGTCCATTTTGCCGAATTATCAAAGTGGTAGGCCGTGTGTAGACTTACACACAGACAGAGAATGAAGCCTCCATGACATAGTATTTTAAGCTTATCGCCAAGTGCGCAGCTGACATCGTGAGTTCGATTCCGAACTTGTCTTACCGGGACGAGACTTTAAACCGGGATCCCGTCTCCATATGACCATGGTCATTGGGTGGAATGTAAAACACTACAATACCAATGCAACCAATTAATAGACAGAGACGTAGAAGTACGAATATACAGACAATACTGCCTAAGCATGTACCATCTAGTGCTTAATTGCATGGAACGGAAGATAAACGGTTCATGACCTCGAAATAGCTAGGCTTACTCAGGCGATACATGTATTTTGGTGAAAATGCGCAGTTGCCTTGGCCCAATACAGTCTTTGTTTTAACGTATTTGTGATGCAGTTGATAAATCATTCCATGCAACGTTGTGGCTCAAATAAGGTTAAGACGATCACACCTCATCAAGCTTTGTGATTTGGATAAAAAATACATATTGCCATATGCGAAAAGCAAAGGGAAACTACTCAGACGGAAAAAATCATTACCGAACTCTTTTGGGAAATTTTAAACATCACAACAATTTAAGGTTAAATCATACAACTTTCAACATTGTTTTTACTCTTTCAATAATAAAAATATACAAAATATTGAGGCGGAGCAGAGTGTAGCACGTTATTCGTGTTAAAAAGCGAACTCTTTTATTTTCGTCATTGACATGACCAGTAACGATAAAGACTATGAGGAAGACCATCCTGCCGTAGCATGATTTGTTTTCTTTAACTAAGCACATCTTTGTTGACAATGCGCATTCAACGGAAGAAGCCAGCATACGCAATACGCTCCGTAATGTAAGATTTCTAAAATACCACATGTGAGGCCCTCCCAGGGGGTGGGGGTCTTTGCTCCCTGCTCCCTGAAAGAAAAATGACCTTTCTCCCCAGCTTCCTAAAATATTTTTCCTCAGCCCCCTGCTCCCTAAAACCCTGCTTTCTCCCCAAATCCCTGAAAACAACTGACCCTTTTCCCCAAATCCCTGAAAATAAATAGCCCTTCTCCCTGAATCCCATAAACCCCTGGAAGGGCCTCACATGTAGTAAACATAATTTCGTGAGTGTAAAGACGGTACTGTGTGTTTGGGATATAGTGTGTTGATAGGTCTGCATCAATCACAATAGTATAGGGCTTCAAAAAATAGTTTCCAACATGATTGAACAGGAGAATGTAGTACAGACCCGTAAAATTGGTTTCATATTTTTAGCTCTTTGAAGTCATGTCGTATAATCAAATACAGCACGTCTGGTCCACATGAACATGTTTTGTATGCAAGTTTGTTTGCTTGTTTCTGTTTGATTTTGTCTCAGCGAGCACGTGCACGCAACAAATCTTATTATAGCACAATCAATGATCGGTTCCGCAAGGTGCGCTTAATTGAATGACGCCATACTACGTGCTCCGACTCGATGACGTCGTCGTTCAATGGCGCGCTCATCTTTGGACGTTTTGGAAGACAAAAAGAGAAGACAAGTTTATTTTTAACCTTGGCCACATGCAATAACAACAACGAGACCTGAACAAACCTAAAACATATTGCAATACTGTTGTACTCTCAAAGTTTTATTGTTGTTAAAGGCTGTCTGAGACTGAAAACGAAAAATTGTGCCAAAAACACGAAAAGACGGCTGGCTACCCATTTTTAACACCCTGTAGTACAGACCAGTGCCATTAAAATGGGAAAAAGTTCAGGCCCTGAGAGATGAAATGTTACTTGTGCTTTTGAATACGTTTTCTACTCAATAGAACGAGTTTGATTTTTTCCGCAATTTACAGAGCCGATTCAGCTGGTTCGCGAATTTAGTCCTTTAAGAAACTTATAGGAAGTAATGACTTTTCTTTTCAGTTTAGAAAAATCATAACACGTTACAGACGCATAGGTTATAACTTGAATGTTATGCGACAGTCTGCATGCTTAGATTTTAACCCAATCATGGTTGATAACTATGCTGCCTTGATTAATTGCACGCCGGTGGGTCGAGCGTCAGACTCTATGATGGCCCCGACTTAAAGCTTTTCATTTTAGTTGGTTGGGACCGGAGCTTCTTGTCTGTTGCTTGGCTCATCGGGGTCTAACTGATTTTTTTCTTTTGCTTCGGAGTTAGTAAGCTATTCGGCGCCCAGGGATCTCCATCGTCGGGCAGCTTACTGAATCTATGAGTTTTGTTTTTTTATTTATCAGGGTGTTCATCATGATTTATTTGTTTGTTCTTGATGATTCATTGACTAGTTAGAGATTAACCACGAGGACCGAAGAACTAACTAAATGTTATGAACCACAGCAGAAACTTAGGGTGAGGTTTTGACCATGTATAATAGATTGAAGCCCGCCAGTAACTCTGTGTTATTGATCGTTCCAAGGCGATACTTCTGTGGTGGTTCTTTTTGTTTTATGTCTTGGTGTTTAAAATTTTTGTGCTGTTGGTGCCTTATGTAATATTTTATGTTTTTAGTTAAGTTAAGGTAACTGAGTGGCCACCTATTGGGAAAATAGCTGCTCATTCGGCTTACGATATGTTTTCATGGTATAAGTACCTGATTGTTTGTTTGTTTTTTCCCATCTCGGGTGTTGGAGTGGGAATCGTTTTCTGGTTGCGCCCTTTTCCTGATCTTTGCCTACTTGTACCTTTTCGAACAAATAAACAAACCAGCCATAAAGGACAGGCCAAAAAAGCACAGTGTCCCTGTATCAGCGTATTTGTTAAATCCATGCCAACATCATTTGGCGATATGATGTCACGCATCTTTAACTTGAGAGGATCACGCTTGTCGAAAGTCTTAACAAATGAAATTGAGTAACAGTCATCGTAAAAATATTATTGCATCCTTGCATTTTATTTTCAAATTTTACAGACCTCTAAATTCCAAATGGCCCTGTTGTCCGATGGTGCTTTCAACAACGATGTTTTCTATCTGTATGATGGCATGGGACTTGCTGGAATCACAAATAACGTTAGGGTAAGCAAAAAAGAATGGAAATCAGAGCTCTAAATTTATCTGGTTGAAGAAATAACATTGTTTCATTATTTTTGAAGCCCTGAAACTTCTGAACTATTTCGTCATCTACTAACGTGGTATAATGACGCGTGTGAATAATATAATTTTCAGTTTTGCTCGATTATTGCATAATTAAAATTGAGGCTACAATGTAATCTGAACAGTCCATTACGAGGGTACTCCGAAATAAATGCAGTAAGGTTATGTGTTGCCCTAATGCCCCCCTCCACACACACACACACACACACACACACACACACACACACACACACACACACACACACACCTTTAGTTCTGAAAGCACCGATTTTTCAGTTTGATCAGCTTTAAATGCACCCACCTTTACTGAATACACACATTTTTCCCATTTCAATCAGCTTTAAAGGCACAACTTTTACACTTCTATCACTTCTAAACGCATAATTTTTACACTTCTATCAGCTCTGAAAACACCCACTTTTTAAGTTTGATAAGCTCTGTAAGCCCCCTTCTTTTTAACCTAGGGGGCGCATACATATCAATTGTATATGTTAGTACTATTCCCCATGAGATTAATGCTATCCGATATAAAAATCACAACTTTACTTTTTGACAATTTAGCTGAAATGACAAGACCTCAAAAGCTCCTATGAATGCAAAGCAAAATGTACTTTTACTTCCGTGAGCAAAATTTGCATTAATCCAAAATTTGCGTATATGCAAATCCTGTCCATATGAACGGGACTCTAATCAAAGAAAAATTCCTGAACGAAGCTACACAGTAAGATATTGCTTAGAATATGTCTCTTAACATCTTACCCCTTCATACCCTCTTTATTTTTGTAAAAAAGAAGGTTTAAGGTGGTAAAAAACACAAAGATGATTTAATTCCAAATGTAATTAATGCTTATTTCATCAATAGTCATTAGATTATAATTTATTCTGATTAAAAAAAAATCGGTTGAAAAATATGTGTTTGATTATAATGCTTGCCATTTTAGATCACCTGAGCCGAAGGCTCACAGGTGAGCTTATAGTATAAACATGCTCCGTCGCAGAGATGGGGTAATGGTAATGTGTAATGGTAATGCATTGTAATTCATTACAATTTTCGAAGTAATGCAAAGTAATGTGTAATGGAGCTTTTTTTCATTACATGTAATGGTAATTTAATGAATTACTTTTGAAAAAAAGGCATGTAATGCCACCATTACTTTTCATTACATTTTCATTACTTTGCATATTATAGTATATGAATAGTACTATTATCAATAATTATAAAGGGCATGATGGTCCAGAATGTTGCCCTCTTCCACACCACACACACATAGAGAGAAAGAAAGATAGAGAGAGAGAGAAATAAAATAGTCTCATATGAGCTGAAATAGTCTTGAAAGGGATGTAAAATATCAAATTCTTATCTGTGATTTCTCTGGGCCTATTTCAATAAATTAGAGATAGACATTTATGTAAGAGAATCTATGGTAATTTTAAAGAAGACATTATTGCAATAACTTAAGGGGTCCCAAAAATGATGTCAGATAATCTAGTTGTACATATAAATTCGCAGGTAAATGTAGCATTTTTTTATCATTATGGTAAACATGGTAAAATATTACCAAACAATATTGCCTTAAGCACAGTCAGTTGAACAGGTACAATGACACCTTGCTAATCTTATCCATTGTTACTCAAAAAAGGTGAGAAACTTAACAGCATATTGAAAAATGCTCAAATTAGAAAGAATAACTGTGAAATATGCACAACAACTGAGCAAACAAAATATGAAGAAAGACTGAAAATGGCTACAAATCCAATTTTTGACTTTTTTGAACTGCCAAAAAATACTAATGAGACTTTCAAGGCACGGTGCCGCCACTGTTCAGCCACAATATCTGGAAGTTTAAAGATCACATCAAATTTCATTACCCATGTCAAGGTAGGACATATTCTTTACTTGTAAATATATCTAGCTGACAAAGTATACATAAATCAAAAACCAATGTTATAGATATTCGTCCTTACAGGTTCTTAAGAATGTTCATGCAACCATTTTATACTTTGTTAACATATTGCATCCGCCGGTACTAATACGCATAAAACCATTAAAAGTACATACATTGACTTCAGTTTCTAGAGAAAAAATATTTTAAACTAATGTCTGATGAATAAATTAAGCCTTTCTTTCCAATTCTTTCCAGAGAAAGCACAGAGATGAATTTGAGGAAACAAAAATCAAACCTAGCACACCAAAGAAATCACACAAAACTAAAATGCCTTCTTATATGGATAAAGAAAAAGAAAACAAGAAATTTCACAAAGATGATCCTCGTAACAAAGAACTTACAAATGCACTGTTGTTATACATTGCTGGTGACCTATGTCCATTATCAGTTGTTGAGAGCCCCTATTTTCGAAACCTGATGAAAAAGGCTGAGCCTAGATTCAAAGTGCCTTCAAGAAAACATCTTTCTGATAGACTTCTAAATGAAAAAGCTGACGAAATCAAAAACAAAGTTAAGGAAGAATTAAAAAGGGCCGAAAGTGTTTGCTTAACTGTAGACCTTTGGTCGAATAAACAAATGAAAGGGTTTATTGGAATTACTGGGCACTATATTCTGGATTGGAAAATCAAATCTGTCATGATAAGTTGTAAACGCTTTAAACAGAAACATACAGCTGAAAACATTCGGCATGAATATGAGGAGATCATTTCGAGCTTTGATATAAACAAAAAGATCTTGTGTGTTACCAGTGATAATGCGGCCAATATGGTCAAGGCATTTGATTTCTCTCTGCCTGGATATGAAAATGAAAAAAATGTAGATGAATGTAGTGATGATGAAGATAATGATGAAAATGATGCTTTCGAGTTAAATGACAAAATGAAAGATGATATTTTGCCAAAGCATGCTAGATGCTATGCGCACACTCTACAGCTTGTTGTCAATGATGGCCTACGTGAATGTAACTCAAATCTAAGGAACGTAATTTCTAAAGTGTCCAGTGTTGTCAAATTTGTACGAAAGTCTGTAAATGCAAGTGACTTTTTGGAAGATGAGAAAAAACTACAAACAGCTACTGTAACTCGTTGGAATTCCCAATTAATTATGATGAAATCTGTGCTCAGTATCCCAGAGGATAAACTAAATAAGGTGGAGGGTGCCACTAAAATTTCTTCATATGAAAGAAAATTGTTGTCAGAGCTCTGCACCATTCTTGATCCATTTGAATATGCTACAGTACTTGTTCAAAAGGAGAAATATGTGAGTGCCAGCCTACCCATCCCTGTAACACTAGGTCTGAAACATCAAGTGAATGAGCTTTCATGTGACTATAGTTCAAAAATGATTTCAACTCTTAAAGCATCCATTGACAAAAGACTGAGTGTCTATGAATCGGATGAAACATACATTACATCTGCTGTTCTCGACCCAAGGTTCAAGGTCAGATGGTGTAATGAGAAGGACATTGATGATCTTTTGTCAATTGTAAAACAGAAGGCCTCTCAGATTGAGAATGTTGAACAAAGCATGCCATGCCCTGATGATGAGGACCTGTCCCCTCCCCATAAAAAGATGAAACCAGATTTCTTCAGTTTCATGTCCCCATCAAGGCCAAAACCACAACGAGCTATGACTACAACAAATGAACTTGACTCATACTTAGCAGAACCATGTAGTGGTATGGAATCAGACCCAATGGAATTTTGGAAGGTCAATACCCATCGCTTCCCAGTTTTGTCCAAACTAGCTGTGAAGTACCTGTCCATTCCGGCTACATCTGCACCAGTTGAAAGACTATTCAGTATAGCAGGAAAAACCTTCAGGCCGGAGAGGTGCAGACTAAGCGATGCCAATTTTGAAAGACTTATGAATATAAAATGCAACAGCAATGATGAAATTGTACTGATTAAACAGGATGGCAATGAGTCCACAGAGCAAATAGAATGATTAAGACATTAACTCAACAGATTTCATAATGTACTGTGCAGCCAGTGTATTGCCATTTCAGCATAAGAGCTTAAATAAATGTATGACTAGACTATTCTGCAGAAAACCTGATGTTATAATGCTTGAAATGAAACATTCTATCTGTACAGTCTATGCTAATTTGTATTTGTAAATGTGTTTCTTCAATACAATTTTTTATAGTTTATATTTGTGTACTTAATCACAGTTAACATGGTTAACACAGGAGGTTCATGGTCATGACCGTCAAAAGTAATGTGTAATGGTAATGATTACATTTCCAAAGTAATGGTAATGGTAATGATTACATTTCTAAAAATGGTGTAATGGTAATGGTAATGGTAATGAAGAAAATGCAATGTAATGGTAATGTAATTCATTACTTTCAAAAGTAATTGGCCCCATCTCTGCTCCGTCGTCCGTCGTCGTCGTCGTCGTCGTTGTCGTTGTTGTTCACACTTTTCAAACATCTTCTCCCCTGAAACCACTTGGCCAATCAAAGCCAAACTTCATGTGGAAAGCCAAACTTCATGTGGAGCACCCTTAGGAAGGGGGAACAAAAGTGTATAAATGGTTAAGGTCACATGACCAAGATGTCCGCCATGGCTATAAATAGCAAAAACCTTTACAAATCTTCTCCTCCAGGACCAGAAGGCCTATGATTTTGAAACTTGGCGTGAAGCATCAGGCAATAGAGCTCCACAAAGTTTGCATAAATCATGACCCTGGGATGACTTTGACCTTTTTACGGCAAGGTCAACATAGGTCGCCCATGCATTTGAATGGAGACAATTGTTAAAATATGATTTGAAGGGCAACACTTGCAGGAAATGGGAAGATGGACAGAACATTTATGTTTATGAAAAAAAATCGTCCCCAGGGTGTTGTCTACCCCTGCCCCGGGGCTTTATACCTATATATGACCCTAATATTCAGACATCTTCGCCTCGGAAAGGCCTTGGCAAATCAAAGCCAAACTATATTTGGAGCATCGTTAGGAAGGGGCGATGAAAATTTGTTTAAATGGTCAAGGTCACATGACCAAGATGGCCGCCATGGCTATAAATATCAAAAACCTTAATAAATCTTCTTCTCCGGAACCAGAATGCCTATGATTTTGAAACACCGCATGAAGCATCAGGCAATAGAGTTCTACAAAGTTTATATAAATCATGACCCTGGGATGACCTTGACCTATTTAATGGCAAGGTCAACATAGGTCGTCCATGCATTTGTATGGGGAAAATTGTTAAAATATGATTGGTAAGGCAAAACTTGGGCAAATAGACAGAATATTTATGTTTATGAAAAAAAAAATTGTCCAGAGGGGTTTGTCTGCTCCTGTTCAAGGGCTATATACATGTACATAACCATAATATCCAAACATCATCTGCTCTGAAACTGCTTGGCAAATCAAAGCTAATTTTCATGTGGAGGATTGTTAGGAAGGTGCAATGAAAAGGTACAAGTAGGCAAAGATCAGGAAAAGGCGCAATCAGAAAAAGATTCCCACTCCAAAAACCGAGGTGGGAAAAAACCAAACTAACAATCAGGTACTTATACCATGAAACAATCGTAAGCCGAATGGGCAGCTATTTTCCCAATAGGTGGCCACTCAGTTACCTTAACCTAACTAAAAATATGAAAACATACATAAGGCGCCAACAGCACAAAAAAATTTTTTAAACACCAAGACATAAAACAAAAAGAACCACCACAGAAGTATCGACTTGGAACGATCAGTAACAAAAAGTTACTGGCGGGCTTAAACCGGTTTTACATGGCCATAACCTCACCCTCAGCTTCTGCAGTGGTTCATAACATTTAGTTAGTTATTCGGTCCTCGTGGTGAATCTCTAACTAGTCAATGAATCATCAAGAACAAACAAATAAATCATGATAAACATCCTGATGAATCAAAAACCAGGACTCACAGACTGAGTAAGCTGCCCGACGATGGAGATCCCTGGGCGCCGAATAACCTACTAACTCCGGAGCAAAAGAAAAACACCAGTTGGACCCCGGTGGGCCAAGCAACAGACAAGAAGCTCCAGCCCCAACCAACTAAAATGAATAGCTTTATGTCGGGGCCATCATAGAGTCTGACGCCCGACCCACCGGCGTGCAATTAAAGAAGGCAGCATAGTTATCAACCATGATTGGGTTAAAAACTAAGTTTTTTGTGAATGGTCAAGGTCAACTGACCAAGATGGCCGCCATGGCTATAAATCGCATAAACCTTTAGAAATCTTCTGCTCCAGCAGAAGGCATGAAGCATCAGGCAATGGAGCTTTACAAAGTTTTTATATATCATGACCATTGGATGACCTTGACCTATTTTACGGCAAGGTCAACTTAGGTCGCCCATGCTTTTGAATTGGGAAAATTGTTACAATGTCATTTTAAGGGCAAAGTTTTCAGTAAATTGGCAATTTGACTAAATCTTTATGATTTAAAAAAATTGACTTCAGAGGTTGCTCTGACCCTGCCCTGGGGTTATATACATGTATATTACCATTATAGTCAAACAAGTCTCAGGCATCAGGTGAGCGTTTGCAGGACCATTGGTCTTCTGGTATACCATTTACCCAAATTATCAAGTGTCCACGGAGATGAGTCCGAAATGCATCATTATTTATTGTAGGGATACGTTGGGGGCGGAGCGTCAGAAAAAAGTGCCAGAGTTTGTTCTAGTTTCAATACTGTTGCTACCGATACCGATGTGGCACTTCCAGAAGTGTTTCTACCTTTATATTCTAACTACAAATGTGGCAAACCTGGGAATTATCTTTTTGATATTTCACATACGTGTATGTATGCATTGTAACGCAACGAGATGTATCTTTCTTTTAAGCTGTCATTGACCGAGGCAACATCAGAATTTTCGGATTTGCATGCTGGAGGCTCTCTTATTGAGACTCATGAGACAGCATTTAAGGATATAATTCTATATTAATGAAAATAATAAAAAGTTAACACGTTTAAAAAATAAAAAGGCTTAACTGATCAGCTTAAAGGATTGACCAACCGTGAGACCGCCCGTGCGTGTGAGCGTGTTTGCGTGCGTGCGTGAGAGTGACCACAATTTAACCATGATTGTCAGGCAAACTGCAAGAACGTCAGGTCGATCGCAAACGATTCAATCAAATATCTTGGTCGAGAGAAGACAGAATGAGCTTTTAGGTCTATTTCGATCAGATTCGATTTCCATAACAGGAGTTGAACGTCATGCGGTAATAATGGGAGTATTGTTATTTATGGTCTACCTTTATACTCAAAAATCTTGCACCGCCCTATTTTTGTTATTTTTATGACAAAGTAGAACTATTTTTATTTCTAACATTGTTTTTGGTTAATACTAATATCAAATCTTTGACTTTGCAGCACATTCAATAATGTGGGTGATAATGCAAAATTGTTGGGGCAATTGATTTCCAATGAAAATTTTCAATGAGTTTTCATTGTACATGTGATCTGCATCATGACAGTAGCAGAAAAAAACATTTTGAAGTTTAGGGAATTTGGAGTTTTTATGTTATGAACCACTGCAGAAGCTGAGGGTGAGGTTACGGCCGTGTAAAATCGATTAAAGCCCGCCAGTAACTTTTTGTTACTGATCGTTCCAAGTCGATACTTCTGTGGTGGTTCGTTTTGTTTTATGTCTTGGTGTTTAATATTTTTGTGCTGTTGGCGCCTTATGTATGTTTTCATAATTTTAGTTAAGTTAAGGTAACTGAGTGGCCACCTGTTGGGAAAATAGCTGCTCATTCGGCTTACGAAATGTTTTCATGGTATGGGTACCTGATTGTTAGTTGTTTTTTTTTTCCCACCTCGGGTTTTTGGAGTGGGAATCTTTTGCTGATTGCGCCTTTTCCTGATATTTGCCTACTTGTACCTTTTTACAAAATTTTGAAAAATTGCATTTTCGGAAAATCAACAAGTGTTTCTGAAAATGTCCCTAAAACAGATAAAAAATGCAGTCTTAGGCTATCATTACGAAAACATGTCCATGTGATATAGAGATTTTTTCAAAGTTATCATTTTTGAAAATTTTCGGTGGAAAATTTTTGATATTTTTAGAACCGCCTCGCCGAGGCGGTTCTAACGAGTACCCATAATCTATGTTTTGGAGCAAAAAAAAAAAAGAAAAAAACAGGTGTACCCCTTCATACCCCAGGTTTGCTATATAAAAGTGGGGTTTAAGGGTTTATACATTTCACGGACATGTTTTCCTGATGACAGATAAAAAATGCAATCTTAGGCTATGGCAAGTAAGCACATACCCCATTTGACTGTTTTGAAAAGTTTCATAAACAATGGTCATATCAGTTTGCTGCACTCCCGGTGTAAATGCAAGACTGTTTAATTTTGATTTTACAGCTAACATTTTCATATTCTTTTATTGTTATGTGCCATTGTAATGAGTGTTGTCCTAACCATTAAATTGATAGGATCAAAGCAAATTGCCTCAGTTAAGCAACTTAAAGTAAGTGCTTCATTTGGCCCGCTTTGCCTTTGTTTTAAAACTGTGCCAAAATAAATCACCATCTTTACGCTGCTTCGTGGGACTGTTTGTTTGGTTCTCCAAAAATATTTGTGTGGGGCCAGTTGTTCAATCCCAAAACAGTACAATGACACATAAAACCCCCAAGAATTACTAAATGATAGTTGTAAAATCAAAATTAATAATTCCAGCATGCAAACCGGATGTACACAAAACAGATATGACTTCTGTTAATGAAATTTTTCAAAAGAGTCTAGTGGGGTATGTGCTAACCTGCCGTAGCCTTAGAATGCATTTTTGTTTGTTTTATTTGCCGTTTAAAGGAAATTTTCAAAGCCGACTGTTAATTTTCCGAAAATGCGAATTTTCAAAACTTTGTAAAAACTCCAAATTCCTTAAAAATCAAAATGTTTTATTGCTTTTCTGCTACTGCCATGATGCAGACTACATTTACAATGAAAGTCATTGACAATCTTTATTGGAAACCATTTTTTAATGCAATTTTACACTTATTGCCCAACATTATAGCATAAGCACCCATATTATTGAATTTGCTGCAAAGTCAAATATATGGCATTGGAATTAACCAAAAATAATGTTAGTTATAAAAACAGTTCTACTTGGTCAGGAAGAATGGCAAAAAAGGGCGGTGCAAGATTTTTGATTTTCAGTATATATTTATATATCCGACAAGAAAGTAACACAATGGTGTGATTCTCTCGTTAAAGGGACACCTGTAGTATAGAAGGCCGAATTAGGTGTTTTATCTCAGTTTTTTGTTTAGGCACCAACCTGTCAACAACTCCCTGAGCTCTCCAATAAACATTTCTTGCAATAGTCAATTCTGATTGGACAATGCTTTAGGGAGGAAAGTTACTTGTGGCATTATTGACAGCTCTTATCAGCAGATGAAGTATAACAGGAATTCCAATAGGCTTAAAATTACCTGGGCCAATAGTCAAACTTTAATCTGAACAGGTAATCCCAGGTAATAAAACACTTGCCACCCGGACACAAAAGTTCCCCTTTAAGTTTTTCATGATTCGCTCAAATTCTAAACGTCATGGAATATCTATCTCTAATCAAATATTGCTAAAATTCAAGTTGAGCATACACGAAGTTATTTACTATACCAAAGTAAAGAAAACAAAAACATTTCAGCAACCGACAAATATCTTTAGGACGTGATTATTCCAACGTACCATAAACAGAAATTTCGGGTAATATGTTTCAATTATAAGGTGAAAAACTATACTTTTTGCATTGATTTAAACGCTTATTAAGTTGAATCATGTTTTTTGTTTGTTTGTAAGAGCCTAATTTGATCTGTTATGACTGCTACACTGATTAAAACTCAGCCTAAATCTTTTCTTGGTTTATACGGTTTATCTCCAGTACCATAGAGCCTTAAGGATGTTTGTCAGTCTTCTTTTGGATTTATGCGTGTGTTAAAAAGACTTTTGAAAAGCGAGATGACTGGTTACAGGTAATCAATGAAACGGAAACAGGCGATGGGTTTCCCTAAATAGTCGCCATTTGATTAGAAAACAGGTGAAAATATTTTCCACCCATTCTAATGATTTTCAAAACACAGATATTTGGAAATTAAATGGTATGTCATTGTTTGTGACAGTATTTTGCGCAAAATACCCTGTGTGTATGAGATAATTACATTTATTAGGAGGCTAGCCAGAGGGTCGATTGCTCCCCCCTAGGGAATTTCGCAGACACACCCAATCTCAAAGAACAATTCAAGCTAAGTAGAGTAAGAGATGTTTGCACCCTGGGCGTTGAAGCCTCTTAACAAAATTAAGAAATTATGATATGGTGTTTTCAGCTACAGAAAAATGACAATAGTTTATCATTTTACTCAACTTTTTCATACTGTCTGCTTGCTGTATGTCTATACTACATATAAAAATCTTTTGAACAAAAAGTTGACCCACACTGACTGTAACGTACGTAACGTAAATTAAAATACCCTTTGAAAATAAAAGTTTTGTGTGATATCATTTACTTTTACAGTTGCACTATGCATTTTTCCTAAAATATTAGATTTATTTCCATCAGCATGTTTAATTTGCAGATAGAAAATAAACAAGGTTTATTTTCCTATCATGTATATATTGCCTTAAATGAAGTATTTAGTAGCCCTACCCCCAAATTCAATGCTCTATCCATAAGAAGTTTGGCAAACATATTATATCTTAAATGACAATTCAAGTTAACTCCAATAAGAGATATTTGCTCTTTGTTGTCTGTTACAGTCTGTAACATATGTTACCATAATATGTTTTTAAAGAAATAATAATATGGCAGTTTGAGCGTAAGAAGAATAACATTTTTATTATCTTATTCACCCTTCTCATATAGTCTGCATGAAACATGCCCATTCTACACACTTTAGATGCTTGAGCAATAATCTGACATCTACATTGTAATGTCTGTAACACACATACTGTGTACATCCTCTTATCTCACTTACCGCACTTCACCCCCATTTCCCTATGTTTTGGGGGTAAAGTGCGGTGTCCACTTATGCTGTAATACCTGCTGTGAACATATAGAGTTTATCAGTGTTGAGCTGTCTCTCCTGGGTAATTATGCAAGGAATGGTCAGATTTACTGTAATCTGATACCTAGATTTCCAGGTATTTATCAGTGCAAGCCACACCCAAAAATATTTTTTCGTTCATTTTTCATCAAAATCCAATTTAATCAAAATAATTGAAATAATCATACATGTAAAACGTTAAGCGACATATCATTTTCAATGGTCTAAATCGGTTAAGTATTAAGGTTTTTGTATAGTCATTTGTACATGCTGATCAGAGCAGATGTTCCTTACCTGGAATTTCTTATCAGAGGCTGCTCAACTGAAATTATACCTGCTAATTGGTTTTACTGCCTTTTGCACCATGGGTGTCTAATGACCAAAGTAGATTTTTGGAGTTAGGAGAATGTACACACTATGTATGTTAAAATTTCCCTTTCAAAATTAGCATTGTGAGTGACATTTTTGATTTTTTAGTTACACTTTCCAGTTTTTCCAAATATATGTGATTTTTCCACTACCATGTTCAATTGTGGAGAAGAAAATTCCTATACTGCATCGTAGGCAAAATGTAACCTATGCATTAGTTGATGTGAGAATGAGTTGAACATTACTTCCAATCGATAACTAAGGTCGTACGGAGGCAAGGCCTACTGTCTGCACACCATCTTCCAGAAACTGCATTTTTCAAAATCTCACTTTTCTAAAAGACCTATAGACAAATATGAGCATGTCATCATTTTACATTCTGCATTTTATTTGATCTGTACATGCTTGCAATGTGGCCACCCCGCTTCAATAGCTGCTCACCCTGCTTTCCATTACAAATGATATACGTTGGTAACTATGTTTTAAGTAGTGACGTCACGAAAAACGCCTCAGTCAAGTTTAACATGACATGCTGCAAGATTAACAACTTTACTTATTTCATGTACAGGTCATATGCGTTGATACATGTGTAACATTCTACGCTTTCGGAAAGCTGAAATGAAATTATTCAGACTGCTGCTTGAGACATGACATGCCGTTTAAAACATACGAGGGTGGGTCAGAAAGTTCTGTCATAGGTGTTGTAACTTTGTTAATAGACATGATAGATTGTTGTATTATACCTTGATTGAAAGGGCTACATTTCTTCTTTATGATGATGCCAAAATAATGCCCGAAAGAAATAGATACTAAGAAATAGACGCATTGAAAGACACATGGGGTAAAACCAATGGCACGTTTTCTAGAATTTGTGAACATTATTGTGTATGTTTTATGCGCCATATCTTCATAACTACTGATCAAATTTTCACCAACTTTACAGTGATAAACAATAGTATATTTAAAAACGCAATGTGACAAAAATTACCGTTATCGATGCTTTGGTGACTTTATAATAAAGCGATATATATGACGTCATTTAAATACGTACCCCTATAGAATTTCTGGCACCGCTTGGCCATTATTTTTGCTTACTTTTTATAAGTTTACTACAGGGCACACTAGGATGAAACGATGAAATGGTTTAATGCATTTTAAGGTCCCTGGTCTACGTGTAGATGTCAATAAATGCCCTTTGAATTTAAACTGTAATTTTAATGTATGTTCAACAAGCCAATTTCAATATTTCAATTTGCTATAACTCAATTAAATTCGATTGAATAAGTTTGATTTTTGCAGGATATATTCATCTATGTTTGAAAAATATATTGCATGGGTTATATTTTTTCGAGTCGTTTTTCTTTAAAGAATATTCACAAATTCAAGAAAATGTGCCATTGGTTTTACCCCAGGTATCTTTCAAGGCGTCTGTTTGGAAGTATTTATTTCTTTCGTGCATTCTTTTGGCATCATTGTAAAGAAGAAATGTAGCCCTTTCAATCAAGGTATAATACAGCAACAGATCATGTTTATTAACAAAGTTAATACACCTATGACAGAACTTTCTGACCCACCCTCGTATACCCCTATGCAAAACGCCTTTTTTGATTATGAACCATTCTATCAGGCATCGCTTCTTTTGGTTACTGAAAGTCTCCGTCAGAATACCAACACAATTTTAAGCCACAGAATGGGATATTTATACGCGACCATATGTTGTTGGAACACATTTTTTGAAATCCAACATTCGTTCTTTAGCGTCATTTTCGTCACTGCAGCTAATTGTCTATGCTTAAATGATAATCGCTGTCCAGATGGTCAAACGTGTTTTCAAAGACATTCCAGGCATGGCTATTTGACAAAAAAAGGTTTCAATTGTTAATTTCGCTGCCCTCAACGCGAAACGAACGTCCTTACGGATAACATGCTTTTTTACGTCTAGTGAAGCGTCATAATACCATTACTCTTTTATCGGTTATTCGATTGAAATAATGCGACTACGTTATGGAAATAGACTAAGGCGTAAAAATAGCTGTATTTCCACTCACCCTGATTAAAATAAAAAATAAAAATTACAACACCGACCCATCAATTTATAATGTCCGATCCAACCATTTTGCATAGAGAAAATTGATGCAGTTGCTTATGTAGCTTGAAGTGCAGTTGTCGCTGTAGAAAAATTGCAGTTGCAATTACAACAGTAATTTTTGAGTTATGCAATATCGCGGAGAAAATTTGCGAAATTTCAGAAAATAAATGAAAATTTGTTCAAACCAGCTCGCCATGTATATACGTGGCTTGTCCCAAAAGTCCCGTTACATATGCGTTTTACTCTGAACACATAGCATGAACCCACAACTGTAACTCATGCAGAATAATTGGCCATATTGGAACTTATTTTACTGTACAAAATGATACTCCAATGACGTCACTGCTACAGTTACCATGGTTACCATAAGTAGGCTTGACCGGAGCAGGTCAAATTATGCAAAATGTTTTCGTAATTTCTATTTTTCGCAATCTGCTAAATCAACATAGGGACAATCTCCAGACCTTCTTGGAGGAGGCCAACAACTTTCACCCAACCATAACGTTCACGGCCGAAACCTCCAATGACAACCATGTGTTCCTAGACACCCACTCTACCCTGATAGGTGATAGCATCCAGGTGGACTTGTATACCAAGCCCACTGACACTTACCAATACCTCCTTCCCACCAGTTGTCATCCCAAACACATATGCCGTAACATTCCGTACAGCCTTGCCTTGCGCATCAGACGCATATGCTCTACAACGGATGCATTTGAGAACAAGGTCAAGGGACCAGCCATCTGAAAAGACGGGGTTACAGCTTACAGGAAAGAAGTACTGCTATCGCCAAAGCCAGATCACACAAAATAGGGGATCTACTATCTTACAGACTCAAAGAGGAGTCGACAGATACGGCCTTCCCTTTTGTTATGACATATCATCCTGAACTACCCAAGGTTAAGGAAATAGTCAACAAACACTGGTCTATCATTGATTCCTCAGATCGCCTGAAGAAGGTATTTCCTAAGAAGCCCGTGATGGCATATAGACGCCCTAAGAGTCTCAGGGACCTTCTAGTCAAAGCTAGACTACCACAAGACCCTATGGACAACACCCCACCTAGGGAGTCGAAGCCTTGTGGGGGAAGGGCATGTTCTTGTTGCAAGGTCATGACACATACTCAGGTTGCCAAGTCGTCCAACGGCGCGCCAGTGAAACTCAAACACCAGACAAACTGCAAATCCAAGAATGTGGTTTATCTGATCGCCTGCACAAAGTGCAATAAGCAGTATATAGGTGAGACTGGACAACCCCTCCATAAGCGTATCAATGGTCAACGCTCTGATTGGAAACACCGGAGGTTTCAAAGGGCACCGGTAGCGGAACACTTCACTTTACCTGGACATGACTTTAACAGCCACGTTGCTCTATGCTGTCTTGACCATGACATCAACTGGTCTGATTCGGCAAGAAAAGCTCGTGAAACGTATTGGATCAGACGCCTGAACACACTCCAGCCACATGGTATCAATAAAGGTGATTAAATACAGTAGTGTTACAGCATAGTGCAATAGGCCAGCATGTATAGTTAGCCTAACATGGATATTTGATCCGATTTGATGTCCCGTTTTGGACTTCATCCCCCTTTACACACTGTCTATCCATATCCTGATAGGCTTTACTCCTTCACTTTGCACATAGAGACTCCGCCTTCACCTTTACCTTACTTATTAGCTGTTCTTATAATTTACATTTGTAGCGGTGTGTTAACGACTGACGCTATAGAAATCCGATAATCTTACAGGTGACGCTTCAGATGTCCGATAATCTTACAGGTGAACGGTCACGAAATTCTCTCAATTTCAGTTATACGATTTTACGCCATTTAGTACTTTTTATTTTCAACTTTGACAGTTCTAACACTGTTTCCAACCTCTCCAAGATGTATTAGCCCACAAAAATCATAATTTTGTTAAATTTCTGTTTAATTTTCCAAATTTCTTCATTTTCATAATTCCGTAGCCATTTTGTTGTAGTTACATTTTTTCTAGTTTGTAGCGGTGTGTTTATTTCTTATGTAGTTATATAAGGTTTTACAATGCTATGAGTAGTATGTAGAATTTTTAGATTACATTTTGTCTCCTAGTTTTGGACTGCCTATGACAGGCAGATGTAGATATCACACTCTTATTATGTAGTATTTAGTAAGCCTCTGAAGAAGCCGAAAGGCGAAAGCGCGCT
Organism: Rugalucina vietnamica; assembly: GCA_964017185.1. NCBI lineage: Eukaryota > Metazoa > Mollusca > Bivalvia > Lucinida > Lucinidae > Rugalucina > Rugalucina vietnamica. The sequence continues at coordinate 11,217,346 of OZ024885.1, forward strand.
CAGGCACAAATAGGATTTTGCACTGTTGATGATAAAATCTCCATATATATATATATATATATATATATATATATATATATATATATATATATATATATATATATATATATATATATATATATATATAGTATGAGATTTTGGTAATATACATCAAACAGACAAACCTGTCGGTAGCACCGGATCCATAAATGGATGCTTGAATGATATGCTTTAAGTATATGTGGAGATTTTATCATTAACGGTGCAAAATTTTATTTGTGCCTGAGCTAGCTTTCGCCTTTCGGCTTCATCAGAGGCATACTGATTAGTGCAAGTTTACAGAAAAATAGAAGGTGAGACGGCGAAAATGGCCGTCCTCGATTTTTGAGATAAGCAAATACAGGTAAAAAATCACATTGTACTCAATTGGAGAACACATGAGCAACAGAAATTTGATGCAATTTGATTAAAATCCCGAAAATAAAACTCAAACAAGAAGAGGGGGGGGAATAAAAAAGAAAAAGAAAGTAGAAGTAAACAAACACGACCGTTTACTTCGAAGGTTGCAAAACTACTGAAGGTGGGCTATGCAAAGCCTGCCTTTAAACACACCGCTACAAACGCTGGTCATTTTTATGGTTATGTAAACAGCTGCGGGCGAGGTTTTCCTAAATAATTGGCTAAGTTGAAGACTACTTGATACAATATATATATATATATATATATATTAAACTTTGAAGAGTTTGTGGAAATACAGCTATTTTTAGGGCTAAAGGTGTGCATCCGAATATAACGGTATAGCTTGTTTAAGGTTTTATCATTAGGACTCATAGGTACATGTGTTAGAGACGTCAACGTCAAAATGATTTTGTTGAAGAAACGTCATCGAAAGCGCTAGGGTAACAAAATCGATACAGGGGCTCTTATACCGAAGCGAACAATGTCTCGACGCCAGGAGGCAATTTTATAAAAATGGCGCATCCACGCACGTTTTCAGTAAAGTGCGCATCTTAACCAAATTCGGTATATGCCGTACCATGAGAGAGAACTTAAATATGAGGAAAATGCAAAACCTGTTCTTATTGTATATCTATTTGCTCAGTTAAACAACATTTTCGATGAGGCGTTTTTATTGACGTCAGTATATGTTTTGACATGATCGTTTATATTTTGTGTATATTAGAGCCACTGCAGAAGCAGAGGGTGAGGTAAAGCTGGTTTCAGCCCCCCAGTTTTTTTTATATAAATGGTCGTTCCAAGGCGATTATTCTGTTATGGTTTTATTTGTTTTACGAGGGGCGATAGGAAAATACGAAAAAAAAAAAACGATACAGGGGCTCTTATACCGAAGCGAACACTGTCCCGGACTTTGGGTTCGTTTTGGACGCCAGAAGCCGAACAGTATCATTTTTTTCGTTCCGTCTGTTTCTTTTCCTGTGAGATTTCCATATGACCCATGAATTTTCACGTCAAAAGCGTCTGTAGCATGACGCCAGGAGGCAATTTTATAAATGGCGCATCCACGCACGTTTTGAGTAAAGTGCGCATCTTAACCAAATTCGATATATGCCGTACCATGAGAGAGAACTTAAACATGAAGAAAATGCAAAACCTGTTCTTATTGTATATCTATTTGCTCAGTTATGCAACATTTTCGATGATGCGGTTTTATGAAAATGGTGTATACATTTCGCAACTTATTAGGTTTGCTAGAGTCTGCACTCATGTTACAGACTTCAACGCTCGAAATAAATCTTTAATGGCCAAACTTCTCCAACAGGGCTATCGGTATCATAAACTTCGAAAAACCTTTTCTAAATTTTATCGTAGACACTATGAATTGATTTCCAAATATAATGTTGGGTTAAAGACGCTTTTAAGTGAGGGTCTTTCGGAACCAGAATTTTATGGTGACTTGGTTTACAAATTTAAGAAACTTATAGGAAGTAATGATTTTTCTTTTCAGTTTAGAAAAATCATAACACGTTACAGACGTATAGGTTATAACTTGAATGTTATGCGACAGTCTGCATGCTTAGTTTTTAACCCAATCACGGTTGATAACTATGCTGCCTTCTTTAATTGCACGCCGGTGGGTCGGGCGTCAGACTCTATGATGGCCCCGACTTAAAGCTATTCATTTTTGTTGGTTGGGGCCGGAGCTTCTTGTCTGTTGCTTGGCCCACCGGGGTCCAACTGATGTTTTTCTTTAGCTCCGGAGTTAGTAAGTTATTTGGCGCCCAGGGATCTCCATCGTCGGGCAGCTTACTGAATCTGTGAGTCCTGGTTTTTGATTCATCAGGATGTTTATCATGATTTATTTGTTTGTTCTTGATGATTTTTTACTAGTTAGAGATTCACCACGAGGACCGAAGAACTAACTAAATGTTATGAACCACTGCAGAAGCTGAGGGTGAGGATACGGCCGTGTAAAATCGATTTAAACCCGCCAGTAACTTTGTGTTACTGATCGTTCCAAGTCGATACTTCTGTGGTGGTTCTTTTTGTTTTATGTCTTGGTGTTTAAAATATTTTTGTGCTGTTGGCGCCTTATGTATGTTTGCATATTTTTAGTTAAGTTAAGGTAGCTGAGTGGCCACCTGTTGGGAAAATAGCTGCTCATTCGGCTTACGAAGTGTTTGCATGGTATAAGTGTCTGATTGTTGGTTTGGTTTTTTCCCGCCTTGGTTTTTGGAGTGGGAGTCGTTTTCTGATTGCGCCTTTTCCTGATCTTTGCCTACTTGTACTTTTTTATTGACGTCAGTATATTTTTGACATGATTTTCCTTATTGCTCGTTTATATTTTGTGTATATTAGAGCCACTGCAGAAGCAGAGGGTGAGGTTAAGCGCCTGTAAAACTGGTTTAAGCCCCCTAGAATTTTATATTACTGATTGTTCCAAGGCGATTCGTCTGTTATGGTTTTATTTGTTTTACGAGGGCGATCGGAAAATACATATCAAAATGCTGTAACATAAGTTTGCGTAAACCGATTGATATGAAACTTAGTACGAATAAACATTGATCTTTTTATAATTAAATGCCATTGCCATTTTAAAACAATGACGTCAGACGTTCATGTACGAGACAACGTAATAGCGTCACTTCACGTGACCCGGCGCACCTGCACCCCTGGGCTAACTTTGTGAATGTATTTTGGAATTTGAGAAAGTTGGTCGACATTTTTTCATGAAAAATAATTTTCTAACATTGATTGACTATTTTTCGAAAACATACATCATTCTGGTGCTTTATCTATTAATACGGTGAAATTGAATTCAACCTTTAGCGTAAAATATGCTAGAACGTCCATTTCATTTTGTAAACTTAAATTCAATACCTTGTTTTCTGGCCGATGTTTAACGAAATTATAAAACTATTTGCATAAACTATAATTAGTAGAGACATTGTCAGGAGTAAAACTGTTTCGAGTTTGCAATAAATATATACTTTTTAAAAAAAATGACTTCGCGAAAATGCAACATTGTCGAAAATCAGTTTTGTCTATTTACAGAGACGGTATTTCACAGCTGAGAAACACGTGGTATTGTTTACATACAAATCGATAAATGATCGGGTGACGCACAATGAATTCTGTCAAAAGTTGAGATGAGAAATTCGAGTTTTCCCCTATAACGTTTACTCAATTGACTGATAGATAGGTGCAGTCAATGCAGAAATTGAGCATTTATTGAATGAAAGTAACATAAGTAATCCAGGTTATTTCGTTTTCGCAAACACTTCCGTATACGTACCATGATTATATAGTATTTCCAAAACAGTAACATTTAAGTGTTTGCGAAAACGAAATAACCGAGATTTCTAATGTTATTTTCTTTCAATAAATGTTCAATTTCTGTATTGACTGCACCTATCTATCCGTCTGTAGAAGAAACGCTGTAGGAGAAAACTTGAAAATCTAACCTCAACTGCGTTCTCATTGTAGTGTGTATAACCCGATCATTTATCTGTTTGTATACAAACAATACCACGTGATTGTCAGTAGTGATTTGCAAGACTATAGAGTGAAAATCAATATGAGCCGTGCACGTTGTAGTTAATAACAATGAAATAAAAATCAAAACGGGTATTCCAGTACTTTGAACTTAGAAGTAGTTTGTAATAAGAAGAAAGCTTCAACGTTACGTTGCGCCGCATAAAGTTAGGCGGCGTTTCCATAACGACAGAGTATAATTTGTGTGCCGTTTGAAACTAATGTATGTTAAGTTTGGGTAATTGAGTGGCCACCTATTTGAAACAATAGCTGCTCACTTTTTTCTTAGTATCAGTACCTTATTGTCAATTTAGTTTTTTTCCCACCTAGGTTTCCCACCTTGGAGTTTTTTTGATTGCGCCTTTTTCCAATCTTTGTCTGCTTGTACCTTTTTCCAAACATGTCAAATACCCAAGAGAGTGCAATTTTATGTGACATCAACATTTGACCCGTACCTGGTTGATTGCCATTTTTAAGCACAGTTTTGTCCCCTTGCTTAAATGTTTATGCAATTCATGGCCGAATAACGGTGTTCGAAATGGTATACAATTTTGTTAACTTTTATGAGCCATATGAAAAACTAATTATCGACACTATTGCGTTCCTTATTTCGCCGGGTATACTATATAATCCGAACAGAAATTTTGCGTTATATGTTACCCACACTCAAAACCTTACACATCATTTTGCTTCATGTGTATATGATGTTTGAGATGCATTTTAGTTAAGTTAATAAAGTTCTGTTTCTGTTCTCACATTATTGCTTGTAATGATGAAAACTCGAAAAATGTCATAATTCGGAGTGTCCATGTTTTACTATATAAAATAGAGCGTACGAAGGTATAAATTTGATGTACATAATATCCACGTGATATATGTGTATACTGCTTGTACGTCAAATGTCTGAGAATGGGAAATAACGTTGTTTTGCATATTCTATTACAGTACAAGTCACCCAAACAGCACCTGGATGCACTGGCTACATAACTGTCACTCATGGGACTATAATCACAACACCAAATTATTTTAACAACCAAAACTATCCAGTTTCTATCACCTGTCAATGGGTCGTCATTGCAGCTCCTGGACAGGTAATAGCTTTCCGAAAACTCGCCTATGTTTTGCACAATATTTTTGTCATGTGTGTAAAATGATAATTGTCTATTGGTAAATTTGGTCATTATCCTACTTTGTGTTAAAAGCATTGATTGTGGGTACACGTTAGAACAACCTGGTCGAGGCAGTTCTAAGGTGTTCACACCGTGTTTGCTTTGAAGATGTTCCTAATGCATTGGCTATTTTAAAGATTTCTGTTGCGCATTTTGCGGGATGACTTTGGCCTATCGTATGAAAGTAAACAACAACATTAAAATGCGTTTAGACGACATGTCATATAAATAAGATGTGAGAAAGCAAAATGTCCCTTTCAGGTTCTGCAGTTTTGCGCCGACTAATTCAGTGGTTTATATTATACAGGAAATTGTGCTGGAGATTGATGACTTTGACTTAGAACCGTTTAAATGTAAATTTGATTTCTTGGCGATAACGGAGGGGGACTGTCCAAGTGTAAATTGTATAAGTATAAACACTGTCAAAAATGTTTATTATGAATACTACTGGATATGTGATGGAAGTCTTTACTGCGGCAACCTATTAAACATACCAACAGAGATCACTGTCCAGCAGAATAAAGCCTGCTTGACATTCCATTCTGATCATATGTACCCCAAAAGAGGATTTCACATTACTGCAAAAGGTAAGAGTAAGCTACGGGGGTGATCCAATAAAGAATGGGACTTTTTGAATTATTTCTATGTGAATAGAATTTGCATGTTGGGAGTAAATTTTTATTGTTGCTCAATATAATGCGACCCCAGTTCACCGCTAACTTGTGACATCTAGGCAACAATCTGCCATTGCCTAGCGACGAGAGAATGTCAGTAAACAGTCCATGGCCACGTGGGTAATATGTACCTAACTATGGTTGCCATGGAAACTGGTGTCAAAAATCTTCTTAAGACATACTGTACTTTATACCATCTATTGCTGGCTTTATGCGCTGCAAATATCACATATATACAGCTGAAACTTTAAACAGGGTGAGCATTGTTGCTCGAAAAGCTGGGTTTTGTTTGCGAAAAAGTACAATGAAATTGGGGGTAGGGTTACGGGATATATTTCATAGCCTGAGTATAAATGAAATAATAAATTGTCATGGACCTTGAAATTATCAGTCACAGTGCAAATAATACAAATGAATTACAAAAGAGGCAACTGACCTTTTAGATTTATGTTGCCTAGCAACCACAGAACTCAGAAAATGCTTTAAGTAAGAAGTAATAGAATAAATTGGTTGCTAGGCAACCAGCTCTCGATCACTAACGCTAGATCCAAATTGACTGTAGCAAAATCTTTCACAGATGATGATTAACACAGACAATACTCAACTATGAACAGTTATCTTTTTTCAAAATGTGTGGCATAGCTCCATTTTAATGTTATATGACTTCAAAGAAAAGATCGTGGCGATGGATACGATACTACACGAGTAGTTCTCAAGTAACCATAACAACCAAAGTTGTTGAGAAAATCTGATAAAATGTGCTCTATAGAGAGATCAGATGTGTATCTAGTAAATGAAAGTATTAAACTTTAGTCAGTCAGTATGGTTTTTGAAATAGGAGAAAAGTCCCATTCATTATTGGATTACCCTCGTATGATCAGGACTTGGTGATAACAGAACTAAAGGTCAAGACTTAATCCCGAGCAGGGAAGCACGCATTGATAATAATGTACATGTATGATTTTCTTCGGTTTTGGTAATATAAAACTAGTACGTATCAAAAGTGTTTATATATAAAGGTGAAGAAAAATAAGAACTAATTATTACGTCAGAAACAGTCATTTCATTGACTTGAAAATTGTTTTTCTAGCTCCATAGGAGTGAAGAATTTAAACAAGTACTGTCAATTATTGGTTCATAATATTGAACATCTCTCAATATGGAAACTTTGACCGACAACGAAATTTATTCCTATGCATGCACATTGAAAAGGCACACTTCAATATTGAGATCAAACATGTTTTTATACATTAATATCTGCTGGGATCCGAAGGGGGCGCTGAAACCCGGGCCTAAAAGACAAGGGTTTCAACCCTCGCGAAGGGCCAGCAGATGTTAATGCAGCAGAAAGAACATGTTTGATCATGATTATTGCATTATACATTTATTTCATGCAAAAATTTGTAAACATTGAGAAATGGAGAAACCTAAAATGGCGCGGAAAAATGATGTAAGCTAACAACGTTATAAACATGCTGCTTTCTGGGTAAACTTCAGCGTCATCATGATGTCACAATATAACGTTAAATCAAATGCACGTTACGCGATGACGTCATTTTTGCGTGAGGCCCCGTAACAAGCAAAAGTAAAAGCCATGTATTAACAGAATGCGTTCACGAGAATTGCCGTGTAAATACTTGACCTTCTTTTCATTAATATGTGGCCGTTAATATCGTGTGACACGGGTACTTATGCAACAATATAGGGATCAAACATGATTTCCAGTGAGTAACGTTCGCTAAGTCCCGAGGGGTGTGTTGAATACCGAGGGTGTAGCCCTCGGTACTTCAACACTACCCGATGGACATAGGGAATGTTAATGAGTGACAAAATCATTTTTGATCGTTATTATTGCAAAAAATCGACATAAACAAAAGAGACTATGGTGAAGCCTCGTCACATTTTCATACGCGTAAAAGCTTTCATTTTATGCTCATTCCGGACAGCTTTCAGTTACTTATAATTAGCACTAGATCAGCTGGCTAACTGTCACTCCGCTCCACTTCGGTACCTCGTTCCACTTCCCTGACAGCTTAGCATAGGTTGCATTTAAACCAATGTCGAACTGATTGTGGATTTCGTAAGCGACTTGCAGCTAAGTTATTTTGCTATTAATCGTATTATTTTTGTTATGTATTTGTACCAGTGCCCAAGATCTTTTAGTAAACACATAAAACGTTTAAACGTGCCTAAAACGTTTAAATTAATGTAGAAAAACAATCGATTTTCCACTTTGAGTCGCTACTTCTACAGTAGTCTCCCCTGATCTATTTATAGACATTCTTGAAATTTTCGCTAGAAAATAATGGAATATTTTATGATTCTGCGTACTTTAACAACTGTGATATTAATAATTTATGTCATATATGCAAGAAAAGCTGTAACATAAAATAGAATATCACAGTTTTGCTGAATTTTCATTTTCGACCAAGGACTGAATATATCCCATTTCCGTCGGTATGGAGAGGTTTAACGGAATACCGATGGAAATAGTCCGTCTAAATAAGCACGTATTTTGTGTGGCGCCCGGTAACAACCATAATGAATGTGATGTATTAACAGCACGTGCGTCCGTGAACTTCCACTTTAATAAATGACATTTTATCTTCTATAATATATGGCTGTTAATGTCGTGTGACACGGCTACATGTATTTATTCAATAATAAGTGATTTTAATAAATTTCCAAACTACTCTTCGAGTGAAAATGATGGATTACTACTTTCCCCATAATTTGTTGCTTGGAGTCTCCCAAAGTATTACACAGCTGTAATCTGCAGCTTCTCGTTCGCAAAAGATAATCGGGATATTATACTTTCCTTTTAGTTTTTTAAAATCATTTATTTCCAAAAAAAAAAAAAAAAAAAAAAAAAAAAAAAAAAAGAGAGGGAGAGGAAAACGAGTGTTTTGACTTTCTAAATATGTTTCAATTTTTGACCTAGATTTGGATTTTCATCATTTTTTGGTGTTGACAGTAATAACCTAACTCGTGTTCCACGCGCATATCGTTTATCATGGCAGGAATCTTATGTTTCGCAAATTTCCGTTTTGCGGTAACAACCGATTTGTCAATGAAAGCTACTCTGTGACCCTGATTAATAGATATTGTTGTTTTTATCATGTTTATGCATTTGAGCCTTACCACAAAACAAATGGCCCACAGAGGAGTTTAAAGGTATATTACCTGGATTTCCATCAATCTTTACGTTGACGTCAAGACTGGTTGGGTAAAATACAGTATTTTTACTCTCGCCAGTATGCTTTTAGTAATGTTACTGAAAGCACAGTATGATTCAGCTATAATAATCATTCTTTTGAACACATTTAAATTTCGGTGTGATTTGTTGGCACTTCATGTACAACAAGTCTTATGCGATGTCTGCTCGTACATAATGTAAAGTGCAGATTAATTCATTCTTGTTTAAGTGATAAGTGATCAGTTCACGCATCATAAGAGAAAATAAAGTCAATAAAGTAATGGGTTCATTGGAGACTAGTCAAGCCTGTTAACAAGTTTGGCTTGTCTGCTATTTTCATTTTGACAATACAGTCACTGTTCTTGCGTCATTCGTCAGTTTCGAGTTATTGAAAGGATTCAAGCTATGCGGAATGTTTTCTTGATTATGTTATACAAGTTTCTAATTGCTTTTCGATTGAAAATGCTTCCCTTGAACAATAGCCTTAGCGCAGATTACATCGGTCTTCATCTTACCGGCTTTATGTTGGCGTTATGGTCAAACGTGTTCGAGGAAACCAGAGAAACCGTCGATAACAACCATCATTGGACGTTTGACCACTACCCTGTCACATATCTTAACCCGGATTTTAACCCGGATCGCAAAAGGTGCCACAGGCACCTGACACTTTTTATTTGAGTAATATCTCAACCAATGCTTCTGCTATGACAATAACCTCCATATCAAATTAATCTGCGTTCAATTGTACCTTGATTTTTAATGCGATTATTCTAAAGGAAAGACATATCTTTTGCTTCGAATAATAGAGGGTTCAACAACCAAAACCGTACATCATGTTTCAATTTTAAATTTGTTTCGAATAATATTTCGAATGTAATGGATTGAATCGTAAGGGCGCGGTTAAGTTAGAGTTGCCACCATAAACAGTTGGCATAAATGCGTCATTTGAAGTTTATGTTCAGTATACGCTGGTAACGAACGTTGGAATGTTGCTCTAATTTGAGTGCGTCCACAATGCTTATGATATACTTGTACGGTCTCAAGGGGTTAAGATCAATAATGCGATAGCAAAAACCATGTAAAATATGTTTCTGTCGTTCCAATTGTCAGTATGTTAATTCATTCCTATTGTGACTTTACCATTGCATTATCATTTAATCGTTCAGAAGCCTCACGAAACGATTTACGGTTTTCTGACTTTGGTAAGGCGTTAAGATATCAAAGGTACAAAGTTCATTTGTAGTCGTAATATACGCCACTGGCCAAAGTCACAAATATATACAATATTTAATACATACAGAAAGTGACTTATTCAAACATTCATATTTTTGAGGAATTCTGTACCCTTAATCTATGGTTTGGATCAAAAATAAAAAAAAACTAGGTATACCCCTGTTACCTCAGTTTTACTTCATGAACGTGGTGTATGTGGGGGCAAGTTTATTGGCAATATAAGAATCAGTCAGCCTTTCAGTTAACAGTAACATTAACGATGTCCCTATTCGAGAAGACTTTAGCAAAGATACAAGGAAGACCTCTTCTGGTCTTAACAAAGAATAACAGGCGTCAATGATTTAACTTACATCAGGAAATAGCAAAACCAACTCACTTTACAGAAATTTCGATATTAACCATTGACTTAGTTTTTATCCCCAAAAAAAGGAATACATACGTGGTCGGTGACCCCTTTCTTTAACAAAGTGTACGGTACCATTGTCCAGTATATTTCGTTCTAAATTTCCACAAAATTATCATCTCTGCATAAACAATATCATCTCTACACAACTGATCATATGATTTTGGAAATACTTGACATTTTCACTTGATATTGTTGAGACTAACTTGGAAACATTGAAAAAGACGGCATTAATATATATGCTAAAAATATAACAATTTAAAATTTAGCGGAAACAAAACATAGTCCAAATATAATAGTCAAATACTGCAGCCTGACCCTCCGTGGTTAACTAGTGAGATAAAGAAACTGATCAGAAAACGTAAACGTCTTTGTAATAAATACAAAAATTCTCGAAGTCTTGCAGAGTTTAACAAATACATGTATGAACATGTAAGAAATAGAATAGTAGGCGAAATTAGTAAATCAAAATAACTGGAAACTGGTAAATTCGCAGCAAAACTTAAAAACGACGACATTGAACCGAAGGACTGATGAAGATCACTTTATTCATTACGGAAACTTTTCCATGATTACTTGGGAATCACTTTTAATAACATATTATTAGATATCGATTTATGAACTGAATTTTTCTTTTACAAACATTTACCTTGTCTATCATAAAATAATGGTTTATTATATTGATTTTTGTTAGAATTTAACATTTTTGACTTTCAAATTATATAATTTATAACAATTATTAAGTTTTTTTTCTTGACCCCGTTAAACCTTAATTTTACTATATAAGAATAGGTTTGAAGGGGTTAAGTTCCACACGGAGATGTTTCCATGATGTCATTAAACCAGAAAATTCAGCATCGGCCAATCGTTGCTTAAAGACGACATAATTTACACAGAATAAGTTATTAAAGCTTACCTGATGAACGACTTCTTTGTTGGAAAAAATATCTAACATGAAAGTAAAGCATACATGTCCCCTAACGTCCCACCAATTAATAATAGCTTCAATTCTATCTTTATCCACCAGATGAGGTTGAATCTGTCTTGAAATCGCTTCAACTTTAGTTAAAAGCGACAGAACCCGACACCATAAACAATCTCATCTTGCGAGAACTAGCGACACATCTATCATCTATCATCCCTTTCAGGGACGTCTTCAACGTCTCAATGTCCACTTGTAAAATACCCACTTTATCGAAACAAGCAAACTTTTCTCATATTTTGAAAAAAAGAAGATCCTTCAGTTGTCTCTTACTTTATAGACCTTTCTCACTTCTTAGTGCAGTGAGCAATGTTTTGGAGAGATACCACAAAAACACTCAAAATATTGTTAGACTTACAATCCGGATTCATACTACTAGGTGACTCAACTGTCAATCAGATAAAAGACATGCAAATCTCTAGACGAATGAAAAGAAGTCCGCGCAGATGTTTGTGATGTAAGCAAATCGTTTGATAGAGTATGACAATAGGACTTTCCTTGATTCTAGTGGCATATCTGATAATATCTTATTTGGGTTCAGTGACTTATTGGCGGAACACAGACAGAGGATTGTAATACCTTGAGTTTCTTTTTCCTGGAAATCTTTAAACGCAAGCGAGCAACAGTGTTCTATCTTAGGTCATATGCTTTTTCATGCCTACATTGACGACAGAATTGAAGACATACAGTCTTTCATCATACTCTTTGCGGTTGGCACTAGCCTCAATATCATCGTTGCCAATTCTCTACAAGAGGCAGAAACACATAATTCAGACCTGGCAAAGATACATGCGTTGTAATTCAAATGGTTAGTGGCAATAAACCCATCCTAGTCCGAATCTAATGTATGTTTCGAATACTCATTAACCCTCTTCATTCCATCTCTGATTATGGATCAAACTCAATGCGCAAACTCAATTTGATAAAAAAATCACTTAAGGATGTTCGCTGCCAATGAAAAAGTATTCAAACTTTTTTTCTAACCCCTCATTTTTGATTCCAAAATACAACACAAGACATTTGATAAAAAAAATAAATATAGGGTAGAGTGCATTTTTTCAAGCTACAGGCCTCTAGATGAGACCTCTGAGCACCATGTTTTAAATTTAGTAAAAATTATTTATTTTTTAATTCTTTGAAACATACCTGTCTTGAAAAAACATATACTTAGAATGATTTCAAAAGTCATAGTATTTACGTATCGCAGACTCACAGTATGTTAACTTATTTCGTAATCAATGTACAACAATCGGATGTGGATCGTGTGTAAACAATGATTACACATATTCGTTTGTTACATGTTTATGGAAATCTTTATAATTTGAGGTTTCATCTCGGAAAAACTGTGTGACATAATATGGTTTAGCTACGGTCGCCTGAATAGGGTAAGTTAGAAGTATTTTCGTCTGTTTTTGTGTTTTAATTCTTTAGTTCAATGATAAACTCACTGCCCAGGCAAACGTCTCGTGGCCGACTGATCGCTTACATGTCGAGCTTTTAAACGTAAAAGGCCATATATCTATCTTTATACTAGTGAATGAAATAGGTATTTTAGCTATCTAGAGATTGTTCAAAGGATTCTATCAGATTCCTCCGAGAAAAGGTTCTAAATTGATTCTAAAAGACACCCACTACAAACCTAAAGTTTTCCCATTTTTTGACTGCAAGGTGTACGACTTAATGATTTTATATGATGCAGTAATGTACCATTTCTTGCAGTTAATGCATCCGTTCTGGCAGTAAATGCATCCTTTTATTGCAGTTTATGTACCCGTTATTTCGGTCACTATGTCTGATACTACTTACTGAACCACTACTAATAACTTTGGTAGCCACTACTACTTTTACGCACTCTTTCGTTACCTTTCTTCATACATGCACGAGTTTCGTTGACCATTAAAATAACATTTTCATTTTATGTTAAACCAAACCTGAGTAAAGGTATGATTTGGAATATATTATATATGACCTATTTATGAACTCTTTCTAAGAAGACCATCTGATTACTGTTAAACTATTTTGGTTTGAGCCTGCCCAGGAAAAGTGGTTAAAGTCAAACCATCCATGCATATTATAAGCCTTTGTGGCTAAAGGGGTGCTCACACCACAGCGTATATCGCCAACGTATGCCGACGTATGAGATATTTTGTCCATACGTTGGTATACGTTGCATACGTTCGGCATAAGTTTTGCATACGTTACGGGTACGCTCAGTACGCTGGCATACGTTGTCGTACGTCGTGTACGCCAAGAAATTTTGTGCATGCACAAAATTTCCAACGTATGCCAACGTACTGATGATACGTTACTCATAAGTTAGGCGTACGCAACGAACACGTTATGCATAAGTTCATGAGCGTTACCTGTAAGTTACTCATACGTTCGCATACGTTGTCATACGCTAAAGCCCACCTGGGTTTTTTGTTTAGCGTATGAGAAGCGTGTGCATAACGTATTACCAACCTACGAGCAGCGTACTTGGAGCGTATGCAGCGTATGTTAATCGTGCGAAGAACGTATTCAGTGTATGCGCAACTTACGCCTAGCGCATTGGTCAGCATTCGGGATTTTATACATAAAAATGGAAGGAACAATGACTGTGTTCAGAATTAAATAGCCACACAGAAGCATCAAAATAATATACTCGACCGAAAACAAATTGCACAATTGGGCGTATGTCTAAATTGTATTCACTTTTAAATTATCGCTTGTCCAGAGAACATTTTTTGTAAGACCTGGCTGCCTTCAAAGCTCATATTTAATGGCCCTCTATATAATATTGCGACATATGAAGTGTCAAAGAATTGTTGAATATTAAAGTCACCTTTTCAAAATATGCTTATTACCAAATCGAATATCAAAGGTAACTGAAAATTCAAGCAGGTAGATTCCACAATATGCTGGCTATTGTCAGTATATCGAATGATTACATTTTTGAGAAATGAAAAGTTGTTGAGAACTTGTTATGGGAGACTTACTGTTAAAAGATTGAAATGAATCTCAAAAAAAGCAACCCATCATAATATACAATTTTTTAAAGTTAACTCTTTATTCAATATTGAATAAGAGTTAACTTTAAAAAATTGTGTTTTGTTAATTCCCTGTGGAATATAAACAAATCTAGTGCATCATAATATATATTTCTACTACTCACGACAAACAAAATTACTGACAGTGACAATATGTTTGTTTCGATTCTGGTATGCATGGTAGCTGCACAATTATGTATAGTTTATGTATTATATCATGCAAGTTTTCGGCTTCAGTCAATTATTTGCCATTATTGATGATTTTGCAACTTTTGTTAACTGGCCCATAAACTCAGTTCTACCTAATTATAGGAAATGATTCTTCTGAGAAACGGTATAAGAAATCCACACAATGCACCCGAAGAATCAGGTGTGTAGATTTCTTTGGTCATTTTTATTTCCTTTTATTTATTTATTTATTTATTTATTTTTCTTTTTACTGAATATATGTTTGTCTCACCTTTTTTGACGAACGTCGAGTTCGTTAGAAGCACGCTGTGCGTACGTTTGGAATACGTCAGACGCGCGTTATACACACGCTCCTTATAAGTCACTAACGCTATGCTAACGCTGGGCATACGCTGTTATAAGTCATGATACGTCAGGGATACGTTATAGATACGCTACTCATACGTTAGACGCACGTCCCGTGCGCTAAGCACACGCTTTGTATACGTTCAGAGAGAGCCTTTTCCGTATTTTTTTACAAAAAATGAACAGCGTATAACAACGTACAACAACGTACTGGCTATTTTTTCATACGCTACTCATACGTTGGTTTATACGTTGTGGTGTGAGCGGGCCTTAACTTGGATGGTTATATTTTAAGTACGTGTTGGATGTCATCACATCCTCATTTTGGGTTAAAGTCTCATAAAATGGAGGCAACGTCCCGACATGACTTTTGCTGTTGACTGACATCAATTCCAACAAACAAAAGCATTCTAGGAAACAATGAGATAATATTATAGAGTTATTGCACTCATATCGGTGAATATTGTCCCGAGTTGGGATATCGAAGGACGCGAGCTTGCGATATAAATATCTGCTTCTCATATTTGATATTTTGGTGAGAGTTAGCGTAAAAAAAATAAATATCTACACGAAGGTCGCGATAATATCCATAAGTGATATCATTTTTGCACATTTTGCAATTGAATCAATATTGCTGACATTTTCTTTTTTTTTTTTCGGCTTAAATTGTTTAAAATTTAATCTGAAAGTGACAAATTTCATCTGACGTTTTGGCCCGGTATGACGTCATTTTCCACGCGACGTTAGATGAAGATGACGTCATTAGAGTTGACGTCCCAACTTTACAGTTTTGCACGATGACCCTCAAGTCAAGAATTTGGCAATGTTTCATAAAAATAATTTTTCGTGTGCAATATCAAGTAAGTGTGCAGATATCGTCTAATATCTGCACACTTGTTACTTAGAGATTATCACATGGGCATTTTGGTTATCGCCCGCAGTATCAACCCGAGACTCCATTATCAAGCCCGAGCGCTTTAGCTCGAGGGCTGATAATGATCGAGGGTTGATACGAAGGGCGACGACCAAAATGCCCATGTTATAATCTGTTTACCACATCTTAAAAATCTTCTATTCAACAAATTTTGATAGAAATGCGAAAAATTGTCGATTAATGTGTAGAAAAAGAAAGCGTCGACAATAAAATGACGTGACGTCATTTCACTTAACGTCACAATATTGTCGCGCGACAACGTCGCATGCGGGCATGATAACCTCTCCATTCAAAACGCATGATTTCCGGTTATCAGCCCGCCTGTGCTGATAACCAGAGGGCGGGAAACACATTATCACATATGCAAACATCGCTGGAAATATAGGTCCAAGTAGGCCTATGTGATAATCGGCTTTTAACCCTAAGTTTTAATGATTATAGGGATCAACCATGGTTTTCAGTGTTCAAACATTCGATGGATCACGAGGAAGGCGTTTGAACACAAGGCCGCAGGCCGCGTGTTCAATCCTTCCGAGTGATCCAGCGAATGTTTGAACACTGAAACAAACCATGGTTGATCGCTATTCTTGCATTTTCTCTCTAATCAACTCAAAATCTCTTGAAAATAACATTAACAACGTAAAAACTCACCGAAAACCGCGGAGCTTCTTCAACGTCGGCCATTTTGTTTAGAACGAAACACATGGCGTCACGTCGCATTGACCAATGACGTCGGCCAAAACCCATTTTCAAACGGCACGTGAATTTCATGATTTGAACATGGGTTTTGCTGTTTGAACACGGCTTTCGACCAATCGAAAATGGCGTCAAACAGCTATGTGCATAGATTTCTATGCAAGAATTGATATTTATAGCTACATAATAAGAAAAAGTATCATACTGACACAACCAATAACCATATTCGTTTCAATTAGCACACATGCTCCAATAAGCGCACACCCTAGTCGTTTCTGATAACAAGTGCATAAGCTCACGCTGAACCAAAAGTATGTTGATATTTTACAACAATTCCACACAATGATAACGCATTAGACGCATTAAAAATTAACTGTAAATGATCATTAACTACTTTGCAACAATTTCAACACTCAAATGACGCTTATTAGAACGATATTTTCTTACCTCAACTTTTAGTCATTTTGAAAAATTAAGCGCACTGTGTGATAATTAGAACGAATACGGTATATATGATTTTAAGAATTTGCGCCCACATTTATAAATCTTTTCCTACAGTTTTGCTACATGTACGAGTACGTATATACTTGTAATTTGAAATTTAATAGCGTAATCATCGTTTTATCTTGTAACGTTTTAGCTCCGAAAGTTTAGGATCTACAGAGTCCTTCGTTCGTCCGTCGACGTTTGCCCATCGTACATCTGTCCAACTTTATAGAGTGCTACAAAGCTAAACGAATCATTTACTGTTCCAGTCCCACAAAGTGGGCTAATCCCACAAACTGAACAAATACAAAAAAAGGTCCAAATTCAGTGGGGATTTTCACAAACTGGGCTAATCAAGTAAATATAGGCAAATCTTTTGATGAAGCATTCTTACAACCGACAAACAAACAACGATTTATTACGTAACAAATCTCGCTATAGAGCTTGTCCATTTGCTTTCAACCCAAAAATAAATCAGGACACACCGTGGTAGAACAGGGAACAAGACGGTAATACCGTGACTGTGAGAACACAATTAAGTCTGATAGAAACAATGCGGTGCTAACTGCAGATTATGAGAAACGTCGAATGATATTTACAGCACATTTAATATACTAAGTTGCTTATCTCTGCACAAAACGAAAGATTCTTTACGACACCATTTATATGGTATGAAGTAATCATTGTAATTTATCCATGCCGTATGAAACTCGGTTTTCTGTCATTCTGACCAGGTCCAACATCAGTCTGTACAGCCACAGATGAAGGCTAGAAAAATGTAAAAGTAGGCAATGATCAGGAAATGGCGCAATCAGAAAGGAATTCCCAATCCAAAAACCGATGTTGCAAAAGACTTGAATAATCAATCAGGTACTTATACTAAGAAAACATATCATACGCAGAGTGAACAGCTATTTGCCCAGTAGGTGGCCACTCATTTACCAAACTTAACCAAAAACACAAAAACGCACAGAAGGTGCAAACAGCACAAATATATTTGCTTTGCTTGAGAAACCCTGCAGGGGCTTTCCATTCGAAGATCACACAGAGCAGACTACACATGATATGCTGACAAAAACACGTTGGCCAATGTTATTTTAATAGTAGTATTGTCCACTAATTTTAATCGCATATCATTGCCCCGGTTACGCATTCTCATAGTCAGTACAGACGACTTACTTACATATACAGTTCTTCGCTTAGAACTGCAATTTTATAAGCGGCACCACGGCCGTGACTGAACTACCTTTGACACTGCTACATTGCATAAGCCGAAAATAAACAGGTTATTTCAACAAGCGTGAAAAATGTGTTTATCCATGTTTGAAAATGTTGACACCTGGACGGACGAGCGCACTCGGGGATGCCGAAAAGAGTCTGATTCTTTAACCTAGCGTTTTCACCTCAAGTGAGCTAAAACAGCAATTTAGTGATTTTTTTCTGTATATTAATTCCGTGAATCAATAAACTGATATCTGTGGTCAGCATATAGTTTTGAAAACAGCACGGTAGAGACCAAAGAAAAGTTTATTTATTGTAAAATACTTTGATCTAAACGTATCTACTGCAGCTAAAAGAATTTTTCATCACTGAAAATGGTACATCGACTCATCATGTAATGGTACACTCTTTCCATTAGGAATAACGGAAAATGGGACACTCGAAAATACAACAGGCCGTCTATTTGTCGGAAGTTTTCCCTATTATGTAAGATACCACAACCATATCAATTAAACATTGATGAAATAGGGTATTTATGGATTACATTTAAACCATACATCTTTGGAAAAACACACTGTTCTCACAAAGCGGGTCTGCTTTAGCGCAAGTTCTGACTGTTAAACAATGTCTTTGGAACGAGTTTTACAATTTTATGCTGTTTTAAGATTTCAAAAATGTGAAAGAGACGTCAACTTTACCTGGGCTGATTCTCCAGACGCCAATCAAGTATAATTTTTAATTTCCAGGTGCGAAACGCTTTGACAAACGTGTAACAAACGTCAACTGGATATACACGAATATGTGTAATCATTGTTTACACACGATCCACATCCGATTGTTGTACATTGATTACGTAATAAGTTAACATACTGTGAGACTATTTTGGACCAAAAGCAAAGAAAAATTTGCAACTTGAAGTGGATGACAAAATTTTGCGATTCCTTTTCCAACCCTACCCCCATACCTGAAAAGTCGGAAAATAGCAATATTTTGAAATGTGCCAAACCCATATTTGTTGAGTCAAACTTTTTCTTGTATTTTCACACAACATATAGGCAGCCATCCAATCGATGAAAAAAATCTTTAGATGGCAAAATGGGGTAGAAGCTGGCATCCATGCTGATATTGTTCCTAGACATGTACTATGACATATAGGGGTGGATGCCAGGTCTGTTAATGACCCTGGGTCTCAGAATTAGGTCAAAGGTCAACTGGGTGCAAAATAACAAGAAAATGTATGAAAACTCTTTTCAGTGTCATTCCTATGCTGTATTTTCCACAAAATTTCACCGAAACTACATTATATACACTTATTATGCATGTGGTATTTATAGCAAAACAAACGAGAGTGCTAAGCATATGTTCTTGAAAGGTTGAAGGTCATTTCAGTGCAAAATTACGAAGTTATTCGTAAAATGCCCCGAGAGATAATTTGACCTAAATGTACCTTGCACCCCAGGACAATTTTTCATGGGTGCCAAATCATTCATTTGGACCTCAGAAATGCAACGAATTTTTTACCTCAAAGATAAAACTCTTTTGCACTATGAAAAAAATGCATGGTTTCCATGGCAACCGTCGACGTGATTCTTGAGCATAGGGTGGGCATACAAAATCGGTTACTTATCCTAGACCACTGAGCCTGGTCTCGTTCTAAAGCTTAGAGATTGCCCTTTCATCCTATGGTAAGTAATGCTAGTTATCTAATGCATATTCATGAGTTTTAATGAAAACATAAAAAATGACTGAAAAATCGCTAATATCTATAAATAAACTAATTTCAGGCCCAAACGACCATTGAAACACTTTGTTATTAAACCAGTAACGTCATTTGACAAATTTATTGATGTCATGGGCCTAAATGAAAATTATCTCGTTTGCATATTCATTATGTCGAAAATCGAGTAAAAACGGGGAAAACTATAGCCATTGCAAGGTTTTTTATGGGTTATATGATCTATCTTGTATCTCTGAAACCAATGTCCATGGCTGCCAGTGTGGTCAGAGGGACCACCTTAATGCCATACAATATTGTCCTCAACAATAACACATTTTCATGATGTAAAATTACATAGTTTCCACCTCCACCCCCAGTGTAATTCTAAAGAATAGGATGTACTCACAAAAATATTCATATACCAACAATAGCATGCTTTAGAATATCATAATTGGTGTGGTGGTGATGCATGGACCTGACAATTTAACCTTAATAGCTTTTATTCAAATCACTGAATTTGCTTATTGATGAAAATTAATAAAACACACAAGAAATTGGAGAAAAACCTTGGAAAAATAGGGGTATATGTACAAAATCACTTGTTCCAGAGCTGTTAACAAATCCAGGACGCTGAAATAAGTATCAAACGAATGCTATGGCAATTCACTATGACCCTAAAGTCTGATATAAGAACGATCTGAATTTCAAGTTCATGAATTTTAATAAAAACTTCATAAATGGGAATGAAAAGTGGAAAAATAGACGGGTAAACCTACAGAATGACTTGTATCTCAGCACCAAAAAGCTCTAACTGTGACATGCTGAAAATGGCATCAAATGAGTGCTAGATCCTGTACTACAATATATACGAGGGTGCATCAGAAAGTTCGAGAACTAATCAAATATCACGAGAACTACTGAACGTGTCGTGATGAAACCTCGCATGAAAAATGAATGAACTGTCTCTGACATATATGACAGACGCAAACGTCTGTGACGTCATCAGTGATGACGTCATATTTCATAAATGACGTCACGTTACGTTCACACGTTCGAAAATGGCGTCGCATAACGTTCACGAACAACGTATCATTATTAAGTTTTACATGAAGCTCGGTAAGTCTTTTACCGACACCCGTGTTGATTTGCAGAAAGCTTATGGAGATTCTTGTCTGTCCAAAAGTGCGATTTCGAAGTGGATGAATAGATTTAAGGATGGTAGAGAGACGACCGAAGACGACGCACGTATTGGCAGGCCAGTGACGGCAACGGATGAAAAAACAGTCGCTGCTATACACTCCCGGTAAAAAAATAACAACATATTCCGCGTTTCTCCGCAACCATGGCAAACGCGAAATTTTTATTTCTCGGAGAAACACCGCGAAATAAGCCAGGTAGACGAAATCGTCTGCGCGAAATTTCGCGGTGTTTCTCGGTGAAATTTCTCGGTGTTTCTCCGAGAAAGGTAATTACCTGGATTTATCGATAAAACTCTTTTTCTCGGAGTTCTCGGAGGAATTTAAAAGACAAATGCATGTTTATAATTTTTGAATAAATATAAAACAATAAATTAAAAAAATAATAAGTATTTGCAAGTATGAAACTTGCAGATGTTACGTATTTGTTTAGATGGCTTATAATCCACATAAATATATTCTTGATTACAGTAAAATTTATGATGACCTTTGTCACGTGTTGCTTTTCACATCATCCATGATTATTCGATCTTTGAACAGAAGAATGGAAGCGAAAATATCATTTAAAAATCAAGGGCGTCATTAAAAATTCGCGCCTTGAGCATTGTCCTTTTCGACAAAGAATAAAATTACCACACTTCTAGTGACTATGTGGATAATCAGAATCATTTTCATTGAAGGAATAAATAAGTTTAATGACATTTGATCAAAGGTATTTAATTATGTACAATAGCAATGATTTAACAGGCGGTTTACTTTAATTATGTCAGGATAAACACAAATCAAAATAACATGAATACACCGGCCGGAGATCGAAATCGCAACTTTTTTTTTCGAAGCGAACGCACTGTCTATACATGTAAAACCATCGCGGCCTGTCTTATTAAATGTTCGGACCTTACATGTCCGCCAGCATTTCTTGGTAAGCTGTTAACGTAACCGTTATCAAATATTCAGATTATGGTTCCATATAAATCGCAAATAATTTGAGCATTCGTACATGTACGTGTACATGTATATATACTCGTATGTTTTAGATCGAGACTACATGTAGTAGGAAAGAATTTGCATCAAAAGTTATTCTCCATGAACAACCACAAAGCCGTTTAAATCATGAACTTATGGGATCGCCTAAATTGATGCCCTTTCACCCGTAATATTGCATGGTATAAACATACATAAATGGTCAACAAAATTTACAGAAATCACTGTTGACTGATTTGGCCAAATGGTAGAATTTGCAGCATTACCAGGAAGTGTGTTTCGGCCTACACAGTCATGTTCTTGTGTCACATTCTCTAATGAACACGAAGCTGACACTGCTCCTTCACATGATAAGGAAGCTGTCTGCCGTAAAGTGAAATAAAAAGTCAAGCAAATAAAAATGCCGACCGTGCAGCCAACACTGTCATATGACTTACTCCCAATTGACGGCTAAATATATCACGTAGATATGAATGTACATGTCCATACATTGCTATTCACGCACATGCATTTGCATCATTAAAATCATTCTTGTTCAAACATTTTACATCAGGAAAACATTTCATGGAAAATGTGTATCCCATCAAAAGCAAAACTGGGGTATGCAGGGGTATATCTATTTTTTTTTATCTTTTGCTCCAAAGCATAAGATTGTGGGTACTAGTTTGAACCGCCTCACCGAGTAGGTTATAACGTGTACCCACAATCTATGTTTTGAGCATGAATAAGAAAAAGCAAACATTTTCTACTGAAAATTTTCATTTTTTTCCTCTTTAAACATCTCTGTATATTGCATGGGCATGTTTTCCTAATTTTAAAGTTATGGTATATGAAATTATTTCTTTAAAACATCATCGACACAAAAGGCAGCAACGCTTTCGGAAGGAGAGATCGGAAAACCTCATAAATACATTTACATGTTTGTTATACCTTGTGCAGAATTGCGGTTTGTATGGAACATTGTAAATGTACATGTATATACAGTCGAGAAATTTTAATGGTCTTAAATTTTTATTTCGCTCCCTCTTTAAATCTGATTGATATTATTAGATGACAAGAACCCCGCGGAGGTCGATATCGCACCTGCATCGGGCAAAATAACTAAAACATGAAACATAGGTCAAGGGCACCAGGTCAAGGTGTGTTCTGAAAGGATATGTCAAGGACAATTACTAAGCTAGGTTTCAAACTTGCAGCTATGACAGATGCAGAAAAAAACAAACTTTGACATGAAAATTAAGAAAGTCGATAGACCATGAAATATAGGTTAAGGTCAGTGGGTCAAGGTGTGTGCTTGAAGGGTATGTCAAGGACAATAACTATGCAAGGTTTGAGACTCGCAGCTATCACTGATGTCGAGAAAACTAAACTTCGACGTAAAATTTGCAAAAGTCAGTGGACTATGAAATATAGGTCAAGGTCATTGGGTCAAGGTGTGTGCTTGAAGGGTACGTTAAGGACAATAACTATGTAAGGTTTGAGACTGGCAGCTATCACTGATGTCGAGAAAACTAAACTTCGACGTAAAATTTGCCAAAGTCAGTAGACCATGAAATATAGGTCAAGGTCAGCGGGTCACGGTGCGTGCTTGAAGGGTATGTCAAGGACAATTACTATGCAAGGTTTGAGACTCGCAGCTATCACTGATGTTGAGAAAACTAAACTTCGACGTAAAATTTGCCAAAGTCAGTGGACCATGAAATATAGGTCAAGGTCAGCGGGTCAAGGTGCCTGCTTGAAGTGTACGTCAAGGACAATTACTATGCAAGGTTTGAGACTCGCAGCTATCATTGATGCTAAGAAAACTAAACTTCGACGTAAAATTTGCCAAAGTCAGTGGACCGTGAAATATAGGTCAAGGTCAGCAGGTAAAGGTGCGTGCTTGAAGGGCATGTCAAGGACAATTACTATGCAAGGTTTGAGACTCGCAGCTATCACTGATGTTGATATAACTAAACTTCGACGTAAAATCTGTCAAAGTCAGTGGACCGTGAAATATAGGTCAAGGTCAGCGGGTCAAGGTGCGTGCTTGAAGGGTACGTCAAGGACAATAACTATGCAAGGTTTGAGACTCACAGCTATCATTGATGTCGAGAGAACTTAACTTCGACGTAAATGTTGACAGACGGACGGACGAACGAACGAACGAACGGACGGACGGACGGACGGACGGACAGAAATTTGGACTCCTATATCGCACCCTGCTATAAGCAGGTGCGATAAAAATGCATTATGTGCAACAAATACTTTTGTATAGGATATGTCACACAGTGCATCAAAGTAAGTGGCTGAAAAATACAAACTTTTCTTTACATGTACATGAATTTGGGACAATGTCGGTTATGATAGTATTTTTCTTTTATTTTTCTTTTATGTATGCACCATTATTTTGTCGTCATTTGTGTTACGACATCGAGATATAAATGTGGATGCTTCAAACATACAAAACATACATACTCAAGTATCTGCAGTTCATTGTGTGTCGGATGCTGTTTCAGTAGTTTTTGTAAGTGAAGGGTTTACAAATGCGAATGTTGTGTAGCCCATTTCGATCGTCAGGACATCCCAAACTTGTACAGTACCATAAAGCGACGAAAACATACCGACATAACCGTGGCTGAGTACAAGGACGTTAGTAACAGCAATATTGCGCAGTGATTTTTCTATTCATGCACATGCATATTAAAGTTTGTATACTTAGACGGTCCCTGTAATTTTTAAAACTGACACCAAAATATAAGGTCATGTATTTGTTTTCGTGTAAAATGAGTGTATCCGTTCCTGCCTTCTACGGAAACATTAATAAAGGTTAAGTTTTAATGCGATTTAACGTGTAAATTTGATGTAAGATATTCATACGCCAGTTGAGCTGTGTGCTAGTCGAGCTGCACATGTTTTTCGGAAACGATCAGGATGTGCGATTTTTGGAACAAGTGCACTTATTAGATCGAATACGGTGAAAAATTCAGAAGTAGGGGGATTGTACTAGCCGAGTAGTAAAAACAAAGGCGCTGATCAGCTGTGCAGATACTGCACAGTTGATCTGCGACTTTATTATCGCATGAGTATAAGTCCAGCGTTCTCATGACGCGGCTCATATAAAAGTGGGGTATACATTACATGGACATGTTATCATGATGTGTGTAAATATGTTGAGGCATACCTCATACAATGTATATGGGTTTAAAGCACATGAACATGTTAATGCGTTTGTTAATTTACTCGATTAATTATCAATTAATTTATCAATTATCAGTAATTGATAAATTGTCTTTACTTGTCATTTTTCACCATGTATCATGCACTTTCCTATGCACTTGACATTTCGGACCGCACCTTGATAAACAACAACATGCCGCCAACACAAAATGTTCATGGCGGAGTTGTCGTTATGCATGGCAATAGGTTTTGCGTTTATGCATTTAGCAAGAAAAACAGGTGCTTAAAAAAAGAAAAGTGTATGAAATGTTTTCTCGTTATCCGCCTTATTCTTATGTGAAGATTTGGTCATAAAATTTGGTATGAAAAAAGTGTTCATTCACATGCATATTAAAGTTGAGTGGCCACCTATTGGGAAAATAGCTGCTCATTCGGCTTACGATTTGTTTCATGGTATAAGTACCTGATTGTTAGTTTGGTTTTTTCCCACCTCGGTTTTTGGAGTGGGAATCTTTTTCTGATTGCGCCTTTTCCTGATCTTTGCCTACTTGTACCTTTTTATGCAAACAGTGCCCCTTATAAACGAGTGATTTAGAGGTATTGACAAAACTTTGTGCTAGTTAAATACTGTGTATCCTTATCATCGAGAATGTTGTAATGCATATTCATATAGGAGTTAGGAGATCGCTGCAGGGTAATCGGGTCAATAAAATTTTACAAAAATAGCTTGCTCCATAAGCTGACAATGTGATGAAATTATGCCATTTCATTCTACATGCACGTTTCCATAGCTTGACATACAACCAGAACCAGAAAACATTTATTTCATTACAATATGAATTCAAGAATGAGCAAAATGGTTACCTATTATACTCGTACATGTTTATGGCCTATTGCTTTTATGTTTCCTAGCTCAAACAAATGAAACTACTTGGATAAAGACATAATTGAGATGAAACAAAGTACTACTAATTTGTATGTCAAATGCGAGTCGAGTCATGCATGACCAACCGTAACGGAAACCAGTGAAGAAGATTGTGTAATGTTTGCTCAGTAATTAATGTGCCTTATTAAAACGTGTCAAACTGTTAGAGGTGCCATATACAAAAAACACTTATAAATACTGATCAGTTAAAGGTCTAAAACTTCTTTAATTATTAAAAATATGGTAAAATCGATTTTCACAATCGTGCACAATATTTCTCCGAGAAACACCGCGAACAGGTAAATCTGGACTTACCTGTTTTCACCGGTTAATACCTGCGGTCGCGGTGAAATTTCTCGGTGTTTCTCCGAGAAATCGTACTGAACGAAACGCGAAATATCTTAATGAAAAGAGAAATTTAG
Source organism: Rugalucina vietnamica (assembly GCA_964017185.1). Classification (NCBI taxonomy): domain Eukaryota; kingdom Metazoa; phylum Mollusca; class Bivalvia; order Lucinida; family Lucinidae; genus Rugalucina; species Rugalucina vietnamica. The sequence goes on from OZ024885.1 coordinate 11,244,278, forward strand.
CGTTCTTTCTCCGAGAAAAATAGCTTAGGGTCCTCCGAGAAAAGAGGAATATGTTGTTGATTTTTTCCGGGACTGTACATCAGTTTATTCTGGAAGATAGAAGAACCACGGTGGAAAATGTAGCAGATAAGTTTGCAATTTCATATGGAGCAGCGCAAGACGTTATGACAAATAAATTGGGAATGCGCCGCGTTTCGGCTAGATGGGTCCCCCGTTTGTTGACGCCAGCACAGATGGGGGTGAGGGTAAAAATGTGCCATGAATATCATAGAAAATATAAAGAGGAAGGCGACAACTTCCTTAATCGAGTGATTACATGTGATGAGACTTGGATACACTTTTATGAACCCGAAAGTAAGCGTCAAAGTTCCGTGTGGAAGCATCCTTCATCACCATCACCCACAAAAGGCCTAGTTTCCAAGTCAGCCGGGAAGGTTATGGCCATTATATTTTGTGATACATATGGTGTATTGCTAAACCACTTTGTTCCTCCGAAAACAACAGTCACTGGGAACTATTATGCAACATTACTAAGATCGGAGCTCATGTCAGCAATAAGATAAAACGGCCATGTCTACTTACGACAGGTTTTTACCTGCACCACGATAACGCGCCATGCCACTCGAGCCAGGTTGTCAAGGACACAGTAGAGAAACGCAACGTGGCCTTGCTACCTCACCCACCCTATAGTCCAGACTTGGCAATTTGTGACTTCTGGCTGTTTCCAAACTTAAAAAATAACCTACGGGGTGCGAAATTTGAGTCAAGGGAGGAGCTGAGGTATGCCGTGGACAGGCAACTTCGAGAGATGTCACGTGACGGCCTGCAGCACGTGTATGCGGCAGGGATAGAAAGGTGGAGTAAGTGCATTGCATGCACGGGACGTTACTTTGAAAAGGAGTGATAGTTTAAGGTAATTGTGATAACTAGTTTTGTTGCTATAGAATTGGTTCTCGAACTTTCTGATGCACCCTCGTATGTCATTTGATTTTTTATTTAATGAATATTAACAAAACCTTTCAAATTAGAAGAAAATTATGTAAAACCTATCACCAAAGCGGCCAATACCACTTCCATTCTGCAATAGTAAATGTGCGACCCTACCTCATATAACCACGAAATATTGTGAGGCCCAAAATAGAATACTCTCCTACAGTACAGGTAAACACACAATTGAACCAACAACTATAACTTGTTCCCAAACCCAACATCCCGAAATACTACAAAACTAAGCCAAAACGATTTTGTGCATACGTGTAGTTACTAGAAGATGCAAGTCTTATCTTTAGCATCCACACCCAACCCTGTTGTACCCCGCCTATCTCTAATTGTTGTCATACGCAAAAGTTGATCAACGTTTAATGATCAACCCAATTGATAAGAAAATGTCCAGTCGAAAACAATATCGAAAGATGTAAACATGGTAAAGTAGATATTCGCTGACGGATCTAGATTCGTTGACGGATCTGAAATGGGAGCAGAATATATTATGCAGTGGTCTCAGGCATACTGCACAATTGTATCGGCTTGATGTACAAGTCGGCTTTTACAGACATGCAGTGGAGTGTTGGCTTATCACGTCTTGGTTCAATCCTTGCTCGAGGCAAACAGTAAAAAACCGGTAACTTTTTCACTTGTTACAATATCCCAACCCACTGTTCCTTAACCTACAATACACCAGGGGAGTGTGGTGGCCTGGTAGTAGAGTACCAGAGCAAGAGAATGTTATAAATATCTTCGCCAAGTATTTTAAAAGTCCCTGATCAAGACACTTTAAAATCATAGCTCATAAGAAAACGTTGTGGCTTTATTACAACATGGCTGAAAAAAAATTGCCTGGTTTATCAAAGCATAACCAAACCAAACCTTCACCATCCCCATATTACCGTTCATAATCTCTATAAAAACAAACAGCTTTAAAACCCAGTGCCATACCACATACCATTCATACTTTGCCCTATCCTAGCCTACCCAATCTTAGCCTAGTCTACCATATCCCTGCCAATAAACCCTATCTAATACCTTCAAAACAGTCCATGTCTCGTTTGCAGGTATCAAGGGTTGTGCCAGGGTAGTAGTCGCCCATCTTAGATTGGTGGTTTTCCCAGGTTCTCCGGTTTCCTCCACCTCGTTTGCTCATATAACGCCAATATCCTCACCTTCCATAATGTGTACATAAATTTAAAACATTCAGTGTCAGTGAAACGCAGATAACAATTATATACAAGAACTCCGCGGAGGTCGATATCGCACCTGCATCGGGCAAAGTCAATGGAACGTGAAATATAGGTCAAGGGCACCAGGTCAAGGTGCGTGCTTGAAGAGTATGTCAATGACAATTACTATGCAAGGTTTCACACTCGCAGCTATCAATGATGCAGAGGAAACCAAACTTCGAAGTAAGTTTGAAGTAAAAATTTGCAAAGTCAATGGATCGCAAAATATAGGTCAAGGGCACTGGGTCAAGGTGCCTGCTTCAAGGGTATGTCAAGGACAATTACTATGCATGGTTTCACACTTGCAGCTATCAATGATGCGGAGAAAACCAAACTTCGACTTAAAAATTAACAAAGTCAATTGGCCATGAAATATAGGTCAAGGGCACTGGGTCGAGGTGCGTGCTTGAAGGGTATGTCAAGGACAATTACTATGCAAGGTTTCACACTCATGGCTATCACTGATGCAGAGAAAACCAAACTTCGACGTAACTTCGACGTAAAAAATAACAAAGTCAATGGACCGTGAAATATAGGTCAAGGGCACTGGGTCAAGGTGTGTGCTTGAAGGGTATGTCAAGGACAATTACTATGCAAGGTTTCACACTCATGGCTATCCTTGATGCAGAGAAAACCAAACTTCGACGTAACTTCGACGTAAAAATTAACAAAGTCAATGGATAGTGAAATATAGGTCAAGGGCACTGGGTCAAGGTGCATGCTTGAAGGGTATGTCAAGGACAATTACTTTGCAAGGTTTCACACTCATGGCTATCACTGATGCAGAGAAAACCAAACTTCGACTAAAAAATTAACAAAGTCAATGGACCATTAAATATAGGTCAAGGGCACTGGGTCAAGGTGCGTGCTTGAAGGGTATGTCAAGGACAATTACTATGCAAGCTTTTACAGTCACAGCAATCACTAATGCAGAGAAAACAAAAACTTCAAGGTAAATGTCAAACTTCGACGTAAATGTTGACGGACGGACGGACGGACGGATGGACGGTCGGACGGACGGACGAACGAACGAACGGACGGACGGACGGAAATTTGGACTCCTATATCGCACCCTGCTATAAGCAGGTGTGATAAAAAGTGATTTCTTGTCATTGTGTTTATTTGTGTTTACTAAAATAACAAGATGAGCTTATAGGATGGTACTCAAGCCGGCGTCCGTCCATCCGTTCAACACTTTTAAACATTTATATATTTAAGACCGCTCGGCCTATCACAATCAAATTATAACTAAAGAATCAATGAGGTAGGGGAAGGTTGCATTATGTTTTGGGTCAGGTCAGATCAGATCTCAGGGCTCCGGGGTATCATTATCTGACCTTTAAGCTAACAATGAGCAAATCTCTCAGATGAGCTACAGGACCATTGGTCCTCTTGTTTAATGCAGCCATCTTGGATTTTGAGGCCATATCATTTTTTTTTTTAGTTCTTGTTTCAAAATTACTTACATATTCCATTTATATATTATCCACTTTAAATGTCATATTTTATCACACATATGCATGAATTTCTATCAAAAACCCTTATTTTGGCAGCCATCTTGTAATTTGGCGGTCATCTTGAATTGCCTGTGAATGTCGACCTGCATCATCTGGATATCCATGTGAATTTATTTCTATAAAAGTATTTTCTATAGACACTATTGTACTGCAATCTTGGGTTCAGGCGATCTATTTAAAAGAAGTTTACCTTTTCAGCAAATGTGTTGTTATGGAAATGGTAAATACAATCTAAAAATAAATGTCTCAGACTGAGTTATTATTCAGTGATGTTTTAAATGTGTTTGTTTCAATAAATTTGATATAAATTTATCCATAAAATGAGTTTATGCCAAAGATTTTCCAACATTCTAATGAACATTAGTGTATTTCACTGAAAAGTTGCTAAATTGCACTTATTGACCTTTTGACCTTTTATACCCTAGTTCAGACAAACATGCTTGATATGTGACATATACAACCACTTAGTTTATTATTAAGCCACTAGTATACCAAATCTCAGCATTAAAACCACTAACTTTGGCCATGAATAAACTTGTATATACAGCTGGGGTAACGTTTCTTAACTTTTGCACTCATTGAACTTTGACCTAATTTCTGACCTTAATAGGCAAATCTGGACATGGCATCCGCCCCTATGGCGTCAGGCATACATCAATTAATATGTTTATGACAACAAATTGCTTCTACTCAATTTTGCCATCTTAAATGAAAATAAGCCTCAAATGATTGATTGGATGGCTGCCTAATAGAACTTGTAAATATTGTTCGAATAAAAGAAAGAAATATATAGGGTAGTGTGCATATAAGAGAGAACCAACAACTTGAAAATCGCCATTTTCAGCCTTTCGGCTGTTTTGTTTCTTAAAACCCATTTCATAAAACCACCTAAAATTTTATAACCAGCACACCAAAAGACCCAAAGACTGACTTAGAATACCATGTACACATGTTCTGCAGCTTAAATAAACATCGAACTAGTGCAATTAATTTGAAGATGTGTAATATACTGTAATATACGCAACATCGGTTTATTTGTATTGTTATACACAAGAACAGTATCAAATAAACTTTGCCTCCACTGAATTAGATTGCCGGACGATCGACATATAAGATCTTGTTCGTAACCTTCTGTGTTATGCGTCACGAGAAATTAACCGTTTTATACAGGTAGGATCTTGGCAAAAAATGAAATGCTTTGTGATTTTCCAGAATGCGACATGCGACGTGTATTCGTACCCAAGAAATTAATGTCAGTTTTAGGGAATATCCCTGTCCCATTTTAGACAATGAATAATTTTACTGTCAAAAGATCAATTTTGCTCAATTTAAAGAAGAGTTGAAGACTCATTTTCACTCCCAACCATTCAAGTTTACTCGCATTTTGACATTTGTTGCAGACGACCCTGGCCCAACAATTGGACGCTATTGTGTTGTCTAACAATGCTGAATGAAGGAATGAACATGTTTTCACAAAGGTTTCGTGAAAAACATTCGCCGTTAGAATTTTTCATTAATTCCATTTTCTATTGTGTTCAATGGAATGCTCAGTATTTGACGTTCAATTTTCAATGATGCAAACTTTGATTTGAAATTATTGCTACAAATGGAAGCCATGTTGCAATTACTGCATCAAATCTCACTGGGCGATCCATAAAGAAGCATTTTGTTTTAAAATTGACTTTCAGAATTTCTCAGGGGCGCATGTCATCAAAATAACCGTTTTGACCAATCAGATTCGATCTCAGCGACCCATGCCCAGAAAACCCAAAACTTTGTACCCAATTTATTCATTGGCGATTGCTGATCATCATATTTTGGATAGACCGTCTTACGTTATATTAAAATGCGAAAAAACGTTCCATTACCGTGTTGCGTTATATGTTTGGCTCAGTATATTTAAGTTTAATCTACCCTACCCCCTAAATTTTACTGACAACTAAAATTTTCTGAAATGTTGCAGAAAATGGGGTGAAAAAATGAACTTTCTTAGATTGGCAATTTTCATTGCTCATGCAATGCATATCATCAGTATGTATCCAAATATAAAATATTATGAAAACATCTGCAACCGTTTACGAGATATTCAAAAAAAAAACAAAAAAAAAAACAAAAAAACGGAAGTTCCGAAATGTCAAATGTTAGCAGCGAACATCTTTAAAGCTATATATACACATGGAAATAAGTTAGGGAACGCCTGTAATAATGTGACTACCAACTTTGGACTGTATATATCCTTCTTTGTAAAACATATGAATAATGTTTTTTACAACTTGCCAGAATCTGTAGTATCCAAAGTTGCTTCTATGTGAAAATGGTTAGCATAAAACATTATCTGCGGCGGACAGCGGCCATCTTTGATTCAGAAATTTTTTGCTAAATTTAAGAAACGCACTGCTAGTCGGTGCGATAACATTATTATTTGAACTCGCATCGTTGTAATGTTTCGCCAGCATAAAGCTGAGACATTGCTTGTTGAGCTCTGATCACAAATTCTTTATTTTCTGACCGACTGTCGGCGGTAGGTCCATACTTTCCCGGGGGTAGGTTCTTGATCACGTTTTGTTCTTTGGGTATACATTTTGCAGGTTGTAAATGTTGGGTCAAATATTCGATATGACCCTTTAGGAATCTAAACATGCATGTTCTGGTTATAGTGTCCTAGCGGAATTTTTCTTTTACGGTTTTATTTGCAAAATATCCAATAATATTGCTTTCCATAGAAATCAATGCAAACAGTAGATTTTGTATGATTAGCTGGTTAAGAGATGACGCATGAAGTTTTAGGTCCGAAGTCGTTTATTCATTCAGAACGATCAGATTCAACACTTTATTCCTGTTTTGCTTTCAAAAAGTGAGTTTTGCGGAGTGCAGAAGCAAAAAGGCAAACTTGTATTCCGTAAAAGTGGAGTTTTTCACTTATGGCATATTGTATCCTCCGTAGTACAAAGACAAAATGTTGTGAATTTCCATAAATTGGTCTCTAGCTAGGCCAAGGTATGAAATATATGTGATAAAAAATTCAGTATCGCCAGAAAAAAGGAAAATGGATTTTTTCAAACTTTTCCAAAGAGCTAAAAGTGTTCCCTAACTTATTTCCATGTGTATATATTATACATATATTTATTTTATACTTTACAGTGAAAACCAATGTATATCAAAACTTGATAAAATTGGTATTGTCATTGATATGAAATTTTACTGATATCAAATCTCACTGATATCAAAAGTCACTGGTGACTGATATTAGCCTATATCTTCACTGTAGATTTAGGATTACTTCTGACGTTTCTATTTACTTGACGTCATTAAATGTGTCTCACTTCAGAAATTCAAACGCCTATAACTCTGTTATATATAAACGAAAACATAAAGCGTGGGTATTCATTTTCTAAGTTAGAACGAAAGAAACAATGTGGTACCAAAATTATTTGTGTTTTCAAATTTTTTTGGTATTTGCATTTTCACCGCCTGCCTTGTGAATTGGAAAATGCTTGTGTATTGTATAAAATAAAAAGAAAATTAGCTTTTTTCCGGTGAATACCAAATAAATTTCATCTTGTGAGTTGAAAACATAATGTTGTTTCACTTGTTCTACGCACTCGTGAAAATTTTGATGTTTTCAATTCACTCGATGAAATATATTTGGTATCCACCTCTAAAAAGCAAATATTCTCTATATATTGTATTTGTCTGCCCTCTTCTTGAATATGCCAAACTTGTCAGGGATAATTGTACTCAAGATGTGTCTATGAAATTATAAAAAAAAAATACAAAACGAGGCTACCCGTATCGTCACGGGACCTACTGAACTTGTGTCCGTTGAAATTTTTCACAATGACACAAGCTGGGAAAATCTTGCAGCTAGAGTTGAACAACATAAGCTCGTACATTATTATAGAATAGATATTGAATTTCTCCCGCCTACTCTTGGTACAGTGGAGATTTCTTAAAAGTTTACCATTTTCGCAGGTGCCTTGCGTTGTACGTGCGAGACCCGCGCGTGGGGAATTATCGCGTTAGTACCTGCGTTGCTTCGCGAGTTTCGCGAAGGTATCATTATAAACCAATCAAATCATATTATCAACCCGTATATGACATAGTCCTATTCGCGATGTCTGCGCAGGCAGTCAAACACCAATCATATTACCTGTTTATACCTGCGAAGCCAACGCAGGTACACGCAGGAAACTTTTTATCCAATCAAATCCTTTAAAATGGCACTGCAGTAACCGCGTGGGTATTTGAGCCAATAGTTTTGGGTCAAAATAACTGCATCGATAAGTTGAAATATAGAATATTTTCTTCCTAAAAGCATTTAAATGAAATAAATAAATGAAAATAAAAAATAAGAAGAAGACAAATAAAAAAGAAATAAAAAAAGATAAAATTTTTGACAATTGCCTTTGTTTAAAATTTTGACCAAAATTTTACATTAATTGCTTTATCCATATTACCGTCACATGAAATAATGATGATAATAATAGTAATAATTATAAAAGAAGAAAAATAACTTGCCGGAATTTCTTTCATCGTAAAGACTATATTATTGTAGTCTTGAATTAAATTAAACGGACAGGACAGCGGCATGTCGCTAAAGGTGTAAAAGGTAATAAATAACACCTTGGTAATAAAGTTTAAATAACCGTATGAGAGTCACGCGACAAATATTACTTAACAGCGCTTTGACACACGCCGTCTTTATGTTACAACTTGAAAGATCATATGCGACACAGTTTTTAGTATCAAAGACTTGTTTCATGATTGATGCGTCGCCATAATTTACGTGCATATTGCTTTTATAAAAATTTGAAGCCGCGAGTTCCGTTCTATACACAGGAATTTACACAGTAGCCACTGAATGACACGCGTGTACATGTATATTGCTTCAAGATGACACCTTTGTAATTACCAAATGAAGGCAGAGCTCCTTTAATCTGTAGGTGTAAATGTTCACGGTAGCCAATGAATGGCACGCGTGTACATGTATATTGCTTGAATATGACACCAATGTTATTTAGCTAGTAATATTGTCCTTACATAAAGTTAATTTAATTAACATATCTGGAGGTGCATGGAGGTCTCTGCTTCATACCTTTACAATAGGCGACCGGCCATAAAATAAAATTGTGTCATATATATAACTGACTGCACTAAACAGCCACATGTACCTAATTGCGAACCCAGACCGCACTGCCCATTCTACGATAAACAATTTTCTGTGATAATTCTGACCAAGTAGAGCACAACACATCATATGAAACCATAGCCACTGTTCTTACTAAGCTTAAGCAAAATGTAATTATCTCGAATTACGGTGATGTGATCAGACTGCGCGATAGCGTATCAAACTGTCCACATGCATGCATATATGAAACCGCAGGAACTACATCGAAAACATAACAGTTTGAATACTTTTGATGTATTTCAATACATCATAGCTAATTTAATTCAAATTAGCACAACAGCAAACGACTGTCCAGTTTTTAAATGGTATGGTCGCGCACGGACAAATTATCAAATACATAAAATCACCATTTGCATTTGCTTAACAACGATCAAAACTGGTGTACAACAACAAAAAAAAATAAAAAAAATCAGCAGTTCAGTTCAGCATTTCAGCGTTTTAGTGTATTACCGCTGATCAGTCAGCAGAAAATTCAACGCTTAGTCTGTTCCGTATTAATGAGCCGCATCGTCATAAAACCGGATTTTGCATATGCGAAAACAAAACCGGAGATCAGCTGTGCAGTTACGGCACAGCTGACCTGCCCCTTTGTTTTTGCTATACAGATAGTAAAATTCCTCTTCTACGTAAATGCTAACTTTCAAGCTTCTAGCCTGCTTCCATGTCCGTACAGGCCGGTTTGTGTCGCACCTTGTAGGGGACACCGAAGACCGGATTTTTCGTGTCGCGGCTAAATTATTTAAAGGACTTAGGTACATGATTTAAACACAAATCATAGAAAAATTACAAAAGCAAACTTCCATGTGCAAAAGGTTGTGAGTCTTGGTTCGATTTGTTGGCACTAGATACAGATATTAATGAATTAGAATGAAACCACATTGTATGTGAGTTCCAACTTAGGTTGCATGTTCCGCTATGATGTGCGTATATGGAAAATCACGCAAGTCTTCAACAAGACTTCATTGTTTCCATTGGTGACAGTTGCGTGCGCGCGAGATCACCACCTCATTTAGTGAAATGCCTTTTCTTCTTCACAATGTAAAAATAAAACCATTCGAGCGAAATCGCATGTTTGTTGTTTGTTTGTTTTTTTTTTTGCTTTCAACGAAAGCGAGTCTCCGCCCGGAGTGTTATTTGCATGCCTGTGTTTGAACATACTTAAAATTCCTATACAGTGATCATTCTGGGCTGAATATACTAATTAATGAATTAATTAAGCTTTTGTTTAAAACCTTCATTAGCCGAATAAAGGGATCCAGCGTTTTCTCTAAGTAAAAAGAAGACTTATAAGAAGAATTCGAAGAGAAATGAAGAAAAAAAATAGCCTTGTAGATATTATTTTTTCGCCTGCATTCGGTACCAGTTGAAGCCAGGGGAGCACGGTGGCGTAGTGGTAGAGCATCGGGCTCTGAATCGAGAGCTCCTGGATTCGACCCCCACTGCCGGCACCGTATTTGGTCATTGAACAAGACACATTGACTCTCCTGATTAGTGGTTAAAACCAAGGAAGTGGTGGCTCCGTCTTGACATGACTGCAACATTAACCTCATTTGTACACAAACAAACCAGTTGATGTCACTCAAGTGATTAGTTATTAGTATTTGATCGGAGCATTTTTTTTTCGAATATAAATAAATAAATAAATAAATAAATAAATAAAAACAAGCCACATCATGAGAAAAAAAACAACATTTTACATACGCGAAAACATAGTGACCGCGAAGCTGATCGGCGCCTTTGTTTTTGCTACACGAATAGTACAATTCCTTTAATTTTTAAAATCCAAATTTTGCAGCCTCTATGGATCTTCTGTGCTTTTAAAGTCGGTTTGTGTAGGACCTGTTCGGAAACCACATCGTTGTTTTTCTCATGATGCGGCTGAAGTAAATGGATAAACAAGGAATGTTAATTTTTGCTTTATTTTCATCTGGGTCTCTATGGAGACCCTGTTTTCGTAAAGCTCTTGTTCGATTATATATGGTTGGTTTATTGAAGAACAAACAAACACCGCGGATCTAAAATAAAAGTTGTGCCCTGCAACTTCAAAGCCCCAATGTTTTGACAGTATTGACAATAAAACGTACTTAACACTCATATGCCCGTGGGGTATGGTGATCATTGACCGATTCATAAAGAGACCCTTAACGACAAAATGCCCTTTACGACAAAAGGAGCTGATGGTTTTTGCTAGCATTGCTTGGACCAGGATGCACATGTACGTACTCAAATCAGATACATACCGATCGCTGTCCGGCAAAGTCGATCAAAATTTCAATGCCTTATATAACTTTCAAAAGCCCGTGGCCGCCCAATGTCTTTCAAGATAACGAAAATTAAAATCACACACAAGGGTTATTTTTTCGACGGGGCCAATGTCTTACCCAAGGTATCATTAGCTTTAATATTGTAAAAGAATGTGCATGCAGAATATGAATTTAATGAGACGGAATTATAACGTTATTTTAAACATGTGATATTTCATGTGTTTCGGATATTAAACGGAGGATTTCATCAAAATGCGTATCTTCAAAGGGGTAAGTAAAAGAAAAGCTTAGTTTGTTCAAACGCAAATTTCACGAAGCAAATTTAACATTTATGTGAAAAAAGTATTTTTAAGTTCATAACATTGAGACAAATGATGAAAAATAGTAAGCATTTTACTCATCTATTTTTTGCAACTGCACCATGCATAACTGTATAACCCGGATTCTGCAGTATTTTCTGAAAAACAATACCCGGCACATTTTTCCGAACTATTTATTTGACATATTGTGTCGATTAAAAAGAAGTATCTTGTTTTGTCTAGATATTATTTTTGATGCAAACATTTACTGACCCGAGGAAATATGGTGGGAAGGGTGACATTGAGGGTCTGTTGAGGGCTTTGTCTATCGTGCGAGAAGCCTTCGTGGTGCAGTGGTTATGTCACTCGCCTTGTAAACAAGGGGTCGCAGGTTCGATCCCGGGCTTCTCCAGTCCGTCGGATGGGACTGTAAACCGAGGTCCCGTCTCCATATGACCTTAGCTGTTGGTGGGACGTTAAACCCCAATCAAACCAACCAATCTATCGTGCGAAAATGCCAACGCAAATTTGATTGGCTGGCCGATTTCGTGCGCTGGTCACATGTACACACGCAGATATTATCGCGTTTCTCATTGGTTGAAAAACCAACGCGAAAATATTGGAAAAATTGCGAAGATTTCGCGCGAGTGGTTCGCAGTTTCTTTTGGTTGAAAACCCAATGCGAAGATTTTGAGAAAATGCGTTGGCTTTGCGAGTTCAGACTACTTTCTCATTGGCTGAAAATTCCTCGCGCTAATTTCGCGAAGTAGTGCGTGGCCTTCGACTGCGTGTAGCGTGCGTGGGCAACGCAAGGCGCGCGCGAATGCACGGACAACTTGCTAGCTATCTCCACTGTAGCACTGTACGGGACCCGTTACGTAATCTGTCAAAACTTAAAACGAATTCTGCCACGTCTAAATAATATATTAACGCTTTTCTTCCCTCCACTACCCGATCTTAGAATGGACTCTCAGAAGACAAGAAATACTTCCAGTCTTAAGAAGTCTTCAAAGCTTAACTAGATACCAACATAAATATTCCAACCGCTTATTATCATACAGGCTCTAGACTTGGACAAATAAAAACCTCTCGCCTATGCTTTACTTGAAGCTTTCTCCAACAGCACCTATATCACAAGAACATAATTCTTCGTTAATTCTCTGTGTAAGTGTGGGGCAGTGGAAGACATAGATAACTTCTTCTTCAGATACAACCGATTCAGAAATTACCGAGAGGAACTACGATAGGCATTCAAAAAGTAGATTGTAGATTCACAGTATGTTAACTTATTACGTAATTACTGTCATTCAATCGGATGTGGATCGTGTGTAAACAATGATTACATATATTTGTTTGTTACATGTTTATGGAAATCTTTATAATTGAGGTTTTATCTCGGAAAAAAACTGTGTGACATAATATTGTTTAGCTACGGTCGCCTGAATAGGGAAAGTTAGAAGTATTTTCGTATGTGTTTGTGTATTAATTCTTTTGTTCAGTGATAAACTCACTGCCCATGCAAGCGTCTCGTGGCCGACTGATCGCTTACATGGCGAGTTTTTAAACGTAAAAAGCCATATATCTATCTTTTTAGTAGTGAATGAAATAGGTATTTTAGTTATCTAGATGTTGTTCAAAGGATTATATCAGATTCCTCCGAAAAAAGGTTCTATATTGATTCTAAAAGACACCCACGACAAACCTAATGCTGTCCCATTTATTGACTGCAAGGTGTACGATTTAGTGATTTTAAATGATGCAGTAATGTACCATTTCGTGCATTTAATGCATCCGTTCTTGCAGTGAATGCATCCTTTTTTAGCAGTTAGAAGTATTTTCGTATGTGTTTGTGTATTAATTCTTTTGTTCAGTGATAAACTCACTGCCCATGCAAGCGTCTCGTGGCCGACTGATCGCTTACATGGCGAGTTTTTAAACGTAAAAAGCCATATATCTATCTTTTTAGTAGTGAATGAAATAGGTATTTTAGTTATCTAGATGTTGTTCAAAGGATTATATCAGATTCTTCCGAGAAAAGGTTCTATATTGATTCTAAAAGACACCCACGACAAACATAATGCTGTCCCATTTATTGACTGCAAGGTGTACGATTTAGTGATTTTAAATGATGCAGTAATGTACCATTTCGTGCATTTAATGCATCCGTTCTTGCAGTGAATGCATCCTTTTTTTGCAGTTTATGTACCCATTATTTCGGCCACTATGTCTGATACTACTGTTGCTGAATAAGTAATATTAACTTTTGTAGCCACTACTACTTTTGTCGTTACTTTTCTCCATACATACACGAGTTTCGTTGACCATTAAAATAAGATTCTCATTTTATGTTAAGCCAAACCTGAGTACAGGTGTGATTTGGAAGATATTATATATGACCTATTTATGAACTCTTTCTAGGAAGACCATCTGATTACTGTTAAACTGTTTTGGCTTGAGCCTGCCCAGGAAAAGTGGTTTAAGTCAAACCATCCATACATATTATACACCTTTGTGGCTAAGTATTTGGTGTTAATCTAGATTATAACCATTTACACATATTATAAGCCTTTGTGGCTTAGTCTTCGGTGTTAATCTAGATTATGTAGATTTTGCCGGTGGCGTCTTCCACCAGTGACCTCTGTAATGTGCAAATTGTCTGAACAAAGTGAACACAACCGTTTGTTTTCTCATAGGTATTTAAATGCAATTGGTAAGGAACAGATACACCACAGGTAAGAATGGAACGTAGTGCATACGTCGTAGATACATCACGCGTACATTTCATACGCCTTACATACGGCATACGTACGTAAAACAGTCGCCTTGATACGCCGTACATTAGAACGTGAAATTTCATAGGAATGCTGATACGTCTCTAATAAGGCGCGGGAACGTAGCAGGAACGTCACACGTACATGCTTCATACGTCGCTCGAACAAAATACGGCTCACACCTCGGCAATCGAAATTATCATAGACACGCGAGCAATACGCCGCTGATACGTGAATGTGTGACAGAGCTATTAAAGACGGTTTGCACCAGTTCCGACCCCGTTCACCCCGATGGTGTTCTGGTGAAACCCCGGATTTTGCCAGAATAATCTGCAGTTGTTTCGATTACTCAAGGTTTATGCCGGATTATGACGATCGAGCCCCAGTGGTATCACGGTTTGTTCCGTTGTATCACCGCTGTTGTCCGGTTTTTGACACACCTCCCGGTTCGCCCCGGCTGCATTAAACATTTAATACAATCGCGAAGGCTCCCCGGTTCACCCCGGGTTGCCACGGTAGCGCTACGGTTCTGTCACGGTCCATCCCGGTTTATCAAAAGTGAACCGAAGTTCACAAGGTGTGCCTATAGGATTGGACTTGAATCGGTGCCCGTCCGTGCGCCAGGGAATCCGTGCGGCTGTCAACATTTTCACAAATGAGTATAAACTTATATATACTTAAGGAATTAAAGTACGCAACACACAAAATTTCAACTTTTACCTTTTGTATTTGACGTTTTGTTAAAATTCTTTTATGGAATGACCTACTGACTGCTTTTTGCACGTGATAAAATGAGAAAACGTCATTTTATTGACAAAATTAACGAAAAAAACGTCAAAAACTATTAAAAACGCAAATTGTGACGTAAACGTCGGGGCGAAAGGGAAGGTGACAAATTCTTAGCATGTGGGTTACGTGACGTCGACTTGATAATGTGCGATTAAGACTAGGATCATTGTATATTTAGGTGCCGTCCCATGTTTCGTTAAATCTTGTTAACGGAATGCTGAAGTTTACAATAATGAAAAATGAGTAATTAACGTCATTTAAATTTAAATTATCCGATTTTGGTCATTCGTACCTAAACGGTATGTATCGAACCAACATATAACACGACGTGCTTTTTAAACTACAGTGACGTCATAGGTACCGTAGAAATGGCTCATCGGAGAGTTTGTTTTGGCGTTCTTTAGGCAGAATATCACGTCATGTAAAGAGGCGAAAGGATTATATGCTTTGCGTAAACACTCGATTTACGCACTGTAACCAAACATTTGGTAATTGATCAAGTTTTAAATCAGAAAATTTGAAAAACGTAATGAGAGTCTTTAAAATGTAGGATGTTGGATTTTGACGTTATAATGGACGTTTTATGGACGTCTGAAGTACAAAGGTCAATGTTTACGCAAATAATCATCTTATTAAATATAACGCATGCCGAAGGAATTTTTCTGGCTTTTGACTCATTTTTTCGATTGACATTGGTGACGTTAAACGTCCCATGACAAACCAAAATGCTACCAACTGATCAATGGTTACATCAGCAATATCTTTTAGGGTTTTTAGAAACAAAATATTGGTTTTGGTTTCAAATTTGTCATTTAATGATCATGGTTACAGGGTTTGCTACTGTAGGTCAGTGTGGTTACGAGTACGCCATCCATAAGCATACGTAACCGACATTGTTGCTCAACCGGTTGCAATTTGACGTTTAGAAATTGTTTTCATATAAGATGCTCAGTTATACAACAGACTTGCATTACAAAGCATCTTTTTAGTAGCCCAACGTATGTGTTGCGTTTCTTTATTCTTTAAGTATATGAAACATGATTGGGATGGTGGGTTGCCTGTGTGAAAACGTAACATTGTCATTATTTGGTTACAAAATATAATTGATTTTTTATTTTGCATTTTCACCGTCTTAACATGTTATAGGTATTGCACATGCCATTATTGTTTCAAATATATAAAAGTACTTTTATTTCAGTAAATAGCAAATCTATTTCATCTTGTGTTTTGATAACCTCGAATGTTTTGAATTGCATTGTGCTGCGCAATCGTGAAAATTCTGATGTTTTCAACACACTCAATGAAATATATTTAGTATTCACCTCAAACAAATAATCTTTTTATATAATTGTAAGTGAGAATTGTATAGAAAATATATTGTATGTATAATGCGGTGCTAAATGCTAGATGCAGATTAAGAGAAACGTCGAATGATATTTACAGCACATTTATTTATATACTAAAGTGCTTATCCCTGCACAAAACGAAATTTACGTCACCATTTATAGGGTATGAAGTAATCATTGTAATTTATCCGTGCCGTGTAAAACTCGGTTTTCTGTCATTCGGACCAGGTCCAACATTAGTCGGTACAGCCACAGATGAAGGCTAGACTAATATAATAGTAAGCAATGATCAGGAAATGGCGCAATCAGAAAGAAATTCCCAATCCAAAAACCGATGTAGCAAAATAATTAAATAATCAATCAGGTATTTATACTAAGAAAACATATCATACGCAGAGTGAACAGCTATTTTCCCGGTAGGTGGCCACTCATTTACCAAAAACAAAAAAAAAAAAAAAACGCACATAATGTGCACATAATGTGCAAACAGCACAAATATATTTGCTTTGCTTGAGAACCCTGCAGGGGCTTTCCATTCGAAGATCCACACACAGAGCATGCTGACAAAAAAAAACGTTGGTCAGAAATCAAAACAGTACAGACGACTTACTTACATGTACAGTTTTTCGCTCAGAATTGCAATATAAGCGGCACCTGCGCCGTGAATGAACTACGTGGATGATCCAATAATGATTGAGACTTTTTGAATTATTTCTATGTATCTGGCTTATTTTATTATTTATTATGTTTTCAGCGCTGTCTTGTGGGGTAACAGCGAACGAATGCTGTAAGTAATCTTATTACAATATTCATTAGAAAATATACAACGAATTTTTAGCTGTAAAAAATGGTCAATGACACGAGACAATATTGTTTCGGACAATTTATTGTGTGTAAGAAAAACAAATTGCTTTGAATGTGTAATGTTTCTAGAGAAGAAAAAATACTTTGAATGTGTAATGTTTCTAGAGACCAGAAGTGTTTATTTGACCGGAGTATTTAAGATATTTTGTGAGGTTTGGCATATTTACTACAAGAATCATACAGCCATACAGACTAACGTCAAAGTTGCGTTCATTCTGCATGTAAATAGAGCCTACAAAACTCGATGCATATGCTTATGATTGTTTACTCTTTGGTCAGAACCTATTATATAAATAGAAGCATACCATCCTTACTGGCAATATGTCAAATCTATTTTGTCTATTTTGGACTGAGTGGATGCTATTGTAGCCGTTTGGCGATAGATATGTGAAAATAAATCATATATTGATTACAGGCTAGCGCAATGAGTTTGATACTTATTTAATCGGTACCCCAGTGGTCAAATATTACATATACACTTTTATATTCAAAACATATAGTGCATGATTTTTTATCGCGTAATTGCCGTTTTTAGCTCACTTGAACCGCTAGGCTAACAAGGTGAGCTTAGATATACCCATGCTCCGTCGTCCGTCTTTGCCGTTGCAGTCGTCCACAATGTCCAAATGTCTTCTCCTCTTAAACCGCTGGGCCAATCAAAGCCAAATTTCATGTGGATCATCCTTAGGAAGGTGGAACGAAAGTTTGTTTAAATGTTCAAGGTCACGTGACCAAGGTGGCTGTCATTAATATAAATAGCAAAAACGTTTTTTAAAAAAATATTCTCCGGAACCAGAAGGATTATGATTTTGAAACTTGGCAGGACGCATAATGCAATAGAGCTCTACAAAGTCTGTATAAATCGTTACCCTGGGATGACCTTGACCTACTCGTATTTTAACTGCAATGGCAACTTAGGTCGCTAATAGTAAAATAAAATTAACTGGGGTGGGGGGCAGGGGCTCTCGCAGGGACTATGCAAATGGACTGAAGATTTATGGCTATGAAAATATTATGTCAGGAGCTTGTCTGCCCCTGCCCCGAGACTATAAACATGTATATGACCATAATATTCAAACACCTCTGAAACATCTTGGCCAATGAAAGTCAAACTTTTAAAAGAGCTTATTCTCCAGAACCAGAAAGCCAATGATTTTGAAACTTGGCTGGAAGCATCAAACTATGGAACTCTACAAAGTTTGTATAACTCATGACCCTTGGATGACCTTGACCTATTTTACTTAGTTCGCATATGCTGAAAACTGTAGTTAGTAAGTTACTTGGCGCCCAGGGATCTCCATCGTCGGGAAGCTACTCAATCTGCGAGTCCTCGTTTTTGATTCATCATGGTGGTTATCATGATTTATTTATTTGTCCATGATGATTCATTTACTAGTTAGAGTTTCACCCTGAGGACCGAACTACAAACTAAATGCTGTGAAGCACTGCAGAAGCTGATGGTGAGGTAAGGGCCCTGTAAAATCGATTTAAGCCCGCCAGTATTATATTACTGATCGTTCCAAGGCGATACTTCTGTGGTGGTTCTTATTGTTTTATGTCTTGGTGTTAAAATTTTTTGTGCTGCTTGTGCCCTATGTATGTTTTCAAATTTCCGTTAAGTTTTGGTAATTGGGTGGCCACCTATTGGGAAAATAGCTGCTAATTCGGCTTACGATGTGTTTTCATGGTTTAAGTACCTGATTGTTAATTTAGTTTTTTCCCACCTCGGTTTTCGGAGTGGGAACCTCTTTCTGATTGCGCCTTTTCCTGATCGTTGCCTACTTGTACCTTCTTATACTGTCATTGAAGGGAATAATATTTATGATTCTGGAAAAAAGCGACCCCTGGAATTCATCTGCCTCTGTCCTAGACCTATATATATATATATATATATATATATATATATATATATATATATATATATATATGTAATAGTTAGAGTATGGAGGAGAGGTCAATACGAAAATTATAGACCCGGCACGTGAACTTAAAGCCGACCGAGCGCAGCGAGGGAGGCTTTAAGTTCACGTGTCGGGTCTATAATTTTCGTATTGACCGATACCGACATACTCTAACTGACTTATATACTGGCTGCTTTGTTTCGTTATAACAACCGCTATTAATCTTAAGACAGCAAGGCTGTTGGCCAAACCTTGCGCAGCATATTTAGACCAATTATATTCCGCTTAACTTTCTTTTCTCGCGACATGGCAAATTAGCCAAACTATACCACGGACTTATCGAGGTAACTAACTGTGAACGATATTTAAATTTCCTCGTGCAATCATGAACAAATAGAACCTTCATAGTAATTTCCCTTGTAAACGTCGTTAAACGTATTGCTTATGATTAACGCAAATAATTCAATACCATCTAAGTATGATTTTACATAACTACATAATGTGCTTAAATTGATGAGCTAGTGTATATGGATCTGTCAAGGGCTAATCTCCTTGCTTGAAAGACAGAGGACCATTTTATGCCCGGCTGTTTTGGGGGAAAACAGCTGGTCAAAAATAACTGTGTGAAGTTCGTTCCTACTGCCAGGTTTCTCATTCAACTCACACTAACCCTAACCTTCTACTAACAATGGAACCAGGGAGAAGGAGCTAGTTTCACACAAACGTATGCGACGATTCGATTAATATAACGTTTGGGGGAATTGTAAATAAATGAAACCGGAAATTTGAAACCGGGAATCGCAAAAGATTTTAAATACTCTGTAGAAAGAAACTGTATTTAACGTTAGAAAGATTCTAAACCACTATTTGCTAAAAAAGCTTCCAATCAGCCTTGTCAATATTAATGTCTTTGAACACGGCGAAAACATTATTTTTGCGGTGCATCTGAACCATTACATAATGTACTTACCTTTTATTGAGTCTAATATAAAAAAACACAACATATATCTACAGGAGGACTGATAAGTTTCCCGCCTGATATTAGAGACCGGTGTATAAGTTTCCCGCCGGATATTATACACCGGTGTATAATAAACGGCGGGAAACTTATACACCTCTCGCCAAAACTTCCTTTGTTGAGTATGTGTATATGTTTGTTAGAGACCTGCTCGAAACAAAGGAGCCAGTATATAAATATATATATATATATATATATATATATATATATATATATATATATATATATATATATATATAAATAAAAGTCTGGTAAGAGAAATAAATAGAAAGTCTGTTGTTGTATTTTTCCTTTTTTCTGTAAGCGCTTTCACAGCTTCATGGCTGATCTTCAGACATAACAAGAAATGATGACGTTTAAACGTAACGTAGAAACCACACAAAACAAACGTTACGTTTACGTCTTCCGCTAAATGTTTTATTTATATTGTGCGTCACTCGAAGAATTCTGACTGTTTTCTCTCTCTCTCTCTCTCTCTCTCTCTCTCTCTCTCTCTCTCTATATATATATATATATATATTTATATATATATATATATATATTATATGACCATATATATATATATATATATATATATATATATATATATATATATATATGGTCATATAATATATATATATATATATATATATATATATATATATATATATATATATATATATATATATATATATATATATATATATATATATATATATATATATATATATATATTATATGACCATAACAGTCAACCAAGTTTATTGGCATATATCCCAGATCTCAGGTGAGCGTTTACAGGACCATTGGTCCTCTGGTCTACTATAAACGCTTAATAGTACACTTTGTCGTTTTGAGGTCCAGTTAGAAATATTTTGATTAAGACACTGATTCTGTAAACACGTTGTCGAGTACAGTTTATGTTTTGGGTGGAAAATAAGAACACATGTATACCGCTTCCTCAGTTTTACAATACAAAGCGTGGTTTAAAGGGGTATGCTTTTAAATGATATGCTTTCCTGATGGAACGAACGTAAACAACAAGTATAAATATATGTATGTTAAACTTTATAAGAATAACATGTAAGAATAAAATCACAATCACAGTATCATCAAAGAATATCTATGGATAAGAAGGAATAAGTCCATAAAAACCTAAAACCGAGGGGTCAATTTTTTCAAACGCGTATTTTAAGAAAACAGTTAAACTGTATTATTAGGTATATATGTAAATTGTATAAAATGAACTTGGCAGCAGCCCTAAATGCAGATAGGTGGAGATATCTCTTGTTTTTTTGTATCGACCCAAAAATTTACAATTTCTCACACTTCTTATGTTTATAGAGCAAACATATAGTTTTCTATGTAGTTTACTGCATTTTTTCTATAAATCGAAGCAAAATGGATGTTGTCAACATACACCAGTTTTGGTTTTGTTGTTGCGCATGCGCTTCATTGGAACCTGCTCTAAGGTCATTTTATTTCCGATGCGGATCATTACTATTTTTAGTTTTGAACTATGTCCCCCCCCCACTCTAGACCCAACGAATCCTTTTTTACTGGAGACATCTAATATATATTCACATAGTCTATGTTAGCGAGAAGCTGGGTCTAGGGGTGGGGACGATGTTCACAAGACCGTGGAACATAAGTATTAAAGCATGATTGGAAGCACGATGACCTTAAAACATGTTCTTATGATGCGCATGCGCAAAAACAACAAAACCAAACTGGTTTATATCGTCAACATCAATGTTGCATCTGTTTATATCAAAAACATGCAGTCAACTACATAAAAAGAACTATTTTTGGCTCCATGAACATAAGCTGTGTAAGAAATTGTAAATATTTGGATAGGTACAAACAATCAAGAGTTATCTCTACATGTTGGTATTTGGGAACGCTATCAAATCCATTTTTTTTTTCAGAACAAATAATAACTAGTTTTCGTTCACTTATATTATAGCTTCTTCCTACACATCTGAATATCCGTCTGCAAATTGTAATGCTACATCTGCACCCATGGACAGCTGTCTTGGTAAGCATTTTTCACCGTCTACTGGATACGGAACTCCGTATGAACGACAAACTGACGCGCCACATCTTTACGCCTAAACAACGTGTGGTTAAGAATGTCCCATTTTAACGATACGTCGTCTTCAAACGCCATGTCTTCAAACACGGATAGCTGTCTAGGTAATATCATGATAACTAAACGTTCAGTCAAAGTCAAATCAACGTTTATTGTCAAACGGAAATCATACCAGCCGATTCATGAGAAAACTGGTATTTTCCATAAGCGAAAACAAAGGCGCAGTAACTGCACAGTTGATCAGCCCTTTGTTTTACTACACGGACAGTAAACTACTTTTTTTCTTAAATCCGAAATTTCAAGCTTTAAGCCATCTGCTATAGCTGTACAGGCCATTTTGTGTCGGATCTGGTCGAAAACTATAAGGACCGGCAAGGCTAGTGTCGGGGTAAGTGCGTCTATGGCGTTGCCCTGCTCACATTGTTCTGTATTTTGTAATGGTATAGGCATTGCCTCGAAATGTAAAGTCATATAATTTTATTTTAAACCTTAAGATATATGCGCCACCGCATGAGAAAACCAATAATTTGTATAGGCGAAAACAAAACCGCAGATCAGCTGCGTAACTGCACAACTGACCAGCGCCTTTGTTTTCGGTGTACGGATAGTACAATCCTTTTTCTTCTTAAAGGCCTAGGTGGACTATAAAAGGCAAAAAAATAGGTAGCTAATTATCACAGTATTTGTCTATACACCAAAGGGTTAACATCTCCAGCAGCTCCTGAAATCCAATGATTAATTTGATTTGCTGTGATTGCTACCTGCAGAATAACTGATATATGCTCGCTTGTGAAATAGATAACCATAAATACATATGCCCATACCTGTGCTTAATTTTATTGCGCTTATTCAAACAGGTGGTGTCTTGGAGATTATGATTAAGGTAATTAATTTGACAGTAACCTGAATATCTGTCTCAATAAGGGGAATAATCTTCTGCCACCCGGCGGCTGACTTAGGCCTTTTAATTCGAAATTCCAAGCTTC
This sequence comes from Rugalucina vietnamica, assembly GCA_964017185.1. Classification (NCBI taxonomy): domain Eukaryota; kingdom Metazoa; phylum Mollusca; class Bivalvia; order Lucinida; family Lucinidae; genus Rugalucina; species Rugalucina vietnamica. The sequence continues at coordinate 11,267,508 of OZ024885.1, forward strand.
TACCCTGATTCCGTGACAGTACAGGCCGGTTTGTGTCAAACCTAGTCGGAACCCAATTTAGTGATTTTCTCATGCACATGCTCATATATGGAAATAAGTAATAAGGCAAAGTATACTTCAGTCTTAACATCGGTGGTGGCCCTTAAATGCTCCCTATACACCATCCATAGTGCAGATGTTATTTTCCTTTTGAACCTTTTAAATCAGCGAGTATACTTTGAGAAACTTGAAAATTAGGAAATTCGTATTTTCGATTAAGATATATTTTAACCACCATTTTATATATTAAGCCCCATTTGAATTTTATCAGTCCATGCATCGACTACCCTGTTGAAAGGTGTAAATTTACAGTAACGCTCTTTGGCCTCATAAAGCTGAATCTAAATGGTCACGGACAATGCTTAACTAGTCGAAACCATGATATTGCTCATCCCCTTTCTAATTTAAATATACTCTATGACACTATGAATTGATTTCCAAATATAATGTTGGGTTAAAGACGCTATTAAGTGAGGGCCTTTCGGAACCTGAATTTTATGGTAACTTGGTTTACAAATTTAAGAAACTTAAAGGAATAAATGATTTTTCTTTTCAGTTCAGAAAAATCATAACACGTTACAGACGTATATTAGGTCATACTTGAATGTTATGCGACAGTCTGCATTCTTAGTTTTTAACCCAATCATGGTTGATAACTATGCTGCCCTCTTTAATTGCACGCCCGTGGGTTGGGCGTCAGAGTCTATGATGGCCCCGACTTAAAGCTATTCATTTTAGTTGGTTGGGGCTGGAGCTTCTTGTCTGTTGCTTGGCCCACCGGGGTCCAACTGGTGTTTTTCATTTGCTCCGGAGTTAGTAGGTTATTCGGCGCCCAGGGATCTCCATCGTCAGGCAGCTTACTCAATCTGTGAGTCCTTGTTATTAGCTCGCCTGCACGAAGTGCACAGAGCTATTGTTGTCACCTCGGTCGTCCGCGTTTACGTTTACGTGTGCGTCCGCGTCATACTTTCGGTTAAAGTTTTTTAAAATTGTTATATCTTGAAAGTCACTGACCAGAAATCATTCATATTTGGCACATTGCTGCATATGAGGGTCCTCTGTGATTCAGTGTGAAGGGACCCGAGGGGTCGTGCCTGGGGACGGGGCTAGAGGTCAATATCTAGAACACATTTGTACAATGCCCAGATGCTGTGTTAGTTTCTCATCAACTGTAAAGCCTAGAACAGTCAAACCTTACATAAAGCTTCTCCTCGATGTCCCAACTCGGCACCCACATTGACCTACTGACCTTGACCTATATTTCATGCTCCAGTGACTTTGTCATTTTTGAAGCCAACACTTAATATCTCATCAACTATAAAGCCTACAACCGTCAAACCTTGCATATGGCTTCTCCTTGATGTCCCGACTCGGCACCCACATTGACCTACTGATCTTGACCTATATTTCATGCTCCAGTGACTTTGTCATTTTTTAAGCCAGCCCTTAGTATCTCATCAACTATAAAGCCTACAACCATCAAACCTTTCATATAGCTTCTCCTCGATGTCCCGACTTTGTACCCACATTGATCTAGTGACCGTGACCTATATTTCGTGCTCTAGTGACTTTGTCATTTTTGAAGCCAACTCTTAATATCTCATAAACTATGAAGCCTACAACCATCAAACCTTGCATATGACGTCTCCTCGATGTCCCGACTGGGCACCCACATTCACCTAGTGACCTTGACCTATATTTCGTGCTCTAGTGACTTTGTCATTTTTGAAGCCAACCCTTAATATCTCATCAACGATAAAGCCTACAACCATCAAACCTTGCATATTGCTTTTCCTCGATGTCCCGACTTTGCACCCACATTGACCTACTGACCTTGACCTATATTTCATGCTCTAGTGACTTTGTCATTTTTTAAGCCAACCCTTAATATCTCATCAACTATAAAGCCTACAACCATCAAGCCTTGCATATGGCTTCTCCTCGATGTCCCGTCCCGAATTTGCTCTCACATTGATCTAGTGACCTTGACCTATATTTCGTGCTCTAGTGACTTTGTCATTTTTGAAGCCATCTCTTAATATCTTATCAACTATAAAGCCTACAGCCATCAAACCTTGCATATGACTTCACCTCGATGTCCCGACTCGGCACCCACAGTCACCTAGTGACCTTGACCTATATTACGTGCTCTATTGACTTTGTCATTTTGGAAGCCAACCATTAATATCTCATCAACTATAAAGCCTGCAACCATCAAACCTTGCATATGGCTTCTCCTCGATGTCCCGACTCGGCGCTCACATTGACCTACTGACCTTGACCTATATTTTATACTCCCGTGACTCTGTCATTTTTTAGGCCAACCCTTAATATCTCATCAACTATAAAGCCTACAACCATCAAACCTTGCATATGGCTTCTCCTCGATGTCTCAACTTTGACCCACATTGATCTAGTGACCTTGACCTATATTTCGTGTTCTAGTGACTTTTTCATTAAAGTTTTTAGAAGTCTATATCTCTTGAACATGTTGATGGATCAAGTTGATACTTTGCATGTTGGTAGATATTGGTCTGAAGTTTTATGCAGTACCAACATGACCCACCCTGGGTGACCTTGAGGTCAAGGTCACGGACTTAGATTTTTTTTTTAAGTTTTCGGTTAAAGTTTTTAGAAGTCTATATCTCTTGAACATGTAGATGGATCAAGTTGATACTTTGCATGTTGGTAGATATTGGTCTGAAGTTTTATGCTGTACCATTGTGACCCACCTGGGCGAAGTTGAGGTCAAGGTCATGGCCTTAGAAATTTTTGGTTAAAGTTTAGGGTTTAAGATTTTTGAAGTCTATATATCTCTATGTTGATGGATCAAGTTGAAACTTTGCATGTTTGTGGATATTGTTCTGAAATTTTATGCTGTACCATCACAACCCACCGGAGCGACCTTGAGGTCCATGTCATAGGTCATAGATTTTGATAAGTTTAGTGGCAAAGCACAAGTCAGGCGAGCTACGCTGATAGCTCTTATTGATTCATCAAGATGTTTCTCATGATTTATTTGTTTGTTCTTGATGATTCATTGACTAGTTAGAGATTCACCACGAGGACCGAAGAACTAACTAAATGTTATGAACCACTGCAGAAGCTGAGGGTGAGGTTAGGTACCTGTAAAACCGGTTTAAGCCCGCCGGTTCTTTTTGTTTTATGTCTTGGTGTTTAAAGATTTTTTGAGCTGTTGGCGCCTTATGTATGTTTTCATATTTTAAGTTAAGTTAAGGTAACTGAGTGGCCACCTATTGGGAAAATAGCTGCTTATTCGGCTTACGGTGTGTTTCATGGTATAAGTACCTGATTGTTGGTTTTTTCCCGCCTCGGTTTTTTGGAGTGGGAGTCTGGTTGCGCCTTTTCCTGATCTTTGCCTACTTGTACCTTCCTTAAAAAATTCTAAGGGCCACTATATCTTTTCCATATATCGCACTGTTAAGGCATCCAAACTAAACCATATTTAACAAACATCCCAAAGGACTCAGAATAGCCGTTTCATTTGCATATTTTAGGTATTGTCCCAAAGTTACTGACTAGAAGACATTTGAAAAGGAAAAGCAATGTCCACGCCCATAGAACAATTTTAGCATTTTTCGAAAATCATGAAATTATGGCATTTTCTGAAATTCCATAAATTCACAAATATTCAACGCGAGTTTGATTTTTCCTTAAAGGTCAGTCTAAAATGCTTTGCGGCAAATGATGTTTGTGTAAAAATAATTTTAACTTATGATGGTCATGTTTGAGCTAAATTTGAAAAAAAAAATCAGAAAAAAAAATCAGAATGATTTACAAAAACATCTATCTGGACTTTGACAAGGCATTTCTGGATTCAAATTTCTTATAGTCAGTAACTTCGAGGCATTATTAAAGAAAATGCAAAAGAAGAAAGGAATTGGTCCACCAGAATTGGCATTAAATTTGAGTTGAACAGGGATTGCATTACACGACGATAAAAGGAAAATAATACAGTGGCCCCTAGAATTTTTTGAGGAGTATATGTGTACTGCCCTTAAAAAACCCAGTTTTAGTTTTTATTCATATCCAAATGCATTTTAAAACGCATTAGCCTACACCAACAAAAATGAATTTGATTTGGAATATTTGGAAAGAAAACCAATGAAGGTCTATGAATGTACTTAATGCATAGTATCACATCGAAACCATCTTAACCAAACAGAACAGCCATACTGCAAAGGAAGTATGTATACTTTACACCAACAGTTGCTTTTGACTTTAAATACAATTTGAGTCCATACATGAGATAACAAACACTTTTTGCTTCTGACCAGGCCCGTCACACACCGGTCGGCGCAGTTAAGCTTGGATTGTTGAATATAAGTAGAAAGATACAAATAGGCAATGATCAGGAAAAGGGGCAATCAGAAAGAAATTCATACTCTAAAAACCGAAGTGGGGAAAAATAGATTGCTAATTAAACACTTGTACTAAGAAACATATTGAAAGCCGAGTGAGCAGCTATTTCCCAATAGGCAGCCACTCAGTTACCTAAATCTAACTAAAAATGAAAACGCACATAAGGCTATGTGAAAACAGTACAAAATCAACAGCAAGACATTAAACAATAAAAATCACAACAGAAGTATCGCCTCGGAACTGTCAGTAATATGAAATTACTCGCGGGCTTTAACTAGTTTAACTATTTTAACTTTAAAAATGGTTTTTATTAATGATAATGATAATCGCTGTATTTCCGATGTATTTGGTTGGGATTTTAACTTAATCTTACCCAACGTTTTTTGTTACATGTGTTCGTTAATTGAACACTATTTTTGTTTTTATTTAATTTTCTTTCTTTATGATTTCGAGGACGTTCCTAGGAGAAGTGGTTTTCGGCGTTGTGTTCGGTAAAAACGTTAAATTGTGTCCTAGATAGAGTGGTTTGTCTTCATCACTTGTCCCCAATTAAATTGATAATCGGTATCCCAGGAAAAGTAGTTTATCTTCATTATACTACCGTTTATTGTGCCTACCTCTCTGTCGTGCTCGTTCCCTTTCGTTCCTGTTGAAACTAAGCCGGGTGGCTACCTTGTTGGGAAAGAGCTAGTCATTCTGCTCTTCGTGTGTGTTGTCGGAAATGGTTTGATGTGCTTAATGTATTTTCTTTCCCACCCGCATCGATTCTGGGTCCCTCTATTAATACTTTACATTGTACTTTGTCATTGTTCTATCTATGTAGCGAAAACAAGCAGATGCAGATCTCTTAGTTTGTGGTTTATTGCTGATACCCACGAAACAATGTTCATGTCATATCAGATAGAACGTTTTCTATAAGACTACCTTAAACCTCGAGACAAAGAAAGTTTTCTGTTTCCAACCAAATAAGGAAATCTGAAATATGAGCAACGTCATGAGAAAACCATCAATGTGGTTTACGAACAGGTTCGACACAAACTGGCCTGTACCGTCACAGATTTATCAATTAGAAGAATTAAGACGGAAACTTCCATCGGTGCTCCGTTAAACCTCTTCACACCCACGGAAATGGGATACATTGAGTCCTTGGATGAAAAGAAAGAAAAATAGCAAAACCGCAAAGAAACAAAAACTGTGTTATTAAAAATAATGATAGATATTTTAAGCATATTTACCATAAATTATAAAAAAAGTTCTAGTTGTTAAAGTACGCAGAATCATAAAATGTGGAAAATTTCAAAGATGTCTATAAATAGATTAGGGGAGACTTCTGTAGAATTAGCACCTCAAAGTCGAAACTGATTTTTGTTCTACTTTAATTTAAACTTTGTATGCAATTTCATATTTGTACTGCAAGATTTTTCCTACTGCTGCAATGCATAACAATAAATAATACAATTAACACCAAAATCACGCAGCTACAAAATCCACAATCAGTTCTACATTCCACTGCCTGCCAAGCTGTCACGGAAATGGAATGAGGTCACAAAGTGTATCGCAATGCAGGTTAGCCAGCTAATCTAAGAATAATTATACTATACGTGTAGCATAAACAAAGGCGCCGATCAACTTCGAAGCTGATCTGCACCCTTGTTTTCGCATATGCAAAATGATTTTATTCCATGGCGCGGCTCATACGCTGGGTTTGTTTCATCGCTTTCATCTTGAATCCTTATGTATTTTAATTCAATGTCACTTATCGATATTAGTGAACATCAAACTGCATAGTATATTTTATGATTTTTGTTGCTTAACAAAACTGCGCTGATGGTATGCTTAATTTAATTTTGTTCTACTAATAGAGTTTAAATTAACACAATTTAGTGCAGAGTTTAGAAAGGTACAGTGGGTAGGCAATGATCAGGAAAAGGAGCATCAGAAGAAATCACACTCCAAAGACCGAGGAAAAAATCTGAATTGTCAATTACATACTTATACTAAGAAGGATATCGTAAGCCGAGTGAGCAGCTTTTTCCCAATAGGCGGCCACTCAGTTACCAAAACTTAACTAAAAATATGAAAGCATACATAAGGTTCAAACAGCAACAAACACGAAACAAACAGAGCCACAACTGAAGTATCGCTTGGAACAATCAGTAATATCAAATTACTGGGGGCTGCAACCGGATTTATTGGGCTCAAGCCTCACCCAGAAGTATACATTTTATATCATAAAATAAAAAAACAAGCAGCCCAAGGGCAACGATCGCTCACCTGTGAGTCAACAACTACAATCACTGGACAAAGTAATTGGGGTTTTTACCATATATGGGTATGGTGGCCATCTTGGTCATGTGACCTTGAAACCCTACTTACATCAGCAAAAGAGCTCTTGTCTGGATTGTGTATCCTCTTTTCTGCCATTTTGATTCACTTGAAAAAAAATCATCTAACAAGGTCAGGGTCCTATAATGACCCCCGGGGTGGGGCCATATTTGACCCCAGGGGCAAGATTGGCAGGATTTATGTAGAGCTCCACATGAAAATGTTGTATATCAAATATACAAGCTAAATTTTGTCATGCTGTTGCAGAGAAGATTTTTTCATATATTTCCATTATAAGTCTATGGTAGACATGCCTGGGGCATGGCCTGTATGGACCCCAGGGGCACCGTTGGCAGCATTTATAAAGAAGAGTATTATAATACATTGTTCCACACAACATATGAAAGCTCTGGGCCATATGGTTTTCAGAGAAGAAGATTTTTTTATGTATTTCCCATGACACCCCCGGGGTGGGGCCTGCATGGACCCCAGGGGCACAGTTGGCAGGATTTGTAGCAGGATTAATATAGAGATGACCACTTTACATTGCTACACACAAAAGAAGCCTAAGGAAATATTTGTGTTTACTTTCACTATACTCTCGGTATCGTCGTTAAGCTATCGATCGACCTTAAATTTACCTTGATATTTTATGCGTGCTTATTTTTAGCTATTTGACTCCGTCCAGAGTGACAGGGGAGTATTTTTGGATCGATGACCTTGAGTTTTGTCAATACAGTGTAATCCGGTATTTTGGGCAGATATTGAGCATGTTGAACAAGCCATCGTTGGTTTCGTCAAATCATCCAAACATAAAAATCATAGTTGTTACTTGGTGGTTATATATTAGCACATTTCTGGCGTCAGGGCCTCCGTTTGTTGGGTAGAAGACCTATAAATTAGGGAGAACGTCTCATCATGACGTCAGTCGTTGGGTGGGAGCATCAAATCAAACAAACAATATCAGATTAAGTATGACTTGCGTACAGACCACATCAAGCTTGTCACGTCAAATCTTCTTTAAAATAATTCACAAATCTGGATCACAGCCCACTCTATTCAAATGCAAGAATGATTTGACTTCGTCAAGCTCTTAAGTAAACACTAATGGTCAATGGAAATAATAGGTTTCTATTGTTACATGAATATCATAAAATTGAATAGAAAGTATGTGGGCCTTATGGTTTCGAAGACAATATTTTTTTTAAAGTTTTTCCCATGACACCCCCGGGGCAGGGCCCGTATAAACCCCAGGGGCACAGTTGGCAGGATTTATAAAGAAGACCACTATACATTACTACAAACAAAATATGAAAGCTCTGGGCCTTGTGGTTTCGGAGAGGAAGGTTTCTTTATGTTTACCCCATGATGCCCCCGGGACAGGGCCCGTATGGACCCCAGGGGCACGGTTGGCAGGTTTTATAAAAAGGACCACTATACATTGCTACACCATAGCGTACACATCTCTTATAAAATTTCTGTGCATATTTTCTTCCCTGAACCATGAAGTTGGCATATGGTTTCAACTATAAAACTGGGCAATAAAGTGTTGCTGATGCCGCAGCTCACTGCAGGTGGTGTGTAATTAGCTGATCATGTCAGATGAAAACTATTTTCATCAATGTGCAACATCGTTAATATTTCATGTAGAAAACGGATTGAAAATGCATTTTTATTCAAAAGATTCTGATAATCATGAATTTTTACTTTGTTTTCGTCTAAAATGTAGAAATAAATATTCTGATTTTTATATAGATGTATCAATTATCAACAGATAATTAATCACAAGATAATCATAGCAAAATTTGCATAATGACCACAGTAGCACTGGGGGAGTTAATTATTTTATTACTTTGTAATTTGCAACAACTGTACCCAAGATACCTTTCATCTCAGGCAGAGTGAAAGGTATCTCGGGGTCCAAAACAATAAGACATGTGTACGCCATGCATAAAATATGAAAGCTCTGGGCCTTGCGGTTTCGGAGAAGAAGATTGTTTATCTTTTTCCCATGACGCCCCCGGGGCGGAGCCCATATGGACCCCAGGGGCATGGTTGGCAGGATTTATAAAGAGGACCATTATACATTGCTACACACGAAATATGAAAGCTCTGGGCCTTGTGGTTTCAGAGAAGAAGATTTTTTTTTTATGTTTCTTTTTTTCATTGTATGTCTATGGGAGCTAATGACCCCCGGGGCGGGGCATTTTTGACCCCAGGGGCATGGTTGTTAGGATTTATAAAGAGGACCACAACACATTGCTACATACAAAATATGAAAGCTCTGGGCCTTGTGGTTTCGGAGAGGAAGATTTCTTTATGTTTACCCCATGATGCCCCCGGGACAGGGCCCGTATGGACCCCAGGGGCACGGTTGGCAGGTTTTATAAAAAAGGACCACTATACATTGCTACACCATAGCGTACACATCTCTTATAAAATTTCTGTGCATATTTTCTTCCCTGAACCATGAAGTTGGCATATGGTTTCAACTATAAAACTGGGCAATAAAGTGTTGCTGATGCCGCAGCTCACTGCAGGTGGTGTGTAATTAGCTGATCATGTCAGATGAAAACTATTTTCATCAATGTGCAAAATCGTTAATATTTCATGTAGAAAACGGATTGAAAATGCATTTTTATTCAAAAGATTCTGATAATCATGAATTTTTACTTTGTTTTCGTCTAAAATGTAGAAATAAATATTCTGATTTTTATATAGATGTATCAATTATCAACAGATAATTAATCACAAGATAATTATAGCAAAATTTGCATAATGACCACAGTAGCACTGGGGGAGTTAATTATTTTATTACTTTGTAATTTGCAACAACTGTACCCAAGATACCTTTCATCTCAGGCAGAGTGAAAGGTATCTCGGGGTCCAAAACAATAAGACATGTGTACGCCATGCATAAAATATGAAAGCTCTGGGCCTTGCGGTTTCGGAGAAGAAGATTGTTTATCTTTTTCCCATGACGCCCCCGGGGCGGAGCCCATATGGACCCCAGGGGCATGGTTGGCAGGATTTATAAAGAGGACCATTATACATTGCTACACACGAAATATGAAAGCTCTGGGCCTTGTGGTTTCAGAGAAGAAGATTTTTTTTATGTTTCTTTTTTTCACTGTATGTCTATGGGAGCTAATGACCCCCGGGGCGGGGCATTTTTGACCCCAGGGACATGGTTGTTAGGATTTATAAAGAGGACCACAACACATTGCTACATACAAAATATGAAAGCTCTGGGCCTTGCGGTTTCGGAGAAGAATATTTTTTTATGTTTTTCCCATGACGCCCCCGGGGCGGGGCCCGTATGGACCCCAGGGGCACGGCAGGATTTATAAAGGGGGCTATAATACATTGCTACACACAAAATATGAAAGCTCTGGGCCTTGTGGTTTGGGAGAAGAAGATTTTTTTTTTTTTATGTTTTTCCCATTGTAAGTCTATGGGAGCTATATGTTGCCATGGAAACCAGATTTCTGATCGGACCTGGCCCAAAACCTAACACAACTTTTTCCCCTCCCCGATGATGCTTTAGATAAAATTTGATCACGATTGGCGTTGTTGTCTTAGAGATATTCAAGTTTGAAAATGTGAACGGACGGACGGACGAACGAACGGACGGACGCCGGCTCGACTACTATACTATAAGCTCACCTTGTGAGCCTTCGGCTCAGGTGAGCTAAAAACACATGTTGATTACATGTAATATTGTTTCCATTCGCTCACCTTTTTCACAGTATCCTCTTACTGTCACCGAGATGCTACTGATCCAAACGTTGTCAACCTGACTGTCACCGTGGACTGGTATAAGCTAACACCTGGCATTGACACCTACATGCAGGCTCTGATGTACAGCTCATGGCAACCAGATCTCTCCGCAGACCCGGTACAGCGACAAGTATTTGTGGAGAAGGATGCCTCTCCGCATTCAGGCGTCTGCGGAAAAACTCTCACGCTTAGTAGAGAGAGCATAAACGTTGCTTTTGATGTAACTGGTACTGAGAAAAATAGATGTGGCATAACTGTGGTAGGTTTCTTTTACTTGTTCAAGTATATGCTGGAACATTAATTTTCATGTATACTGCTTTTTTAGTCTAAACTGGATATAAAAATATGTTATAAAAATGTCATTTTATCTACATCAATTGAAACTATATATCAGAATCACGCTTTCTTTCCAATCATTTCAGTTGTGTATTGTTGCGGATTTCATGGTTGTTGAATTATTTTTAAATGTTCTGCTTGATATGCAATCAGATGGCTTCAATTAGACATTTTAGTAATGGCACTCTGGTCAGTAAGACATATCGACGGACTTCATGACACCACTCCAAAAAATGTCTATAGACATATACCTCAGTTAATATATATATAAACAGTAATCATGAGACAAAAAAGCGGAACAGTCAAAAAATACAATAACAAAACTATTTATAGTATGCCATGCGATTCTTATCACGTAAGCAAGATAATAAAATGTTATATTATATGGTTGGTTTGCCTTTATTACTCCAAGATGAACATGACAGCCATACCAGCCGGTTATCGAACCCGCAAATTCTTGATTTCTAAGCAAATACGCTATCCATTAGACTACTGATGCCGGTCTCAGAGAATCTTGCTAACGTGTTTTAGACACAAAGACTGTTCTAACGAGTACCCACAACATACAATTAGAAGCAAAACTAAGAAAACTTAATGTATCCTCTGTACACGCTAGTATTACCAAACGGATTTTGGATGTAATGGTACATTCATTACATAGGCATGTTCCCCTGATGGTTTTCGTTCTCATGAACAGGACGGTACCGGCACAGCCCAGAATATCTTCTTTGCCTTCAAGATTTTTGAGTACACATATAACCCGAGTACTGCTGTCGATGACTTTGGTCCCAATGCGATGGTCGATAAATGGGGAAATTGGGTTATTACAGGAAAGTGCGCACCAGGTGACCTCCTAATCAGCGTATCACAAACGGTTGGACACAAGTAAGCGTTTATTCGACATGGCAATGGAATTTAAATAGGTTTCGTGAATATTTACAACGCATTAATTAAACTGTTGTAGAAATTAAAGTTGTTGAATTTCCAAACCTTCACAACTGCAAAAATGTTGTATACAATAATGTATAATCAGTTCATAAAGAAACGCAAAACGTGAACAATTTTATAGACAACTATTTCCAATTTACAGGAAACATAGAATGACATGTCGTCTATCCGCAGACTGAAATCCCTAATTTAACAAACACGGAAACATCATTGAAATATGTTTTCTTGTGTCAATCAAGAGTACCCGTAAACAAAAAGTCGCAAGAATTTGTGGTTATGAATACTCTTTTTAATTCCTTTAAAAACCTGTTATTATCAGTTTGCTTTTCTAAACCATGTGCTAAAACGATATTTTTATTGCTTCTCGTAAATCAGAATTGAGTTTGTGAGTCACTCAGACTAACTTGGGCTGCTATATTTGACAATATGGATAAGTGTTCAAAATGCTCAAAACGATGGTCACTCTGGCACACTTTAAAAATTTGTGTCATAAGAAAGAAATCGGTCTTGGCTGTAAAAGAAATGAGTAAATATTACTTTCAGAAGAAAATGCTGTCTAAAATACAGTTGTATACTGTCCATAAAATGTAACGCATCTTACATTTTGACCAAAATTTGCAAAACTTGAAGAACGAATAAAAATTTAAGTCGGGTGAGTAGCAAATTGCAAATTATGTTATAAATCGACGTCGTATACTAAAGTTTCATGCTGTCAAATTCTAAATCCTTGCCTTAACATTGATGTTATTACCAAAAATGCTTTTCAACAACCCGGAAGTGCTGAAAAACGACCCAAAATTCTAACTGAGGTTAACCTTTAAGAAAGCCACATTTATGTTAACTAAAATTATTTAATCGAAATAGCGACATGATTTTCCCAAAAGGAGACCAAAATGCTGAATTTCCAAAGAGCTTGTTATTTTACATAAAACTCATTTTTAAATATCACAGCAAAATTTTCCTCTAAGTGAAATTCAATTATTTTTGTGTTCTTTTTATGATTTTCTGGACCATAGTATACATACTTAAGGCAAAATGTTATATAGTTACTCTTTCAACTGCGTTTTGGAGAAAAATGTTGACTTCACAAGTTTTCGCCTAAAAATTATTCCCACTTTTACATCATAACGAAACTCAGTTTTGATACTCTAATATATGAATGGCAAATCCTTAGAAATACTTAGATTTTGAAAAAAAAAAAAAAAAAAAAAACTTTCTCGAAAAAAAAAAAAATAAAAAATAGCAAATTGCGTTTCTTTTTTTACTGAGTATATTAATAAAAGTTAACTTCTATAGTCTACCGACCTTGCTATGGGAAATAGGCAAACAATATAGATCCAGATGCGTCACATCTGTTTTTTTTTCTGTTTGTTTGGGGGAATTTCAATGAAAAATTGAATAAAATTTGAAAATCAATTTGAATCCGTTCACACAAAATAATGTGCAATTGACAGTTTTATATCCATTAACCCATGTAAACCAGGTGTCTTCTCAATGATGCATAGGGAAGCATTATATAACAGTGCACCCCATCAAGGGCTGTTCTGTTTGATTACAAAAAGGTACAAATAGGCAAAGATCAAGGAAAGGCGCAATCAGAAAAAGATTCCCACTCCAAAAACCGAGGTGGGGAAAAAACCAAACTAACAATCAGGTACAGTACAGTTGTCGCGATGCTTTGAGCGTACGCGCATTTGCGCGTTGCGCGTGGTTGCGCGTAGGGGATTATCTTTACTTGCGAGTGACTCGAGAGTCACTCGACTCGCGAGTGACTCGCAAACTTCGCGCAATCTTGCGCGATCATCTCGCAAACGCGCAAAACTATTAGTCAAACACGCGCGACGTGAATCAGATATGCGCGATTTATACAATTTAAACAATCTTGCTCGTAAGGTATGTTGTAAAAAATGTTTCGTGTTGAAATTTCATGCCCGCCTGATGTCAACATCGAATGTCAAAATTCGATTGCATCGATTACTGCCTGGTCCCTCCAAGTATTCATAATTAATACATGTAGATATGCTTCATACAAAGGTAGTACAAAGCGACTAGGCTTGAGATACATGTACATGCAGAAATATTCGTCTGACCCAAGGAAAACTGATACACTGTATATTTTCTATCTAAATAATGAGAAGAAAATATTGTAAACAGAAGGTCCGCGGTGAGCCCCGTCACATACCTTAGCTATCCCAAATACACGTATGAAGAAGATTTTTTTCTATTAAACCAAGCATTTTTTTTTTTTTGGGGGGGGGGGTAATTAAACAGATGCAAGTAGGCAATTATCAGGAAAAGGCGCAATCAGAAACAAATTCTTACTCCAAAAACCGAGGTGGGAAAAAACATGATGACAATTAGGTACTTATACTTAGAGAACATATCGTAAGCCGAGTGAGCAGCTACTTCCAAATAGGCGGCCCCTCAGTTATCCGAACGTAACTAAACATCACGAAAACATTTCAGTGTAATGAATACTCACTTGAACCCCACTTTTCTAAAAGCAAGACTGGACTATTAAAACGTGCATAAATTAGTTACATTGCAGTTGTTCGGTCCTCGTGGTGAATCTCTATATATAAAACACCATCGAATTTAAACACACAAACATGTACAGTATGTATATTTATATATGCAGCTGTGAAACCAGATTGTTACAAAATAAAACTGTGTTATTTTGATTTGTGTTTCTACGTCCCGATTAACAATTTCAGTTACACGAAAAACAAAAATTATAAAAAGTTGGAAAATATAAATAAAACTCCAGCAAGTTCATATACGAATACTAGTCTAAACTTTTTGTGCGCATGTAATTTTACTCGGTGGGCTATGGTTTAAATTACGTAGATGATGGTAATAATAAGATAAGCAAGATGAGCCTCAATCATTTTTTTTCATTTGATAAAAATGACTTGTTATGCTTCAAATAATTATGATGATTGACTAACACCAACACTGTCATACAGTAGCCTAGCTAATTGGCTAGCATGTACTTCACAGTGAACATGAAAAACAACTTACAAGGCATATGATTATTCACAATGGAGAAAAGCCACACATCTATTATACTTGTGGAAAGCTATTTGTGAAAAACACTATAACTTAGTTACAAAGGCGTTATAAATACTCACTAGTGAATTTAGTGGCACTTTTTGGATGATTATTTCGCAAAGAAAAAAAAAACGATGTGTTTGGTGTTTTTTCTTCGACCACCTTTCGAGAAATAACTGCTCACTATTGGAACGCTTAAGGGGCATCATTCTGTTTTTTTTTTTTTTTTTTTTTTTTTTTGTCCGAAATAGCCCTAAACATAAAGGACTGTCCGAAATACAGGTAGTCCCAAAGATAAAGGACAAAACAATTGATTAATAGCCAAACGTACATGTCGTTGTAGTTAAATTGAGCGTCATTTAGAAAAAAGCGTTTAACCTAAAAGCAAAAAAGTAGTAATTTACAAATACTTTTTATAAGTACATGTAATTGAATGTTATAGTGCGATGAATCACGTCGCGCATCGCGCAAAGATCCATACGCGATGCGCGATGAACCAAAAGAATTTTGCGCGTCACTCGCAAACTGTATTACGTAAAACTTGCGTGTCACTCGCGAGTCACTCGCGAGTGACTCGGGAGTGACGCGCAAGTCACTCGCAAAACGTTTTTAGAAGGGATTACAAAATTTTGCGCGGTGCGCGATCGCTCAAAGCATCGCGACAACTGTACTGTACTTATACCATGAAACATATCGTAAGCCGAATGAGCAGCTATTTTCCCAATAGGTGGCCACTCAGTTATCTTAACTTAACTAAAACTATGAAAACACACATAAGGCGCCAACAGCACAAAAAATTAACACCAAGACATAAAACAAAAAGAACCACCACAGAAGTATCGTCTTGGAACGATCAGTAACACAAAGTTACTGGCGGGCTTAAACCGGTTTTACAGGCGCCAAACCTCACCCTCAAGTATTTTATCGACAATTAAAATATTATAAATTCTTCCTGATAATCCTAAAGATTAAAGTGGACTCACCCAAAATATACAGGACCATTCTTTACAAAAAGTGTTAATGCAAGTTTTCCTTAACGTGTCCGATTCTTTACATTACTAAAACTTGTCCATGCAATTAAGTTTACATATATTTTTTCTAGCTTAAAAAATGAAAAAAATCAGCTGAAAAATTTTGATATTTTTCTTATTTTTGCTCAAAACATAGCTTGTCGGTACACGATAGAACCGCCGCGCCGAGGCAGTTCTAACGAGTACCCACAATCCATAGATTGTCAGTACATAATAGAACTGCCTCGCCGAGGCGGTTCTAACGAGTACCCACAATCTATGTTTTGGAGCAAAAATAAGAAAAAATAGGTGTACCTCTGCATATCCCAGTTTTGCTATAAAAAAGTGGGTTATGAGAGGTACACATTTCACGGACATGTTTTCCTGATGATAATAGTGGGCCATCTACGCCGACCGCTTTGCCAGCCAGACAACGTTCTTGCACCATGAAGATTCTGGATTCAATCGATGACACCGGAGCCAATGAATTGACATACGTAACAATAGGCCAACCTTACTTCCTACAAATGTGTTGCGATCATGGGACACCATACAACCGTAAGTTTGTCCTGAGAATCATGTTTGTAAAAAACTGGATGCCTTCAAAGCTTGTAGTCAATGGTACCTTATACAAGTTTTGGCATTTGAAGTGCCAAAAATTTTTCTTTTGTAAATTTAGAGACACCTTTCAAATAGATGCTAATTACCAAACACTTTTACTGTAATGTGTATATCGTGATTAATGTGGGATGTTGGGGGACAGATTGCGATAAATTAGCTACCCCATCTGCCTGACAACATCCTGCGTTAATCGACGTCAAACTCTGAATACAGAAAAAAATATGCTGATTTGTACAAGACCAAAAATAAATACTAACATTTTTTATATGTATTACTGTACTCATTCTCGGCGGACATGCATTTTACATGCAGCATCATACAAACCCTCTCTTACACGCGTTATTTCATTTACGGTGAATTATCGCTTATACGCACATATTGACATTCCAATAAGATTCAATTACGATTTTTTTATTTTTTTTATTTTTATTTTTATTTTTTTTTATAAAATAATGGAGGGTCAACGCTTATTTGTTTTCCACCGAGATCATAATGAACATGCATATTACATACGCATTATTATCAAAATGAGGTTTACATACTGTTTACAGCCCAAGCCGATCCTTTTGGTATGTTCGCCGTGTCATGTAAGGTGTCCAACACAGCAGACTTCATGGTTGAAAATACTGCAGAGGACGCCTCGGTTGAGTTCATTGAAGAATTAGACACTGGTGGTGATTCGTAAGTCTCATAAGGAAAACAGTTCCATACAAATTATGTATATTTCATGGGCGCGTTTTTCGAAACGTCATTAAATGTACATGGCGTCAGATATACGACATATAAACGTTTTTGTGAAGTCACGATAACGTTATATCGATGCTATTTTGACGCTGGTTTGTTGTCATTTTCGTTAAAAGAAATGACGCAATATATTTATTCTGTTAATAATGGTATATATTTTGTGTTTTTGTAATTGAAGCCATCATCAAGAAAAAGGTACAAGTAGGCAACAATCAGGAAAAGGCGCAATCAGAAAAAGATTCCCATGCTAAAAACCGAGGCGGTAAAAACAAATTAACAACCAGGAACCTACACCATGAAAAAACATCGTAAGCCGAATGAGCAGCTATTTTCCCAATACGTGGCCACCCAGTAACCTAAACTTAACTAAAATATGATAACATGCATAAGGCGCCAACAGCACAAAAAATTTAAACACCAGGACATCAAACAAAAACAACCACTACAGAAGTACCGCCGTGGAACGATCAGTAATATAAAATTACTGGCAGGCTTAAATCGATTTTACAGGTACCTAACCTCACCCTCAGCTTCTGCAGTGGATCACAACATTTATTGTTGTTCGGTCCTCGTAGTGAATCTCTAACTAGTCAGTGAATCATCATAGACAAACAAATACATCATGATAAACACCATAATGAATTAAAAACGAGGACTCACAGATTGAGTAAGCTGTCCGATGATGGACATCCCTGGGCGCCAAATGACTTACTAACTCCGGAGCAAAATAATAAAAAAAAAAAACAGTTGAACCCCGGTGGGCCAAGCAACAGCTCCGGTCCCAACCAACTAAAATAAATAGTTTTATGTCGGGACCATCAGAGGATCTGACGCCCGACCCACCATCGTGCAAATGAAGGCAGCATAGTTATCAACCATGATTGGGTTAAAAACAAAGCATGCAGACTGCCACATAACATTTAAGTTATAGTCTATACGCCTCTAACGTGTTATGATTTTTCTGGATTGAAATGAAAAAGCATTCCTTCCTTTGAGTTTCTTAAAGTAAACTGTCACCATAAAATTCAATTCATAGTGTCTGCGATAAAATTTAGAAAATGTTTTTCGAAGTTTATGGTACCGATAGCCCTGTTGGAGAAGTTTGGCTGTTAAACTTTTTTTCGCGCATTTAAGTCCTCAACATGATTGCAGACTCTAGTAAACCTAATAAATTGCGAAATGTATACACCATAGGAAGCACGGCGAGGAACGTCACCATCTAAAAACGGAAAGTTTACTATATCAAAATCAAAGTCACCGCGTTGATCATAAATTTTAGAAGAAACATGTTTGTGAAATGTATATCCCCTCATATCCCAGTTTTATATTGTAAAAAGGTACAAGTAGGCAAAGATCAGGAAAAGGCGCAATCAGAAAAAGATTCCCACTCCAAAAACCGAGGTGGGAAAAAACCAAACTAACAATCAGGTACTTATACCATGAAACATATCGTAAGCCGAATGAGCAGCTATTTTCCCAATAGGTGGCCACTCAGTTACCTTAACTTAACTAAAAATATGAAAACATACATAAGGCGCCAACAGCACAAAAAATTTTTAAACACCAAGACATAAAACAAAAAGAACCACTACAGAAGTATCGACTTGGAACGATCAGTAACACAAAGTTACTGGCGGGCTTAAACCGGTTTTACAGGTACCTAACCTCACCCTCAGCTTCTGCAGTGGTTCACAACATTTAGTTAGTTCTTCGGTCCTCGTGGTGAATCTCTAACTAGTCAATGAATCATCAAGAACAAACAAATAAATCATGATAAACATCCTGATGAATCAAAAACCAGGACTCACAGATTGAGTAAGCTGCCCGACGATGGAGATCCCTGGGCGCCGAATAACCTACTAACTCCGGAGCAAAAGAAAAACACAAGTTGGACCCCGGTGGGCCAAGCAACAGACAAGAAGCTCCGGTCCCAACCAACTAAAATGAATAGCTTTAAGTCGGGGCCATCATAGAGTCTGACGCCCGACCCACCGGCGTGCAATTAAAGAAGGCAGCATAGTTATCAACCATGATTGGGTTAAAAACTAAGCATGCAGACTGTCGCATAACATTCAAGTTATAACCTATACGTCTGTAACGTGATATGATTTTTCCGAACTGAAGAGAAAAATCAGTTATTCCTTTAAGTTTCTTTAATTTGTAAACCAAGTCACCATAAAATTCAGGTTCCGAAAGGCCCTCACTTAAAAGTGTCTTTAACCCAACATTATATTTGGAAATCAATTCATAGTGTCTACGATAAAATTTAGAAAAGGTTTTTCGAAGTTTATGATACCGATAGCCCTGTTGGAGAAGTTTTGCCGTTAAACATTTATTTCGAGCGTTGAAGTCTGTAACATGATTGCAGACTCTAGCAAACCTAATAAGTTGCGAAATGTATACACCATAAGAAGCACGACGAGGAACGTCACCATCCAAAAAAGGAAAATTTACTATATCAAAATCAAAGTCATCGCGCTTATCATAAATTTTAGAAGAAACAAATCCATTTGCATCAGAAAGATGTAGATCTAAAAAGGGGGCTTCGGTATCTGAGATATTAGCTTTGTTCAACTGAAGTTCAGGTGGATAAATTTGATTGACCATACCTTCAAAATAAGGGTTGTCAATGTTCAAAAGGTCATCGAGGTACCTAGATGTGGAATTAAAAGCCTCGATAACATCAGCTTGATTATCATGGTTAAGAGAATCCATGAAATCTCTTTCGTAGCAGTATAAAAATAAATCAGCTACGAGAGGTGCTATATGCAGGAAAAAAGTTAGATATGCAGGAGTATACCTACTTTTCTTATTATTGGTTCAAACATAGATTATGGGTAATCGTTAGAATAGCCTCTAACGTGTACCCACGATCTATGTTAAAAGCAAAAGTATTAAAAATATCAAAATTCTTCTGGTGATTTTTTTTCTTAGTTTTATATTAGAGTATTAAGTATTAGATTCATTTTCTAAATTTTGTTCGTTGAAGAGGACACACTACAAGATAAATGTGTATAAGTTTGTTTTATGTTTTTTTTTTTTTGTTTGTTTGTTTGTTTTTTTTTTGTTTTTTGCTTTTTTTGTTAAATTTGGTCTTTACATTATAATCGGGACGATCATTTGCTACTGCTACAATATTTGACAACAGCATTAAAGACGTAAACAAATGAAAGCAATACCAGATTCACCAAAATGTTTACACGACAATTATAGTGACTCGATCGACCATGTACAAAATTAAGCTTTGATAGTTCTAAGTATTATAATACTTCACAGGTGTCCTATAGTGAATGGAGCATCAACTGCGCCGTTATACATGAATTCGGACTTCAAGGTTCGCTCAAATTTGGCGTCTTATACACCATCAGATGACAGCTTCCCGACAAACCCATGGTGCATATCTACTGACATGATTCGTGCAGCAAGGTATGATTTTCCTTGTGTATTTGAGGTTGGGAACATTGCAGCATACAAAATGTCAATCATTGAGTAGATCTAAACCAGTATATGCTATTTTATCTTCAATAACAGACAGTGTGCGATGTAGGAGTCCAAATTTCCGTTCGTAAGTGTATGTTTATTCTGCATCTTTGAAAAAATGTGAATGTGAAACCTTAAAAATTATTAACCTTGACATACACTTCAAGCCTACCCGGTACCCATAACCAACATTTAACGGTCCATTGACTTTGTATTTTTACGTCAAAGATTGGTTTTCTATGCATTTATAAACGCTTGGACTGTGAAGCCTTGCATAGTGATTGTCCTTTACATACTCTTCAAGCTCGTACCTTGATTTGGTACCATTTACGTATATTTTACTGTCATACACAGAGGCCAATTAAAATGTCAGATTTTCCGTTAAATTGAATACCGTGGCATGAGTATTTGGCAAGACACACAGAATCAACTTTTAGTTTAACAGAAGAAAAAAAAATCAAATGTTTCTTAAATGATAATAAAGATTTTATTCAATTATGGGATTTTTAATACGCAGGAAACTGAAAATTTTGAAAATAAACTCGTACCACAAATGATATCGGCGAATCAACTCTATATCTAACCTTAAAAACAGACTAAGTTGCACATCGGCGATACTTCTGTTGTGGTTCTAATTGCTTTATGTTTTTATGTGGAATTGTTGTGCTGTGTGTACCTTATGTATGTTTTCATATGATATTTTGTTAAGTTCGTGTAACTGAGCGGCAGCCTTTTGAGAAAAAAAGCTCACTCGGCTCACGATATGTTCTCTCAGTATAATCGCCTTATTGTCGATTTGTTTTTTTGGTGTAGGAATATCTCTCTGATTGCACCATTTCCTTATCATTGCCTATTTCTGTTTACCCTGGTAAAATGGACAGATAAAGCACATCAGGAAAACATGTCCATGAAATGTTTACCCCCTTAAACCCAAATTTTATGTAGAAAAACTGGGGTTTGCAGGGATATGCTTAATTTTCTGATTTTTGATGATCCAAAACATACAGTGTGGGAGCTCGTTAGAACCGCCTTCCCATAATGTATGTTTTGATTGAAAATATTAAATGTATGTTTTGATTGAAAATATTAAAAAAAAATCAAAATTTTTCAAACGAAATTTTCAATTTTTGCTTTTGAAAAAAGTATATGTATATTACATGGCCATGTTTACGTAATAAATCTCCTATAGCATGTATATATAGACAATGCGGATAAATCAGGAAATGTGACTTTTATACGAGGGGGGTTCATAAAGTTCGAGGAAAAGTGCTGCCAAATTTGTAATTGTCTTCGGAAATTTACCGTCTCTGTGCATTTTGTAAATTAACATATAGTTAACATATGCACAAAATTTGAATAAAATCGGATGAAAATTAGGCATTAAATCACGTGCGTTTCTAAGGTAACAACAGTAAAACCGGCCCAACGTCACAACAACGTCATGCTACACGTATTCATGCCGCTGTTGGCTAGCTCTTTAGCATTTTCGGAATCAACCTTGCATACGGGCGTCTAATTGTCAGTTCTGTGTGTGTAATGCGGTAAATGTGCCGAAGCTACAATTCAATATGTTGTGTATTTCACGAATTCTACTCTTTTCTATCACGACGATCATTTTCGACAGTATGACGTATTTGACGTTACGCTGCGCGAGTCGACATGGACGCTTTTCTGGTCGTGTAGAACTCATGCTTACTACTTGTTGATTGCAGTTTTCTTAATTTTCTTGTTGCAATATGCGCTTTCTGCTCTAAGCAGTGTTTCTTTCATTTTTAGTCCGTTCCAAACACACAATTTATCGAATAACGTTGTTCCCTTCGCATTTTAGGCATACCCACCAAACAATATGGGTGCTTAACGCCCAAATGACGTCACACACTTATATGACGCAACGGGCTCATCGCAAACATATTGAACTTTGCTCATACAAAGTTTGGTGAAAAAAGCACGGTTAACTATCAAATGCAACCTCATCATTAAACATCGACTTTTTGCAAAAATGAACAAAAGTGGGCCGGTAATCGTGATGTACGGTTTCCATAGCAACCACTGTTAACATTGTGTTCATGCCAGAGCAGCAAAATTTGCTGTATACGTACAAATCATGTTGTTCTATATAACTGTATTAGTTTAATTCAGCTGATTTACAAAATAAGAATATGACGGCTCTTTTCCGCGAACTTTTTGAAACCCCCTCGTATTATTTTTGTTGTAATTATGACATTCTTGCATTTTTTCTGTACACAACTTAAAGGATCGATATGAATGAGATTTTGTCGATCGACTTTGCGGAAACACATCTTATAGATTTGGCCTAACATTGATTTTACAGGTGGAATAAGTTCCGGGAAGGTGCCCTGGTGAGAAAACTATGGTTTCAGTGTACAATTGGTTTCTGCACCAAGTTTGACTTCAATGCGACGTCATCAGAGGGGGCTCGGTGTCTAGACGTGAGTGAAGGACATTACGAAAACTCTACCATTCTGTATACAGTTTTTTGTCTATATTGTAACGATTGAAACTTTTCATTAGACTATTTTTGCTATTTTTTTTATTTTTTTTTTTTGTTTAAAACATAAATTGTTCGTACACGCTATATAACCGCGTAACACGTACCACCAATCTATGTTTGGATCACAAATACGAAAAGTAGCTGTATCCTTGTACTATACACTTGTACTATACAAAAGTGGAGATAATGGGCTATACACTTCACGGGCATGTTTCCTAATGTAGAGCTCTTTTGTTTAAGTCGAAAATAAAACTCAGGGGTATAAATATTGCTCATTGCGAAATATGTTAAACAATATGCTTACATGTATTGTTGATCACAGGAGGTTGAAATTAACAGGTATCGATTTTTAGCTCATCTGAGCCGAAGACTCACAGATGAGCTACTGGATAGGCAGGCACCCGGCGTCCATCCGTCCGTCATCGTGGTCGTCCACCATTTTCAAAGATATTCTTCTCTGAAACCGCTTGGCCAATCAAAGTAGAATTTTATATGAATTATCTATCGGAAGGTGGAACCAATATATACCTATATAAATAATCCAGGTCACATGACCCAGATGGCCGCTTTGCCCTTTAAAAACTCCGGAATTGGTGGACCGATTTCAAAAAAACTTGGCATGAAGCATTTATGACTCAAGTACAAAATGCGTATATAAATCATGACCATGTGATGACCTTGACCTATTTTATGGCAAGGTCAAGATAGGTCGCCTATGCATTTGAATAGGGAAAACTGTTAAAATGTCATTTAAAGGGAAAATGTTGCAGGACCGTTGGCGGTAGTTCTGTACTTTTCCGGGGGCAGGTTTCAATATCACTTTTGTTTTCTTTGCATTACATTTTTTTCAAGTTGTTAATGTTTGGCAGGGTATTTGATACGACTCTTAGCAAGTTTTGCATGTACGTTCTGAACGTCATACCGAAATCATTATTTTTCGGACCCAAGTTTTAGACCGAATTTCGTTTATATAATGAGAATGATAACATGCATCCTTTCATGTCTGTTTCGCCTTTCTTAGATTTACATCTTTCTATTGCAATTGGATGTGTTACTTCAAAACATATGACAAACGCGATGACTTTGATTTGGATGGCGACGTGCTTCTTATGGTGTATACTTATTAGGTTCACTAGAGTCTGCAATCATGTTGCGGACTTCAACGCACGAAATAAAAATGTTTAACAGCTAAACTTCTCCAGCAGGGCAATCGCTATCATAAACTTCGAAATACATTTTCTAAATTTTATTACATACACTATGGATTGATTTCCAAATTCAATGTTGAGTTAAAGACGCTTTTATGTGAGGGCCTTTCGAAACCTGATTTTTTTTGTTGACTTGGTTAATAGATTTAAGATATTAATGGGAAATAATGATTTTACTTGTCAGTTTATAAAAAATCATTTTAAGTTACAAACGTATTGGATATCACTTAAATGTTATGATTCTATGCTGGTCCGACTTCAAACTATTAATTTTAGTTGGTTGGGCCCGGAGATTCTTGTCTGCTACTTTGACATCCGTTGTTCAACTGGTGTTTTTCTTTTGCTTTGGATTTTCAGTAATTTATTGGCCGCCAAGGGATCTCCATAGTCGGGCAGCTTACTGAATCTGAGTCATCATCGCGATTACCATGATTTTATTTTTGTTTATCCTTGAAGATTCAATAGCTACATGTATATATCGATTCACCACGAGGACCAATCAACTAACTTTATGTTGTGAACCTCTGCAGAAGTTGAGGAAGAGGTTATGACCATTTAAACTAGTTTAAGCCCGCCAGTTAATGAATAGTACTGATCGTTCCAAGGCGATATTTCTCTTGTGGTTTGTATTGTTTTATGTCTTGGTGTTGAATTTTTTAGCTGTTTGCACCTTATGTGAGTTTTCATATTTTTAGTTAGGTTTGGGTGATTGAGTGGCTACCTGTTGGTAAATAGCTGCTCACTCTGCTTACTATATGGTTTCTTAGTATAAGTACCTTATTGTCAATTAAGTTTTTCCCTCCTCAGTTTTTGAGTGGGATTTTCTTTCTGATTTCGCCATTTCCTGATCATTGCCTACTTGTACCTTTCCAGATGGAGATGCATAAAATTCTGAAGCAACGATGCAAGCTCAATATTTAGTTATTATGGAGTTTTCCGTACATGACATATTATTTTCTCCGTAGCACAAATGCAAAAGGTGTGCACTTTCATAAATTTGAATGTACATGTAGCTAGGCCAATAGAAATTAGATTTTATCTTTTTGTCTCAAAAGGGCTGT
Organism: Rugalucina vietnamica; assembly: GCA_964017185.1. NCBI lineage: Eukaryota > Metazoa > Mollusca > Bivalvia > Lucinida > Lucinidae > Rugalucina > Rugalucina vietnamica. The sequence continues at coordinate 11,293,006 of OZ024885.1, forward strand.
AAGTGTACCCTATTGTTTTTCCATGAGTATAGACTGTATAAAGATCCATTCCCTTATTTTGAATGATTCTTATCATAATTATGTTATTGTAAAAATAAAATTGCAGAATTGTTCGGGTGTCAAACGACGAAAGAGGGAAGTTATCAATGACACCGCCTCACATCCAAGAGAGGTCTTGTACACATCAGTGATTTATGAAGGTAAGGAAGCGATAGTGATTGTGATGTAAATACTTAGAGAAATGAGTTAGCTAACAAAATATGAAATTATTGGAAATGGCAATATATTTTTATTATACAAAGAAGGCCGGCATAGTCGTTCTCTAGTAAATGCTACAAATGCATCGAATACAATCAAAATTATATAGTATACTACTTACATAGAAACGGATGTGAAAACGAAATTCGACGTAAGCAGAGATCGAGGCAAATTACATCTAGCTTTTTTTACCTAGACGTAGCGCAAACACTATTTCTATTATTATGTACGATTCCAGGGTGATTTATTGGTTATGCTTTTGCAGAACCGGAAGCAGATACAGACGGGGATTGCCCTCATGGCAACTTGGATGTCAGCATTGCTATAGCAACTGTCACAATCCTCGTGGCGTTATTGTGTGTGGCCGTCATATGTGTCATTGTTGTGTTTGTGAAACTACCGAGGGCCGGAAAGCGATGCGAAAAAGAAAGAAAGATGCGCACAAAATAAAGTGTTGTAAAATAAAGAAGTTACAATACAACCTGACGATTGACTGAATAAACATAAAGGGGCTTCGCCACGCACTATTTATTTTGCTGATAAATAAGCCTATAATTTTAAGGCATTTAGAATTATAGATGGAAAGCTACTAAAACGCAAAATAAATGTGGTGGTATCCATGCTTTTTTAACTTATCGATTTTCAAAAATGAGAAAAATGTACTTTTTGAGCTATTTCTAATTTCAATATTTTTACGGAATAGATCTAAAGTATGTCAACGGGAATGTATTAAAAACTGTAATGTTCTAAACAAATGCTTGCCAAATGACAAAATTGAAGTAAACCCAAATACATGCATTCTAATCAAATCAAAAATAAATTTTCAAAGCATGTGATGTATAGATGTTTAGATTTGACAATTTCCAACTGTTGATACCATAATCATTAAATTCTAATAAATATTAGATGAGACATGAGGCCCAAAATACCACTTGCCGTACATCGCGATCATGTAATCCAGACAAATAGTATGCTGTAGTTGATAGTATTACGCTTTTTAAGCAATATAAATCATTTTTTTCCTTTTGATACCTATAAAAGTTGAGTCAAAAGAGGCCGTCTAGAAGTAGAAGTTCAAGCTTTTAGCTTTTTTTTTCATTTGATACTATTTTTTTTTTTTTTTCAAATAAAACAAAAAACAAAGTAAGCAATTTCGATTCATTTTTTCTGTCTTTTTGCTTCCTCCATTGATGAAATATGCAAAGTTATCTCGTATGATTCACAATATATGTAATTTATCCATATAAGATCATATAAATGCCAATTCTGTCAAATATCGAAAACTTGTTTTTAGCTCATTACAGTTGTCTTAACTGACATCGAGACCCCTGTATACGCTGTATAGAGCCGCAGTGGCTTGACTTTTTTAAAGACAAAAAGGATAAGGTGGTCTTTCAAATATTCAATAAAATTAAATAAAAAGCGCAAACGGCGATTTATTCTTTTATTTTTTTTCGTTTTTCCATTTTTTTGCACCAGCTATACTAACTATAAAAATAACTTCGTTGCTTTATTGCTTATTACATAAAAATAGCTTTTTCGAAATGTTAAACCTATAAAGGAAACAAAATTATATCAAAATCATGTAAAATATTTACTGGGCCAATCTAAATGTCCAAATAAGTGAAGTAACCATGAAGTCAGTAACTTCCGTGAATTTGGAAGTAAATAATCTTCAAAACATTCACGTTTTGTTTACCATTAAAGATTGAAGATAACAAAAGACTGGAAAGAAATCAAGTTGTCTCTTACGTAATCATTGCAATGAATTAATAATCAGATCGAGTCAGAGAACTATTTTGCCAAGTAAATTCGATTTTTCGTTTTCGGTTAAACAAAATCATCATTTAAAACTCTTCTACTGTTGCATTTTACTCCGCATTGTCTATTACATGCACCTGTCGAAAACCGCAATGAGTAAACAATGTTCTAAAGTGTGTGAAAGCCTTTATAATGCCAATCTTATAGACAAAATGACATTGTGGCCAAAGACGTGGGTAATGTATGTAGTAATGTATTAATGTGAGTCCTGGTTTTTGATTCATCAGGATGTTTATCATGATTTATTTGTTTGTTCTTGATGATTCATTGACTAGTTAGAGATTCACCACGAGGACCGAATAACTAACTAAATGTTATGAACCACTGCAGAAGCTGAGGGTGAGGTTATGGCCATGTAAAACCGGTTTAAGCCCGCCAGTAACTTTGTGTTACTGATCGTTCCAAGTCGATACTTCTGTGGTGGTTCTTTTTGTTTTATGTTTTGTTGTATAAAAAAATTTTGTGCTGTTGGCGCCTTATGTGTGTTTTCATATTTTTAGTTAAGTTAAGGTAACTGAGTGGCCACCTATTGGGAAAATAGCTGCTCATCCGGATTACGATACGTTTCATGGTATAAGTACCTGATTGTTAGTTTGTTTTTTTCCCACCTCGGTTTTTGGAGTGGGAATCTTTTTCTGATTGCGCCTTTTCCTGATCTTTGCCTACTTGTACCTTTCCATCGCATTTTCATTTTATTCACAATTTCGTATGACATAAGATTGGTAAGATGTTTTCTTACATCAACAAGGTACCAATATTTCAAGATCAGAGATTTTTTTTCGCAATGTCAATTCGAGTTTTCGTTTGCAATAACTATAATTATAATTGAAACTTTGTTTTGCTGTTGTATCATACACTCCGCTGCTTTTTTGCTTCTAATGTTATAAGAGCTTCTTCAAAATGTACCTGAATACTTAACAATACACCAAAAGCATGTGAAAATGGAGAGCACCCAAGCGTTGTGGTAGAACATCAGAAAAAATGCCCCTGAAATGTATACCCCCTGATACCTCACTTTTCTATAGTAAAACTGGGGTTTGTAGGGGTATACCTATTTTTCTTATTTTTTGTTCCAAAACATAGATTGTGGGTACTTCTTAGAACCGTCTCGGCAAAATTATAAAAATATAAAAAAAAAAAAACCCAATGAAATTTTCAATTTTTTGCTTTTAAAATATTCTCTGTATATTGCATGGGCAAGTTTTCGTAATTACATCAGAGTCCAAATCGAGAGGTCCTGGGTTCGATCCCCACTGGCGGCATCGTGATGTTTCCTTGAGCAAGGAACATTAACACCTCAGAGTACTGGCTAATAGGAAAGAAGCGTTGGCTCCGTCCCGACATAAATGAATCATTGAGGACTGGGACGTTAAACCTCAAACAATAAACGCAATTGTGTGAAATACCTTATAGGGCCAATCTTATGAACCTATTATGACCATCTAAGCAGAAACATGTGAAATAAGACTAGACCCCATGATATTGATTGTTTGTGAGCCTTGAAAATAGTAGTATACTTTTCATAGCATTAAGTTTTTGTTCACAATTATGATATGAGCCGCGTCATGAGAAGAGCGGATTTTTGTCTAGGTGAAAACAAATAAAGCGGATCACCTCTGCAATAGCTGTACAGCTGATGAACGCCTTTGTTTTCACAATACAGAAAGTACAAGCCCACTTCATCTTAAATCCGAAATTCTAAGGTTGTAGCCTGCTCCTGTGACTGAATAGTTTGGTTTGTGTCGGACTTAGTCAACAGCCAATTATCCCCAGTCACAGCTCATATAACATAAGATTGGCAACAATAAGTATTTTTGAACAAGATGTACAATAAATGAAAGATTTGATGAACTAACTGATTTATAATGCTCATTTGATATTTTACCATACTGTTTATGGAAAATAGGCAAAAGGGTTATTATTGTTTCAAACCTCGCACTTGAGAACCTATATTCGTGTAAGAGATTTTACCCTGAGTTGCGCTTCAATCACCTTATCTTTTTCTGTACTTGCGATTCGTTTATTTGTTCTGTCTTTTACATAATCAATAAAGTGTGTACGCTTTGTGTTGTATTGTTTTTATTCTATTTACAAAGAGTGTAAAACGCGTTCGCTGGTAAAACAGCATCAAAGTTGTTGTCCGGTGCAAAGTTGCAAAGATTCGAAATCACAACAAACTTGACATGTCAATTTCCTTACTTTTCTATATACATGTAAGATTATGTGACATTCACGAAGTATAACTGATAAAAACTGTTTTGATATAAACAAAAATTTTGTAAATAAAGTATACTAGTCAAAAAGGTTAGGGATCAAACTTTTCGAGATACATGTTTGGACCAATCGATAATAAATCAAGTCTTGATCTACACGGTAGATGAACAGTTTTAAAACAGGATGGTACCAGGACTTATCAGGAGACAAATACTGATTTAATGTATGTTGTTAATTCTCACTTAAATGAATTGCCTGTCAAGTTTTCTGTTTGTGTCAATGAAGGCCAAGACAATTTTCCAATGGTGTACGCTGGTTTAAAAAAAAGACCGTACAAAGCTAGATTTATTGCAATTTTTACATGTATCTCTTGTACTACTTCTTAACTTTCTAAATCATTAACTTCCTGTCTACTGCTATAAAATCTAATGACATGAAAAATGTACGACGGTGTATGGAACTTGGTTTTGGTCACTAAAAATTCAAGATAGGTTCCGTAATTTGCAATGTAGAAGGTTCCCTTCGACTAGCAAGTCCAACTACTTTTTTATCTATTTTATATACCACGTTGCTGCATAATCTGATATTGAAGAAAATCTTCTGGATATGATACAGTGGAGTTTCAAAAGAGCATTACAAAACTATGGTTCACTTTATTTGGCAAAAAATGACAGGAAGGCTTTTTATATATCCTCTTACCAAAGTCGATAAACATTTTGGTCATATTAGTATGTATGCGACGCCTTATCGTATCTCATGGATAACATTTGGTTTGAAAACAAGTTATTCAGACAAAATGTTGAAATTCCGATGGGTACAAATTGCGCCCCTCTAGTAGCTAGTTTATTTTTTTACTGCTACGAAAGAGATGTCATTGATTTCCTTAACTATGGCAATTAAGCTGGAGGTACCTCGATTACCTTTTGAACATTGACAACCCTTATTTTGAAGGTATGGTCAAGGAAATGTATCCATCTGAACTACTGGTGTTTTTCTTTTGCTCCGGAGTTAGTAGGTTATTCGGCATCGGTTCTCCATCGTCGGGCAGCTTACTCAATCTGTGAGTCCTTGTTTTTGACCCATCAGGATGTTTATCATGATTTATTTGTTTGTTCTTGATGATTCATTGACTAGTTAGAGATTCACCACGAGGACCGATGAACTTACTAAATGTTATGAACCACTGCAGAAGCTGAGGATGAGGTTAGGATCCTGTAAAACCGGTTTAAGCCCGCCAGTAACTTTGTGTTACTGATCATTCCAAGGCGATACTTCTGTGGTGGTTCTTTTTGTTTTATGTCTTGGTGTTTAAAATTTTTTGTGCTGTTGGCGCCTTATGTATGTTTTCATATTTTTAATTAGGTTAAAGGTTAAGGTAACTGAGTGGCCACCTATTGGGAAAATAGCTGCTCATTCGGATTACGATATGTGTCATGGTATAAGTGCCTGATTGTTAGTTTGGTTTTTTCCCACCTCGGTTTTTGGAGTGGGAATCTCTTTCTGATTGCGCCTTTTCCTGATCTTTGCCTACTTGTACCTTACTATAGTGATGGATTTTATTTATCATTTTTTATTCAATCGATGTGTAATATCAGGCGCATCACTCACAAACTAAATAAAGCTCGAAAGGCACTATGAAAATATGTGAATTATTCGCCTGAGTTTACACATCGACAAAATCAACATCAATAATAATTCCAACTTTGTCTCATGACTCTCCATTTGTCGATATTGGTATATTTTTATAGCAGACGAAGGAAAAGCTGATCTTTATTAGACAACCATCTTGAAAAGTCCAACGCATATAACTCACTTCTCGCAATTAATAGAAAGTATAACTGGTTTGCTATGGCAGTCTGCAAAAGCGGGAACTTTAAAACATCTCCCCTTCGTTCAACATTTTTCATTTTGGAGAAAAAATCGCCGTCTGGATTGAGAGAATGACGTGTCAATTTAGAAGTTGGGCTCGAGTTATTAGAAATTCAAACGTGTCAACACACAACTAGAAGATTAAAGCACTTCCCATACGATGCTCTGTTTTAAGGAATAGTTCATGAAATATCTAAATATTCATTTCGACGCATTTTAATCGAATTCATTCATTGTTTTTATGGTGTTTAGATAAGGTGACGTCAGCGTTTTTTCGAAGAAACGTTACGTAATAACGTAATATCGCGCCATTTTAAAACGATCACCGAGAATTCTTACGCATTGCTTTTATCGAAGTATAAAATGCTACATGTAGGCAATTATCAGGAAAAGGCGCAATCGGAATGAAATTCACACACCAAAAAACGAGGTAGGAAAAAACTTAATTGGCAATTAGGTACTAATATATACTTAGAAAACATATAGTAAACCGAATAAGTAGCTATTTCCCAATAGGTTGTCACTCAGTAACCCGAACTTAACTAAAGCTATCATAAAGTACATAATGTTCAAACAGAACTAGAATCGACTCCAACACACAAAATAAGTAGAATCTTAATAGAAGTATCGCCTTGGAACGATCAGTAATACAAAATTACTGAGGGGCTTAAATCAATTTAAAAGAGCTCTTACTTCACCCTCATCTTCTGCAGTGGTTCACAACATTTAGTTGTTAGTTGTTCGGTGCTCCTGGTGAATCTATAACTTGTCAATGAATCATAAGGGACAAACAAATAAATCATGATGACCACATTGATTAATCAAAAACGAGGACTCACAGATTCTGTAAGCAACCCGACGATGGAGATCCCTCGGTGCCGAATAACTTACTGAAACCCGGAGCAAAAGAAAAACATCAGTTGAACCCCGGTGGGCCAAACAACAGACAAAATCTCCGGCCGCAACCAACTTAAATGAAAAACAGGGTCATCACAGAGTCTGGCGCCAGACCGACCGGCGTGCAGTTAAAGCAAGCAGCATAGTTAGCAACCATGATTGTGTTAAAAACTAAGCATGCGTACTGTCGCATAACATTTTAGTTACATGTATATCCTATACGACTGTAACGTGTAATGTTTTTTCTGAACTGAAAAGAAAAACACATTCCTTCCTAAAAGTTTCTTTAATTTGTAAACAAAGTCACCATACAATTCTGGTTCTGAAAGGCCCTCTCGTTAAAGGGTTTTCAGCCCAACATTTAATTTGTAAATCAATTCAAATTCAAACCGAAAAAAATTAGAAAGTTTTTTTTTTTTTTTTTTTTTCGAAATTTATGATACTTGCTGGAGAAAATTGGCTGTTAAACTTTTATTTCGTTCATTGAAGTTCGCAACATGATTGCAGACTCTAGCAAACCTATTCAGTTGCGAAATGTTCACACCATGTGAAGCGCGGCGAGCAACGTAACCATCCAAAAACGGAAAGTTTACTCTATCAAAATCAAAGTCATCGCGGTTATCATAAATTTTAGAAGAAACACCTTCTTTGGCAATATAGAGATGTAAGTGTAAATGTGTGAAAAACGAGGACTCACAGATTCAGTAAGCTGCCCGAGATGGAGATTCATGTCGCCGAATAACTAACTGAAAACCGGAGCAAAAGGAAATCACCAGTTAAGCACCGGAGGGACAAGCACCAGACAAGAAGCTCCGTTCCCAACCAACTAAAATAAATTGCTTTATTTAAAATCATTCTTACAACCAATCAGAATGTAAGAAATTAGTAAGGTTGGAAGTATAGTTGAATGAAGGCAATACCGATACCGCAGCACCCTTTTTTCATTTACATCTTTTAATCTTCTAAGATTTATGATAAGCGCGATGGTTTTGGATGGTGGAGTTCCTCGTCGTGCGTCTTATGATGTATACATTTCTCAACATTTTAGGTTTGATATAGTCTGCAATCATGTTTCCGACATCAATGCACAAAATAAACATTTAACGGCCAAACTTCTCCAGCAGAGCTTTCGGTATCATAAACTTCGATAAACATCTTCTAACTTTTATCGCAGACACTATGAATTGATTTCCACATTTAATGTTGGGTTAAAACCCTATTTCCCTGTCAATTGAGTGTCATTAGGTAGGGGACAGGGCTCTAGAAAATCTAGTGGCAGACAAAGACTCTAAATACAGGTAGGGGCCAAAAACAGGATAATTCAATATTGATTGCGGAGGGAGCCAATTTTATTGCACAGGTTATCATGGACCATAAAACAAATAAACAGTGGAACTACAGGTATTATCCATTAGAGACCACTTTATTATCCCTGCAGAGATGTGATTATCACCTCTTGATCTAAGGATCAGAAGGGTTTATTAACCGAATTAACAATGGTACCAATATAGTCTGTAAAGATGCTTTTACGTGAGGGCATTTCGGATCCAGAATTTTATAATTAGTGACATTGTTGAGAAAGTTATAGGAAGGAATGGTTTTAATTTTCAGGTTAGAAAAGACTCATTTTAAATTAAACAAATTGTATGATAAAACTTAAATGGGATGCGACAGTCTGCATGCCAAGCTTTTTACCCAATCATGCATGGTTGATAACTATGCTTCTTTCTTAAATTGCACGCCGGTGGTTCTGGCGTCAAACTCTTATGGTGGCCCCGACGTAAAGCTATTCACAGCAGTTGCTGTTTGTCTGTTACTTGTTCCACCGGGCTTTAACTGGTGTTCTTCTTCAGCGCCAGATTTTCAAAAAATGTTGTTTGGAGACCATGAACGCACGAACGACCTTGGGTATTTGCATGGCTGTCTGACCCCGTTTGAGCATGTGTCTTTGATTCAGATTTCCCTTGTGTTAATGTTTAAAATTGTAGTATACTTATCTTGGTATCGTCTTCGGTTTATGTAAGGTCACTGATGAGGGTTCAGTACCCGAAACTGCGCAATATGGCCCAAACTACATCCATTTGAACGTTTTCACTGCTTCCAAAGAATCAAGCGTTTATATTATATTTCCTCTTACTGCAGCTGGCAGTGTCCCATGTGGCGGCCCTTAAAAGTCTTCCGTACATCATCCATAGTGTGTTGTGGAAACCAACAATATTTATAATTTAGAACAGTGGAAACATTATTTATGTATAGTATTATGCAGATGTTTATTTTTAGTTTAATGTTAAGTGACGTCAACGCCATAAAGGTCTTAATGACGTTGACGTCGCGAAGTCATTATGACGTTAATTACAAAGTAAATGAAAAGAAAATCAGCTTAAGAAAAACAGAGATGAACCAAAACTACTATTTGCAAGACTATTGAGGAATAATCCACAGGACATTACTATTAGGAGATCAGGAACTTATAATTTTACTAATTGCATCAGAGTTTGAAGGAAAAATACAGAATAATTAACAATAAATTTATAATGTGTCAAAGAAATATATAGAGTTAAAACTGTGTTTTATATGAAGTTAGCCACATTTTGGCAACGGAACTTATAAACTAAGAGGGACCTACAGTCAAAAGATCAAGATGTCAGCTTTCCTATATATGAAAAGAAACAAGACTCTATGCAGGAATCTTCTGGAGAGGGAAACAGCAAAGGGACGTGACTTGATGGATCACGAGCTCAGGGAAGTAGACATTACAGCATTTTCTCATAAAGTAACAACTTGTATCAAAAGAATAAATTAATTCATAGGAAAACTTGATCACTGTGATAAAATAATGTCATTTGAGGGTATGGACGATCATGTCAGTTAATATGCTCGGACAGCTCAGTTATTGAGGCAGCTCTCCGTTGCGGTGACCTGGAATGCTTTCAACAGACCCTGCCGGATATGCTTTCGCCTACTACCCAAACATTTTCTCCACATAGTTTAACAGATGATAGAATTACTCCATTTTCTAACCAATGTTTATTATATTTGGTCTCATTTAGATAAAAAAAAAGTACAAGTAGGCAAAGATCAGGAAAAGGCGCAATCAGAAAAAGACTCCCACTCCAAATTCCAAGGTGGGAAAAAAACAAACTAACAATCAGGTACTTATACCATGAAAACATTTCGTAAGCCGAATGAGCAGCTATTTTCCCAATAGGTGGCCACTCAGTTACCTTAACTTACTTAAAAATATGCAAACATACATAAGGCGCCAACAGCACAAAAATATTTTAAACACCGAGACATAAAACAAAAAGAACCACCACAGAAGTATCGACTTTGAACGATCAGTAACACAAAGTTACTGGCGGGTTTAAATCGACTTTACACGGCCGTAACCTCACCCTCAGCTTCTGTAGTGGTTCAGAACATTTAGTTAGTTCTTCGGTCCTCGTGGTGAATCTCTAACTAGTAAATGAATCATCAAGAACAAACAAATAAATCATGATAAACATCCTGATGAATCAAAAACCAGGACTCACAGATTCAGTAAGCTGCCCGACGATGAAGATCCCTGGGCGCCAAATAACTTACTAACTCCGGAGCTAAAGAAAAACATCAGTTGGACCCCGGTGGGCCAAGCAACAGACAAGTCTTTGTATCGACTACCCTGTTGAAAGTTGCAAAATTTCAGTTATTCTCTTTGGCTCCATGTTGCCAAATCTAAAGGGTCACTGACGAGACTTTAATAGTCGAAGCCGCGGTATGGCCCATCCCCTTTCTCATTAATATGTTCACTGCTCTTAAAGGATCTCTAATTTTTAATTTTATTAGCTATTACTGCAGCTGGTGTTGTGCCGTGTGGCGGCCCTAACAAAATCTCCCCGTACATCATCCATAGTGCAGGTTATATTTTCCTTTTGGCCCTTTAAAATCAGAGAGGATATTCTGAGAAATCAGACATTTATTATCGGTTATGTTCATTTTCTAACCAATGTTTATTATATTTGGTCTCATTTAGATAATACTAGTCTTTGTATCGACTACCCTGTTGAAAGTTGCAAAATTTCAGTTATTCTTGTTGGCTCCATGTTGTCAAATATAAAGGGTCACTGACGAGACTTTAATAGTCGAAACCGCGGTATGGCCCATCCCCTTTCTCATTAATATGTTCACTGCTCTTAAAGGATCTCAGTTTTAATTTTATTATCCATAACAAAATCAGATTCAGCAGCTCATTTTTGGTCAACATTCAAATTTCCAATCTAGCTCTATAAAACTGTTCAGATTTTATAAATTATTTTGGCCTCTGAGATTAGTTAGAATATTGAGAGTAATAAAATTGTACGTTTAGAGCCATATCCATCTTCTAATCAGTGTTTAATTATTTGACCCCGTTAAAGTATGTGTCTTGGATCTAGACTTACCTTGTGTAAATGTTTGAAATTGCAGTATACTTATCTGGGTATCGTCTCCGGTTATAAAGGGTCACTGATAAGGGTTCATTTCCCGAAATATGCGCAATATGATCCTTTCTACACCCTTTTGAACGATTTCACTGCTTTCAAATGATCAAGCTATTATATCTTATTTCCATTGACAAAATATGGTTATTCATAGAACCTAACCAAGGCAGGGAGTATTTATTGGACAGAACAGTACGTGTATTCGAGTACAGTAACAACTGAACAAGTCATTGCAAGACATTACCTGGCCTTCATTGCAAATTCATGCCGATGCACTAAACTGATTTGTATCCAATAGTAACAATTTACAATTTTCAGGAGAAATACTTGATATTTTTTTTTTACTTTTAGCTCAAAACAGATTGATGTTATAATTTAGAACCCCCTTACCTATGCGGTTCTAACGAGTACACTTAAAAATCTATTTCCATGTCTATTGAGGGTCATTAGATAAGGGATAGGGCATTAGAAAACCTAGTGCCCTGACAATGACTCAGAATACAGGTAGGGCCAAAACAGGAAAAAATCAATATTGATTGTAGAGGGAGGCAGTTTTATTGCACACGTTAACAGGGACCATAAAATCAATAAACAAAGGAACTGCAGGAATTATCCTTTAGGGGCCTCTTTATGACTGCCCCTGATCGCATTGCTTTTTTTGTTTGCTGTCGTTACTTATTCAAGTTATTGACAAATCAATACAGCATGCTTATGATAATATACATCAAATTGCATGATAATGTTCACTGGACAGCTTTGGTACTTGGATTGTGTTATTATCTGCATAATAATTCAATTCTGATCACTGAGTAATGGCCACGTTTTTTAGGTAGCAAACCTTTATTTCAGCTAGGTGGGAAACAAATTTGATAATAGAAGGGGTTGGGCCTCGATTCTTTTTTCTAAATTGGTTTTGTTGATTTTAATACAGTAAATTGTTGTTTCTGTGTGACTGGGGGTGTTTAAAAACCAATAAATAGCATTTTCGTGTTACTCTAAATACTAAATGTGGTTGTCCGGCTCAAATACGAAAGTGCGACTGAGCCAGGAAATGGCTCGAACTTCAAGCTTCATTTTAATGTGCAAACAATGAGAGCTGGTTACTGGAAAAAGTAGGTGGCTGATAGCTATTTACTTCTTGTTTGATGTTTTCTGCAAAATTCTGCTCAAAATTGAACAGGTTGCTTGTGCAGAATGGCTGTGAGTGTCGTCCGACTTCGAACATTTTGTCGTTGAAATTGTCGTCGAAAAGCCGGTGTTGGACGAGATTTCCATGCTTCTGAATTTCTTATGGTATATCAATACCAGTATTTTATTTCTCTAAAAAACCTAAAAACATCCTAAATCCTGTAAATCCTGATAGAGAGTAAAGAGAATTGGCTTTTAATTATCCACACAGGTTGCGACGAGGGTCTATCTCAACGCGCCCCAGTCGGGCTCTGGAGTCTACAAAAATAGTGGTTTGCTACCTTAGGTCAATAGCAATAGCCTTAGTTCAACTCCTACTGCTTAGGATACAGATGTAACTGCAATAAAGTGTTATAACTACAACTGCACTCTGTTTGTTTTCATTTTAACATTTATTAGCCGGATCATTTACAGGCTTTGGTGATCTGAATCTGAAATTTCAATTTACTTTGGCTATTTGTAATATTTATAGGAAGTTCAAATTTCACGTTCAGCTGAGTTGAGCGTGACAAAAAAGTTCTTATTGCTTCCAAAGGATCAAGCCTTTATATTTTATTTGCTATTACTGCTGCTGTTGTTGTGCCGTGTGGCGGCCGTAAAAAGTCTCCCCATACATTATCCATAGCGCAGATTATATTTTTATTTAAGTCCTTTGCGATCAGTAAAGATATTTAGAGTGTTCAAAACATTCAAGTTTAAAAACATACTTCTAAGCAATGTTTAAATTATTTGACCCCGTGTAGGAATGTGTCTTTGATTTAGACTTCTAGTATAAATTTCGAAATTACAGTACAAATGTCTGGCTTTCGTCGCCGGTTTTGAAAGGGCTACTGATGAGGGTTCATTACCCGAAATTGCGCAATATAGTCCATACTATCTCCCTTTGAATGTTCTTATTGCCTCCAAAGGATCAAACCTTTGTATTTTTATTTATAACCTCGGGACCAGTTACCGATCATTGCCTTCTTATCATCATTTCAGATGCGCGCTCCGCCTTTATCATCGTTTCAGATGCCCGCTCCGCCTGGTGTAGTCAGAACTAAGTCTCATGTACACGTACCTAAAAAGGCATTATGAAAACGTGTCCATGCAACATGATACAGAGATTTTTTCAGAAGCAAAAAATGAATATTTTATTGGGAAAAAAATGATAGCCTTTGTATCTTTGCTCAAGACATACATTAAGGCGGTTCTAACAAATACCCACAATGTAGGGAAGTGGGAACTAAATGAGTAGGCTTATATAAAAACCCAGCTCTCGTGACTACACTAATATAATAAACATACTGCAGTTATGCTTATAGCATTTATAGCAAAGAGAGTGCAGTTGTGTAGCAGAAATGGTTTTATTTGCATTAATTTCTGCGTTGCATTTTTAGGTTTGTTCAGTATAGTCAAGATAATGAACTCGTACTGTACTTGCATGGTTGTTTCCCTTGACTGTTTTAAATAGATTTAAATTCTAAAAAGTTATTTCATGCAAAATCAATTTTCCTACGCTACTTATTTTAAATAAAAATAAAATAACAATAAAAAATATTATTATTTAATATGCAGAATTGCTTGTTAACCATTTATTTATTTATTTGTCCATTATGCTGGATGAATATGATTTTATTTTAGTTAGCATCATTTACCGAAAATAATAGCTGGCAGATATAAACTGGAGATTCGTTAATCAAAGAAGGCAACCATTGCATACATAAAAAGGGGCTAAAACACGTTCTGATAGAGATCGTCGCTTATCTCCCTTTAGGTATAATGTATACCAATATAAACATCATTGTTTTGATGATGCAGAAATTGGTCTACAATCTCATTTAAATATGACATGGTCCCAACAGACACATTTTCGTTGGAAAATGATGGTTTGGTATACATTCATTAAGTATGACATATTTACGCGCTCATTAAAGAAATATATTTAAAGTTAGCCTCATTTAAAGTTTACTTTCAAAGTTAGAAAAGTCAGTTTGAAGTATTGAATTAAATTTTCACTTGGTTTCAAAAACGGTTAGTAAGACTCGGAATAGCTGTGCAGGTTTAGAGTTAAATTTATAGCTTTCGGTTGCTATTTAATAAGCATTCCTTTTCTGATTAACTGCAAAGGTTTGGTAAAGGCAAAATCCTTTGGTTATTTAATGACCATCTTTCTGAGGGAATTTGTATATAAGTCTTGGGATAGATGTGAAAGTATCCGAATTTAATCAATATCCTTCGGTTGCTGTTTAAAGAGCATTCTCTTTCTGAAATATAGTGAACTGGATTCAATACAAACCAGAGTAGATGTGTTTATTTGATGCAGTTGAGTTGGGTAGTAAATGGAATGTTCTCCTGTCCGGGATACTGGTAGCCAATAGGGTGGTAACAGCCTTTATAGCTTGGGTGCTAGGTGTTACTCACCGTGCTTGGTACCTAGTAGTGGGGTGACATTGGTTGTCACTTTGGAGTGATTGTAGTAAAGATTTTAGCATTGGCTTAAATACGCACAGATAGTTTTGGTTTCTCGTAAGAATTATTGAAAGTAATTGAATCATATTTGTACTTGAAATAGAAATTAACAACTTGTTCTATTTTCAGTCTGCCTATAAGACAAATATCTTGCCTCCGCCTCATCTGACTGAACGCAATCTGAAGTCAGCCTTACAGTCAAGCATAAGAATATAAAGTGTAACCCTAACTAAATAAATGTTTTAAGTTGTTTCATCTTGTGTCTCATTTACCCTTAACAAATGCTCTGAACTCACATCCAGTATACGGATCTAAGGGGTACGTAACCGCCCCGGCGTGGGTAATCATTTCACACGTTGTCAGACCGATGTGTCAGTCAGCCTGTGTCTTGAATTTACTAGTGCATATATGCACTTTCGGATTATGCAGATGCATGCTTCGGGCTTGTGATGTTGTGTCACAAGTGGTGAAGTGTGTATCAGCTATATGTGGGCAGGACGGAAAGGGTCCGCTGTCCACGGCTCGGCCTCTCCGGTTACAGTTGTAGTTATAACACTTTATTGCAGTTACATCTGTATCCTAAGCAGTAGGAGTTCAACTAAGGCTATTGCAATTGACCTAAGGTAGCAAACCGCTATTTCTTTAGGCTCCAGAGCCCAACTGGGACGCGTTGAGATAGACCCTCGTCGCAACCAGTGTGTATAATAAAAGCCAATTCTCTTTACTCTATATCAGGATTTACAGGATTTAGGATGTTTTTAGGTTTTTAAGAGAAATAAAATACTGATATTGATATACCATAAGAAATTCACCAGCATGGAAATCTCGTCCGACAATTTCAACGACAAAATGTTCGAAGTCGAACGACACTCACAGCCATTCTGCACAAGCAACCTGTTCAATTTTAGCAGAATTTTGCAGAAAACATCAAACAAGAAGTAAATAGCTATCAGCCACCTACTTTTTCCAGTAACCAGCTCTCATTGTTTGCACAGTAAAATGAAGCTTGAAGTTCGAGCCATTTCCTGGTTCAACCGCACTTTCGTATTTGAGCCGGACAACCACATTTAGTTTTTGAGTAACAAGAAATGCTATTTATAGGTTTTCAAACACGCCCAGTCACACAGAAACAACAGTTTACTGTATTAAAATCAACAAAACCAATATAGAGATAAGAATCAAGGCCCAACCCCTTATATTATCAAATTTGTTTCCCACCTAGCTGAAATAAAGGTTTGCTACCTAAAAACGTGGCCATTACTCAGTGATCAGAATTGAATTATTATGCAGATAATAACATAATCCAAGTACCAAAGCTGTCCAGTGAACATTATCATGCAATTTGATGTACATTATCATAATCATGCTGTATTGATTTGTCAATGACTTGAATAAGTAACGACAGCAAACAAAAAGAGCAATGTAGTCAGGGGCAGTCATAAAGAGGCCCCTAAAGGAAAATAACTGTAGTTCCATTGTTTATTGTTTTTATGGTCCCTGTTAACATGTGCAATAAAACTGCCTCCCTCTACAATCAATATTGATTTTTCCTGTTTTGGCCCCTACCTGTATTCTGAGTCATTGTCAGGGAACAAGGTTTTCTAATGCCCTATCCCTTATCTAACGACCCTCAATAGACATGGAAATAGATCTTTAAGGGTACTCGTTAGAACCGCCTAGGTTAGAACCGCCTAGGTAAGGGGGTTCTAAATTGTAAAATCAATCTGTTTTGAGCTAAAATAAAAAAAAATATCAAGTATTTCTCCTGAAAATTGTAAACTGTTACTATTGGATACAAATCAGTTTAGTGCATCGGCATAAATTTGTAATGAAGGCCAGTTAATGTCTTGCAATGACTGGTTCAATTTTTACAGAACTCGAATACACGTACTGTTCTGTCCAATAAATACTCCCTGCCTTGGTTAGGTTCTATGAACAACCATATTTTGTCAATGGAAACAAGATATAATAGATTGATCCTTTGAAAGCAGTGAAATCGTTCAAAAGGGTGTAGAAAGGATCATATTGCGCATATTTCGGGAAATGAACCCTCATCAGTGACCCTTTATAACCGGAGACGATACCCAGATAAGTATACTGCAATTTCAAACATTTACACAAGGTAAGTCTAGATCCAAGACACATACCCTAACGGGGTCAAATGATTAAAACACTGATTAGAAGATGGATATGGCTCTAAACGTACAATTTTATTACTCTCAATATTCTAACTAATCTCAAAGGCCGAAAGATATTATATAATCTGCATTGTTTTATATTGCTAGGTTGGAAATTTGAATGTTGACCAAAAATGAGCTGCTGAATCTGATTTTGTAATGGAGTAATTCCATCATCTGTTAAACTATGTGGAGAAAATGTTTGGGTAGTAGGCGAAAGCATATCCGGCAGGGTCTGTTGAAAGCATTCCAGGTCACCGCAACGGAGAGCTGTCTCAATAACTGAGCTGTCCGAGCATGTTAACTGTTCATGATCGTCCATACCCTCAAATGACATTCTTTCATCACAGTGATCAAGTTTTCCTATGAATTCATTTATTCTTTTGATACAAGTTGTTACTTTATGAGAAAATGCTCTAATGTCTACTTCCCTGAGCTCGTGATCCATCAAGTCACGTCCCTTTGCTGTTTCCCTCTCCAGAAGATTCCTGCATAGAGTCCTGTTTTTTTTTTTAGCTCGCCTGCACGAAGTGCACAGAGCTATTGTTGTCACCTCGGTAGTCCGCGTTTACGTGTACGTCCGCGTCCGTGTCCGCGTCCGCGTCACACTTTCGGTTAAAGTTTTTAAAATTATTATATCTTAATAGTCACTGACCAGAAATCATTCATATTTGGAACATTGCTGCATATGAGGGTCCTCTGTGATTTAGTGTGAAGGGACCCGTGGGGTCATTCCTGGGGGCGGGCCTAGAGGTCAATATCTAGAACACCTTTGCACAATGATCAGATGCTGTGTTAGTCTCTCATCAACTGTAAAGCCTAGAACTGTCAAAGCTTACATAAGGCTTCTCCTTGATGTCCCGACTAGGCACCCACATTGACCTACTGACCTTAACCTATATTTCATGCTCCAGTGACTTTGTCATTTTTGAAGCCACCCCTTAATATCTCATCAACTATAAAGCCTACAACCATCAAACCTTGCATATGGCTTCTCCTCGATGTCCCGACTTGGCACCCACATTGACCTATTGACCTTGACCTATATTTCATGCTCCAGTGACTTTGTCATTTTTAAGCCAACCCTTAATATCTCATCAACTATAAAGCCTACAACCATCATACTTTGCATGTGGCTTCTCCTCAATGTCCCGACTTGGCACTTACATTGACCTACTGACCTTGACCTATATTTCATGCTCCAGTGACTTTGTCATTTTTTAAGCCAACCCTTAATATCTCATCAGCTATAAAGCCTACATCCATCAAACCTTGCATATGGCTTCTCCTCGATGTCCCGACTTTGCACTTACATTGATCTAGTGACCTTGACCTATATTTCGTGCTCTAGTGACTTTTTCATTAAAGTTTTTAGAAGTCTATATCTCTTGAACATGTTGATGGATAAGTTGATACTTTGCATGTTGGTAGATATTGGTCTAAAGTTTTATGAAGTACCTTCATGACCCACCCTGGGTGACCTTGAGGTCAAGGTCACAGACTTAGAATTTTTTTGTTAAAGTTTTCGGTTAAAGTTTTTAGAAGTCTATATCTCTTGAACATGTAGATGGATCAAGTTGATACTTTGCATGTTGGTAGATACTGGTCTGACCCACATTGGGTGAACTTGAGGTCAAGGTCATGGCCTTAGAAATTTTTGGTTAAAGTTTTGGGTTAAAGATTTTTGAAGTCTATAATATCTCTATGTTGATGGATCAAGTTGAAACTTTGCATGTTTGTGGATATTGGTCTGAAATTTTATGCTGTACCATCACAACCCACTAGTGCGGCCTTGAGGTCAAGGTCATGAGTCATAGATTTTGATAAGTTTAGTGGCAAAGCACAAGTCAGGCGAGCTACGCTGTCCTGCGACAGCTCTTATTATATATGGGAAAGCTGACATCTTGTTCTGTTGACTGTAGGTCCCTTTTAGTTTATAAGTTCTGGTGCCAAATTGTTGCTAACTTCATTTAAAACACAGTGATTGTTTTAACTCTATATATTTCTTTGACACATTATCAATTTATTGTTAATTATTCTGTATTTTTCCTTCAAACTCTGATGTAATTAGTAAAATTATAAGTTCCTGATCTCCTAATAGTAATGTCCTGTGGATTATTCCTCAATAGTCTTGCAAATATTAGTTTTGGTTCATCTCTGTTTTTCTTATGCTGATTTTCTGTTCATTTACTTTGTAACTAACGTCATAATGACTTCGCGACGTCAACGTCATTAAGACCTTAATGGCGTTGACGTCACTTAACATTGAACTTAAAATAAACATCTGCATAATACTATACAAAAATAATGTTTTCACTGTTCTAAATTATAAATATTGTGGGTTTTCACAACACACTTTGGATGATGTACGGGAGACTTTTAAGGGCCGCCTCATGGGACAACGCCAGCTGCAGTAAGAAGAAATATAATATGAAAGCTTGATTCTTTGGAAGCAGTGAAAACGTTCAAATGGATGCAGTTTGGGACATATTGCGCAGTTTCGGGTACTGAACCCTCATCAGTGACCTTACATAAACCGAAGACGATACCGAGATAAGTATACTACAATTTTAAAACACAAGGTAAGTCTAAATCAAAGATACATGCTCAAACGGGGTCAGACAGCCATGCAAATACCCAAGGTCGTTCGTGCGTTCATGGTCGCCAAACAACGGTTCTGAAAATCTGGCGCTAAAGAAGAACACCAGTTAAACCCCGGTGGAACAGGTAACAGACAAACACCAACTGCTGTGAATAGCTTTACGTCGGGGCCACCATAAGAGTTTGACGCCAGAACTACCGGCGTGCAATTTAAGAAAGAAGCATAGTTATCAACCAGAATTTAAGAAAGAAGCATAGTTATCTACCATGCATGATTGGGCAAAAATGTCGCATCCCATTTAAGTTTTATCATACAATTTGATTAATGTAAAATGATTCTTTTTCTAACCTGAAAATTAAAACCATTCCTTCCTATAACTTTCTCAACAATGTCACTAATTATAAAATTCTGGATCCGAAATGCCCTCACGTAAAAGCATCTTTACAGACTATATTGGTACCATTGTTAATTCGGGTAATAAACCCTTCTGATCCTTAGATCAAGTGACTCTCATAATGAGGTGATAATCACATCTCTGCAGGGGTAATAAAGTGGTCTCTAATGGATAATACCTGTAGTTCCACTGTTTATTTGTTTTATGGTCCATGATAACCTGTGCAATAAAATTGGCTCCCTCCGCAATCAATATTAAATTCTCCTGTTTTTGGCCCCTACCTGTATTTTGAATCCTTGTCTGCACTAGATTTTCTAGAGCCCTGTCCCTTATCTAATGACACTCAATAGACAGGAAAATAGGTTTTTAACCCAACATTAAATGTGAAAATCAATTCATAGTGTCTGTGATGAAAGTTAGAAAATGTTTTTCGAAGTTTATGATACCGAAAGCCCTCCTGGAGAAGTTTGGCCGTTAAATGTTTGTTTTGTGCATTGATGTCGGAAACATGATTGCAGACTATATCAAACCTAAAAAACTGAGAAATGTATACATCACAAGACGCACGACGAGGAACTTCACCATTCAAAACCGAAAAAATAACTATATCAAAATCAAGGTCATCGCGTTTATCATAAATCTTAGAAGATTAAAAGATGTAAATTAAAGAAGGGTACTGCGGTATCGGTATTGCCTTCATTCAACTATACTTCCAACCTTACTAATTTCTTACATTCTGATTGGTTGTTAGGATGATTTTAAATAAAGCAATTTATTTTAGTTGGTTGGGACCGGAGCTTCTTGTCTGTTGCTTGTCCCTCCGGGACTTAACTGGTGTTTCCTTTTGCTCCGGATATCAGTAACTTATTCTGCGACAGGAATCTCCATCTCGGGCAGCTTACTGAATCTGAGAGTCCTCGTTTTTCACACATTTACACTTACATTTTTATATTGCAAAATAAGGTGTTTCTTCTAAAATTTATGATAAACGCGATGACTTTGATTTTGATAGAGTAAACTGTCCGTTTTTGAACGGATACGTTGTTCGACGTGCTCTCTATGGTGTGAACATTTCGCAGCTTATTAGGTTTGCTGGAGTCTGCAATCATGTTGCGGACTTCAATGAACGAAATAAATGTTTAACAGCCACATTTCTTCAGCAAGGGTATCGTATGATAAATTTGGAAAAAGAACTCTTTTTTAAATTTAATCGCAGACACTATGAATTGATTTCCAAATTAAATGTTGTGTTGAAAACCCTTTAACGAGAGGGCCTTTCAGAACCAGAATTGTAAGATGACTTTGTTTACAAATTAAAGACACTTTTTGGAAGGATTTTTTTTTTCTTTTCAGTTACAAAAAATCACTATACTGTACGTTACACTCGTATAGGATATACATGTAACTAAAATGCTATGCGAAAGTATGCATGTTTAGTTTTTAACCCAATCATGGTTGATAACTATGCTGCCTGCTTTAATGGCACGCCGATGGGTCAGGCGCCAGACTTTGTGATGGCCCCGACATAAAGCTTTTCATTTAGTTTGGTGGGGCCGAAGATTTTTGTCTGTTGTTTGGCCCGCCGGGGTTCAATTGATGTTTTTCTTTTGCTCCGGGTTTCAGTAAGTTATTCGGCACCCAGAGATCTCAATCGGGTTGCTTACAGAATCTGTGAGTCCTCGTTTTTGATTAATCTATGTGGTCATCATGATTTATTTGTTTGTCCTTGATGATTCATTGACAAGTTAGAGATTCACCAGGAGGACCGTACAACTAACAACTAAATATTGTGAACCACCGCAGAAGATGAGGGAGAAGTAGCTCTTTTAAATTGATTTAAGTCCCTCAGTAATTTTATATTACTGATCGTTCCAAGGCGGTACTTCTATTGTGGTTCTACTTATTTTGTGTGTTGGAGTCAATTTTTGTGATTTTTGAACATTATGTACTTTATGATTATAGTTTAAGTTAAGTTCGGGTAACTGAGTGGCCGCCTATTGGGAAATAGCTGCTTATTCTGTTTACGATATGATTTCTTAGTTTATATTAGTACCTAATTGTAAATTATGTTTTGCCCACCTCGTTTTTGGTGTGTGAATTTCATTCTGATTGCGCCTTTTCCTGATAATTGCCTATATGTAGCATTTTATACTTCGATAAAAACAATGCGTATAATTCTCGGTGATCGGTTTAAAATGGCGCGATATTACGTTATTACGTGGCGTTTCTTCGACGAAACGCTGACGTCACCTTATCTAAACGTCATAAAAACAATGAATGAATTCGTCGAAATTAATAGTTAGAATTTTCATTCTCTTAATCAAGACGGCGATATTTTCTCCTAAAAGAAAAAATGTTGAACGAAGGGAAGATGCTTTAAAGCTCCCGCTTTTGCAGACTGCCTATAGCAAACCAGTTATAGTTTCTATTAATTGCGAGAAGTGAGTTCTATGCGTTGGAGTTTTCAAGATGGTTGCCTAATGAAGATCCACTTTTTCCTTCAGCTGCTATAAAATATACCAATATCGACAGTATTATTATTTATACAAAACAACACAAATTTGAGATATGAAAATATAATTATTATTAGTACATGTTATTCAACTGAATGAACAGAAAACAAATAAACATAGTCAACATCAACAAAATAACAAACTTCCTTAAACAATTATACTTGTACATGAATATGTTAACAATACACTACAACATACAAAATTTGGCTCCAAATTTGGGGCATGCTCACTTTGCACCGACGAAAATGTACGGTAAATAAACCTAATAATAATCAGATCTGTGTTACTGATGGAAACTGAGTAAAACTGAACTGAAAGTTCGCATATGAAGCATGTTCGTCGATGTAGAATCTAGGGCAGTTTCATTTGGATGTGGAACTTAAGATAGTTTGTGAATGATAAAAGCTTCGTATTGAAAGTTAAAATCGTTTTGGGGAAAAAGAAGGCCAAACGATTTTGATGTAAATAATTATTATTAGTACATGTTATTCAACTGAATGAACAGAAAACAAATAAACATAGTCAACATCAACAAAATAACAAACTTCCTTAAACAATTATACTTGTACATGAATATGTTAACAATACACTACAACATACAAAATTTGGCTCCAAATTTGGGGCATGCTCACTTTGCACCGACGAAAATGTACGGTAAATAAACCTAATAATAATCAGATCTGTGTTACTGATGGAAACTGAGTAAAACTGAACTGAAAGTTCGCATATGAAGCATGTTCGTCGATGTAGAATCTAGGGCAGTTTCATTTGGATGTGGAACTTAAGATAGTTTGTGAATGATAAAAGCTTCGTATTGAAAGTTAAAATCTTTTTGGGGAAAAAGAAGGCCCGGTTTGTGCATGTACTGGCCGAGGCTTTTCAGTGCAAAGAGAACATACCCAGTGAAGTATGAAAATAAATAACAAATGATAGGGAACCTTGAGTTAAGGTGGTGTTGGGGTGGCAGGCTGGGTTTATCTTGAAAATACAAGATCTTCCACTCCGAAAGCGAAGAAACCGATTCATGTTAATGCATTCTGAAATCTGAATATTAACCGAGGTAAAGTATTTTGCATCATAAACAGGCTAGCTGAGTACCGCCTCTGAGTTGTAGACCAATGGGAACAATAAATGCTAAACAGGCATTGGTTAAGCAGACATCATCTCGTTTTGTATAAACCACAATTAAAACATTAATTTTCATTTTATACAAAACAACACAAATTTGAGATATGAAAATATAATTATTATTAGTACATGTTATTCAACTGAATGAACAGAAAACAAATAAACATAGTCAACATCAACAAAATAACAAACTTCCTTAAACAATTATACTTGTACATGAATATGTTAACAATACACTACAACATACAAAATTTGGCTCCAAATTTGGGGCATGCTCACTTTGCACCGACGAAAATGTACGGTAAATAAACCTAATAATAATCAGATCTGTGTTACTGATGGAAACTGAGTAAAACTGAACTGAAAGTTCGCATATGAAGCATGTTCGTCGATGTAGAATCTAGGGCAGTTTCATTTGGATGTGGAACTTAAGATAGTTTGTGAATGATAAAAGCTTCGTATTGAAAGTTAAAATCTTTTTGGGGAAAAAGAAGGCCAAACGATTTTGATGTAAATAATTATTATTAGTACATGTTATTCAACTGAATGAACAGAAAACAAATAAACATAGTCAACATCAACAAAATAACAAACTTCCTTAAACAATTATACTTGTACATGAATATGTTAACAATACACTACAACATACAAAATTTGGCTCCAAATTTGGGGCATGCTCACTTTGCACCGACGAAAATGTACGGTAAATAAACCTAATAATAATCAGATCTGTGTTACTGATGGAAACTGAGTAAAACTGAACTGAAAGTTCGCATATGAAGCATGTTCGTCGATGTAGAATCTAGGGCAGTTTCATTTGGATGTGGAACTTAAGATAGTTTGTGAATGATAAAAGCTTCGTATTGAAAGTTAAAATCTTTTTGGGGAAAAAGAAGGCCAAACGATTTTGATGTAAAGCAAAAGAGGTCCCCAAAAAGCAGTAGGGTTTTGTTGTAAGATTAATAAAATGTAGAATTTAGATAAAGGAATGTACCTTGTAAAATGAGAGAGAAAACAGGGTAGTTCGTAAAGGAAAACGAGTATATGTTATCTGCAGCAAATACGTGTAGTAATTCATACTGTTGGATGAACAAAATAAATATGTTTAGTTTGTTTTGTAAGAAAATGAAATTTAAACATTTATAGCTGAAAATTGAATAAACATGGTAGAAAATAGATTCATTATAGATATCTGAATAACTGAATGTTCACATGCAAGTAGATGTCCAATGGACATGTATACATGTACCTAGCACTGTAAAATACTTCACTAAATGAACACGCAGCGAAACGAGGAGCATACAGTCTGGACTAAAACCTACAATATATAAAAAAACTCCCTTTGCCAAAGTGGGAGAAAAATATATATTCTAGGGGAAAACCGTGACCGATGCACCGCGGATTCGCCTCGATAGCCAATACTGAACCTTATTCATGTCAACGTTACAATGAGTCAAATTAGAATCACCAATTATTCTGTTAACAGTTTATTCTACCCAGTACACAAAATCATTTCTGAATCAATTGATTCGAAACTGACAGTTTATCATCCAACTGTATACAGGGTGTGACTATACCAGTGTTTAATCCCATGTAGATGACTGTTATCTTAGGAGAACATGGCTGTTGTTCCCAAAATAAACGTTTATCAGTATCTTTGATAGAAAGTTTGATCCATACTGTAACTGAACAACCGCCAACATAGGCAACGATGCCCGATGAGGCTTGTAAATGATATCTCCCATGTACATGAAGCTGACTTTGTAAACGATACCGTCCAAACACTCGCCGTTGTTAAAGTAGCATATCAACTGACAAGAAGCTGATTAATTCCGTAAAATGGATTAACCCCCCAAGTAGAACGTCCAATGCAATTGTCCAAACTAGGTTTGCAGTTTACGTAAACCTTGGGTAATGCGCGACCATCTGCTCTATTGTTGACTACAGGCTAACCATCGACAATCCAGAACACCCGGTTCAGGTTCTCTGAAACAAAACACGAAGTAATAGTAGTAACTATAGACAAGTTCGACTTGTTAATTAAATCGTCGCATGACTGAACTACTGAAAGCGTAACATGAGTAACTTGATTACAGAAACGCAACTACAACTGACCCTGAGCATGTGAACTCTGCTTAGACAAAAGTGAAAACAGTACCAAGAATTATTATGCCGATATGAAGTGATTACATGTTATGAATCGTGAATGAAACATTTTAAAAGGCAATGTTCTGGAACCAAATATAGGAATTGTTTTAGTCATAAAATTGAATGCAATAAACATGCATTTGATGTCGACAGCATTGTAATAAGAGATTAAGAAGGACAATGCTCAGATTTAATTGTATAGAGCTTATTTGAAATTTCTCGAAACGTGGTGTAAAGTACATGTATTATGATTATGCAGAGGAAAATTGGTTCAGCAACGAAAGCTGATGATAAAATCATGTGATATTTCAGTCGTCTCGGAAGACTAGATCATGTGAAAAAAAAATCAGTCGATTTGATAATATGAAAACTCATGTGAAAACTCAGTCGATTTGATCATGTGAAAACTCATATAAAAAGTCGATTGATCATGTGTAAACTCATGTGAAAACCGTTTGTCGAATTGATCATGAAAAACTCAGGGGAAAACTCAGTCGTGCGAGAAGAATGATCATGTGAAAACTCAATCGAAGTGATCATGTAAAAACTCATGTGAAAACTCAGTCGTGCGAGAAGAATGATCATGTGAAAACTCAGTCGAAGTGATCATGGAAAACTCATGTGAAAACTCGGTCGAGCGAGAAGAATGATCATGTGAAAACTCAGTCGAAATGATCATGTACAAACTCTATGAAAACTCAGTCGTGCGAGAAGAATGATCATGTGAAAACTCAGTCGAAGTGATCATGGAAAACTCATGTGAAAACTCGGTCGAGCGAGAAGAATGATCATGTGAAAACTCAGTCGAAGTGATCATGGAAAACTCATGTGAAAACTCGGTCGAGCGAGAAGAATGATCATGTGAAAACTCAGTCGAAATGATCATGTACAAACTCTATGAAAACTCAGTCGTGCGAGAAGAATGATCATGTGAAAACTCAGTCGAAATGATCATGAAAAGACTCATGTGAAAACTCAGTCGTGCGAGAAGAATGATCATGAAAAAACTCATGAGAAAACTCAAACTCAGTCGAATTGGACAAATGAAAACTCGAGTGAAACTCGGTCATGCGAGTAGAATGATCATGCTAAAACATAGTCAATTTGAACATGTGAAAACTCATGTGAAAACACAGTCGCATGCGAGAAGAATGATCATGTGAAAACTTAGTCAATTCGATCATGTGATAACTCGGTGTTGTAAAATCAGTCTATTTGATCAAATGAAACTAATGTGAAAACTCAGTCGATTTGATCATGTGAAAACTCTTATGGAAACTTGGTCGAATGAAAACGCATGTGATAACCGTCTGTCGAATTGATCATGAAAAACTCGAGTGAAAACTCAGTCGTGCGAGAAGAACGATCATGTGAAAATTCAGTCAAATTGGACAAAAGAAAACTCGCGTGAAACTCGGTCGTGCGAGTAGAATGATCATTCGAAAACTTAGTCAATTTGATCATTAGAAAACTCATGTGAAAACACCGTCGCATGCGAGAAGAATGATCATGTGAAAACATAGCCAAATTGATCATGTGAAAACTCGGTGTAGAAATAAGATTTGAACATAAGCGGACTTTCAAGACATAATCGTATTGCTGATATAGAGAAGACACAGCCAGCCTGGTACAAACTGTGCATGACGAAAAACGACAAGTTTTCAGAACCAACGAAAAGTAATGAATCATGATAAAAACATCCCCATTAGAACGATTTAAAACTGTAGGTGCTTGACATTAGGCAAACAATGTCGAGTAGGCTAGACCATGGCAACAACATTGACATTTCCAAAAGGCACAAAATAATTATATAGTGTGAAATGAAAAGAATAACTAACGCTCAAACTTGAATCGATGACAAATACTTGCGTGATTATGACAATAAACAATGTCAGAATTAATTGATCACGTTTAAGGTCTTTAGTTTTCAAACAAACCAATTATAGGAACGACTCCACGTCGAATAATTTGACATGACACAACACAAATAGAGGCACTCCTGGTATACAACATAGCTTTGAAATGTGTCGATGCACGGCAAAAAATAACAAGTTACAAGTTTGCATTAGTATATGGAAAGTTAAATAAGTTAAAATGTGCTTAACAGTAATCAGCGTCGAAACGGTCACATATGACGTTTAAATGCGGACTGTAAAGTACATCGCAAATTTACCATAACATATACATGTATAAAGTTGAAACAATATGCATTGCTCCAACATAATTATGCACGCGTAAACGCTTGTCGAATTACAATTGAAAGTAATGCCCGAGCATAATCGTTCCGAAAAAACGACACGTGTGCCTGTATAATAAACCAATATCAACATTGAAAACCACACGCCTTTGAAAATTAATAGAATGCTAAAGGTTATCTATTATAAATTGTTCCCGCGTGCAAACAAACGTAAACAAGTAATTATAAAGTTAGCATGCAATGTCGCACTTTGTCTGAAATCAAAAACGTGGGAACATGAGTGAAATAATACGTGATTAGATAAGAGCCAGTGCAGAGAAAGAACAAAATCTGGAGCGACACTCATACACATATTGCATATCGACAATCGCTTATGCTATAACTTGAGCCCTTATAAGCCAAAAACATATCGTGCATAGAACTAAAAGACCAATGTCTAAAAGATATGAAACGTCCAAACGAAATGGCAAAATATTACACCGGAAAAATACCATGTGCGATTCTACGCCATATAATAAAACATGATCCCTCAATACTTTTCTTTTTCAAACGGAATCACATAAATCACGCTAGTGAAAACAAAGAAGATATCTGATAAAAATAAATTCACAGAATATCGACAGAAAAAGCTTTGAGCAATATGTCAATTATGAACACATGTACATGTCTTGAGATGACGCTTTAGCAGCCTGATAATCTGAAAATATTCATGCCATGATGTACATACAGAAAGACGCTAGAGCCGCGATCGGGGAATGCATAAAGCGTACAGGTACTGTGAATGCTGTGTTGATTGAAATGTGCGTAAAAGTATACTTATCTTTCGAAGCAAATCTTTACTCTGTTGACAAAAAGAATTCAGAAGAGTTAACGTCTAAAACACGGCTGACGCTGATGTACGGAACTGTTCGCTATAATTTTTACACATTTTCTGTGAGCTACACTCCGTCCCCACAAAAGTACGATATGGCTCATCCCTTTTAACGTTGATGTTTTCACTGCTCTTTAAGTGTCTTGAAAATGTCTCTTGCCGTGATCTGTATTATCAGCAAAAACATAAACACTCCTTCCAAATGTGTCTCTCGATAGTCACAAAGCACTAAGTAGACAGTCACAATTTCGCTTGAAAGTCTGACGACAGAAAAATAGAATCTATGTGTATGAAGTAAAATGATCAGTAATGATGATAATAAATTCCCGTGTAAATATTTATCTTGAAAATACAAGATCTTCCACTCCGAAAGCGAAGAAACCGATTCATGTTAATGCATTCTGAAATCTGAATATTAACCGAGGTAAAGTATTTTGCATCATAAACAGGCTAGCTGAGTACCGCCTCTGAGTTGTAGACCAATGGGAACAATAAATGCTAAACAGGCATTGGTTAAGCAGACATCATCTCGTTTTGTATAAACCACAATTAAAACATTAATTTTCATTTGTTGATGATTTTGTCGATGTTTAAACTCAGGCGAATCACTTACAGATTTTCATAATGCCTTTCGAGCTTTATTCAGTTTGTGAGTGATTCGCCTGAGATTACACATCGAGTGAATAAAAACTAATAAAATAAACGGAGTGGCTATTGACAAACGTTTGTCATTAGCGATTTTTCGTATAAATCGCTATTGACAAACGTTTGTCATTAGCGATTTCTCGATTAAATCGCTATTGACAAACGTTTGCAAATAGTGGATTGCACGTTTTTTCGCTATTTACAAATGTTTGTCTCATACGATTTATACGTAAAATCGCTAATGACAAACGCTTATCATAAGCCTTTTTTCAACGAAAAATCTCTTATTTCCAAACGGTTGTAAATAAAATGATGACCAGCAAAATGATATCGGACTCGGCCTAGTTTATTAATTTATTGTGAATCATAGCTATAGAACAGATATTTCGTTTGTTTTCAATGATTTATATATTTTATTAGAATCATTAACACACATATTTGTAACTTAATACAGACATAAACATGCACCTTTCAAACATACAAAGGGTTTTGTTTGATGCCCACGTCAACAATGTTAAATTCAAGTTGAAGTTTGGGAGGAGCGACCGCTTCTGGGTATTTGCTAAGTGGAGTTCGCACCCAAGACGCTATACCACTTGGCCACTTTCACTGATGTTGAAAGGCTCTTAGTAAATTACCAAACTTGGAAGATACAGATACGATCTTAGACTAATATAGTACATAATTATTAGACAACAGGATGTTTCTGAACGATGACGTAAGGACTGTAGAAGCTAGGGGTCGTATTATAAAGTCACTGTGTGACAATTAATTTGCACATTCTATTGCGTAAACGGTTTACGTAAATGGCATGCGTTCAGTAGACTAAAATACCCTCAGAAACACATTCTTAACAGTGGCTATCTTTTGGCTTTGACTATGCGCGGGACTGGAGCGCTTTGTTTATTTGTTTGAGTTGGCTTGCGGCTTAGCGTCCCAGTAAACAGCCATGGTCGTTGCCTCCATTTTATGGGATTTTTACCCAACATAGGACGTCATGACATCCAAATAGTGTTTCAAATACAACCACTCAACCATCAGGAAAACAAGTCCGTGCAATATATACCCCACTTTTATACAGTAAAACTGGGGTTTGCAGGGGTATTCTCACGAGTACCCACAATCTATGTTTTGAGCAAAAATAAGAAAAATATCAATTTTTTTCTGATGAAATTTTCAATTTTTACAGGTGAAAAAAATCTCTATATATTGCATGGACAAGTTTTCGTAATGTAAGACAAAAATGCTTATATGTATGGATGGTTTTACTTGGACCACTTTACCTGGGCAGGATAACGTATTTAGCACAAAGGCCAGTCTTCCATACGGTCCTCTAGTGAATACAGACATTGATTATTTTCGGACCTTTTTGTTATTATTCGGACTTTTTCATTTTAGACATGGGATGTTAGTGATGCTATATTCTGTTTTGGGAGAAGAGAAGCCAGTGCTTGCCTTATAATGCTGAGCGCCAAGCAAGGCAACCACTGGTACCATTTTTAAAGTCTTTGGTATGACCCGGCCCGGGATCGAACCCACGACCTCCCGCTCCCGAAGCGGACGCTTTAACCATTACGCTATCGGAATCGGCTCAGACCTTAGCGGTTAACCAGTAATCAGGTGGTAAGTCAGTAGCGTAGAAGTAATTGTGCTACCCGATGGATTTAGCCGTTGCACAGCATACTGGAGATAAACCTTACGCAGCATGGAGACATTTGGCATGGCATAGACATATACTTTACTCGAAATTGTAAGAATTTTATGACACATGCATTGTGAAAACACCCAGATTAAAGATCGCACTTCTTTCTAATTCTGTTCCCTCTAAAATCACTACGCTAACTGCACAATACAGGTGCAATAGACAATAGACGCGTGTCTGATTTAACAATCGATTACTCGAGTATTTGGACTAGGTAGCGAATTATATTCTTGATAGCTAAGCGAAAAGAGGGGAAAAGTTAAAAGTTAAAATAAAATCCATTACTATAGTAGTTCAGATGAATACATTTCCTTGACCATACCTTCAAAATAAGGGTTGTCAATGTTCAAAAGGTCATCGAGGTACCTGGAACGTCGAATTAAAAGCTTCGATAACACCATCTTAATTGTCATTGTGACATCTCTTTCGTAGCAGTATACAAATAAACTAGCTACTAGAGGGGCGCAATTTGTACTCATCGGAAATTTCAACAATTTGTTTGAATAACTTGGTTTCAAATCAAATGTTATCCAGGAGATACGATAAGGCGTCGCATACATACTGAAATGACGAAAATGTATATCGACTTTTGTAAGAGGACATATAAAAAATCCTTCCTGTCATTTTTTTGCCAAATAAAGTGAACCATAGTTTTGTAATGCTCTTTTGAAGATCCACTGTATCATATCTAGATGTTTTTCTTCAATCAGATTATGTAGCAATGTGGTATACAATTAGAAAAAGGTAGGTGGACTTGGTAGTCGAAGGGATCCTCTACATTGCAAATTACTGAACATATCGCCTGAATTTTTGTGACCAAAACCAAGATCCATACACCGCCGTACAGTGTTTCATGTCATTAGATTTTATAGCAGTAGACAGGAAGTTAATGATTTAGAAAGTTAAGAAGTAGTACAAGAGATACATGTAAAAATTGCAATAAATCTAGCTTTGTACGGTCTTTTTTTTAAACCCGCGTACACCATTGGAAAATTGTCTTGGCCTTCATTGACACAAACAGAAATCTTGACAGGCAATTCATTTAACTAAGCATTAACAACATACATTAAATCAGTATTTGTCTCCTGATAAGTCCTGGTATCATCATGTTTTAAAACTGCTTATCTACCGTGTAGATCAAGACTTGATATATTATCGATTGGTCAAAAAATGTATCCCCAAAGGTTTGATCCCTTACATTTTTGACCAATATACTTTATTTACAAAATTTTGTTTATATCAAAACAGTTTTTATCAGTTATACTTCGTGAATGTCACATAGTCTTACATGTATATAGAAAAGTAAGGACTTGTCAAGTTTGTTATGATTTCGAATCGTGTGCCCAACAGGGCAGCAACTTTGATGCTGTATCTACCAGCGAACGCTTTTACTCTCTTTGTAAATAGAATAAAAGCAATGCAACACAAAGCGTACAGACTTTATTGATTATGTAAAAGACAGAACAAATGAACGAATCGCAAGTACAGAAAAAAGCTAAGGTGATTGAAGTATGATGGCTTGTTAGTGCCATTTCGTCTTTTCGTTATTTCGCAGCGAAATAACGCCACGCGAAAAGACGAAATAACGAAAAGTCGAAATAACGAAAGGACGAAATAACGAAAAGACGCAACACGAAAAGACGAAATAACGAAAAAAAGGTACTGGAAAAGACGCCATTATGATGGCTATAAAATTGCGTTCTTTCGCATGGCGTTATTTCGTCTTTTTGTGCAGTTATTTCGTTATTTCGACTTTTCGCGTGGCGTTATTTCGTTTTTTCGTCTTTTCGCGCGGCGTTATTTCGTCTTTTCGTCTTTTCGCGCGGCGTTATTTCGTCTTTTCGTCTTTTCGCGCGGCGTTATTTCGTCTTTTCGTCTTTTCGCGTGGCGTTATTTCGCTGCGAAATAACGAAAAGACGAAATGGCACTAACAAGCCACCATATTGAAGCGCAACACAGGGTAAAATCTCTTACACGAATATAGGTTCTCAAGTGCGAGGTTTGAGAAACATTAATAACACTTTTGCTTATTTCCCATAAACAGTATGGTAAAATATCAAATGATCATTATAAATCAGTTAGTTCATCAAATCTTTCATTTCTTGTACATCTTCTTCAAAACTACTTTATTTGTTGCCATTCTTATGTTATATGAGTTGTGACTGGAGATAATTGGCTATTGACTAAGTCCGACACAAACCAAACTGTTCACGCAGTCACAGGAGCAGGCTACAACCTTGGAATTTCGGATTTAAGAAGAAGTGGGCTTGTACTTTCTGTGTTGCGAAAACAAAGGCGTTCATCAGCTGTACAGCTACTGCAGAGCTGATCTGCTTTCTTTGTTTTCACGTAGACAAAAATCCGCTCTTCTCATGACGCGGCTAATATTATAATTGTGAACAAAAACTTAATGCTATGAAAAGTATATTACAATTTTCAAGGCTAACAAACATTCAATATGGCGCCTAGTCTTATTTCACAGGTTTCTGCTTAGATGGTCATTAGGTCCATAAGATTAGCCTTATTAGGTATTTCACACAATTGTGTTTATGGTTTAAGGTTAAACGTCCCAGTCATCAATGATTCATTTATGTCGGGACGGAGCCAACGCTTCTTGCCTATTAACCAGTACTCTGAGGCGATAAAGTTCCTTGCTCAAGGAAACATCACGATGCCACATGTGGGGATCGAACCCAGGACCTCTCGATTCGGAATCTGATGTAATTAAGAAATCTTGCCCATGCAATATACAGAGAATATTTCAAAAGCAAAAATTGAAAATTTCATTGTTTTTTTTTTTTTTTTTTTATTTTTAATAATTTTGCTCAAGACATTAATTGTGGGTACAAGTTAGATCGCCTCGCCGAGACGGTTCTAAGGAGTACCCACAATTTATGTTTTGGATAAAAAAAATAAGAAAAATAGGTATACCCCTATAAACCCCCGTTTTTCTATATAAAAGTGGGGAATAAGGGGGTATACATTTCACGGGCATTTTTTCCTGATGTTCTACCAAAACGCTTGGGCGCTCTCCATTTTCAAATGCTTTTGGTGTATTGTTAAGTATTCAGGTACATTTCGAAGAAGCTCTTATAATATTAGAAGCAATAAAGCATTAATAAATTATAATTATAGTTGTTGTAAACGAAAACTCGAATTGACATTGCGAAAAAAACTTGTCTGATCTTGAAATATTGGTACTTTGGTGATGTAAGAAAATATCTTACCAATCTTATGTTATACTGAATGGTGAATAAAATGAAAATGCGATGAAAAATACATTACTACATACAAGACCCACGTCTTTGGCCACATTGTAATTTTGTCTATAGGATTGGCATTATAAAGGCTTTCACACACTTTAGAACATTGTTTACTCATTGAGGTTTTCTACAGGTGCATGTAATAAACCAGCGGAGTAAAATGATTCAGTAGAAGAGTTTTAAGGATGTTCGCTGCTAACATTTGACATTTCGGAACTTCCGGTTTTTCTTTTGTTGAATATCTCGTAAACGGTTGCAGATATTTTCCTAATATTGTATATTTGGATACATATTGATGATATGCATTGAATGAGTCATGAAAATTGTCAATCTAAGAAACTTCATTTTTTCACCCCATTTTCTGCAAGATTTCAGAAAATTTTAGTTGTCAGTAAAATTTAGGGGGGAGGGTAGATTAAACTTGAATACTACACATCTTCAAATTAATTGCACAAGTTCGGTGTTTATTTTAGCTGCAATATATGTGTAGCTGGTCTTCTAAGTCAGTCTTTGGGTCTTTGGTGTGCTGGGTATAAAATTTTAGGTGGTTTTATGAAATGGGCTTTAAGAAACAAAACAGCCGAAATAAGGCTGAAAATGGCGATTTTCAAGTTGTTGGTTCTCTCTTATATGCACACTACCTTATATATTTCTTTCTTTTATTCGAACAATATTACCAAGTTCTATGTTGTGTGAAAATACAAGAAAAAGTTTGAATCAACAAATACGGCTTTGGCACATTTCAAAATATCGATATTTTCCGACTTTTCAAGTATGGGGGTAGGGTTGGAAAAGGAATCGTAAAATTTTGTCACCCACTTCAAGTTGCAAATTTTTCTTTGTTTTTGGTCCAAAATAGTCTGCGATACGTAAATACTATGACTTTTGAAAGCAGTCTAAGTATATGTTTGTTCAAGACAGGTATGTTTTAAAGAATTAAAAATTAAATCAATTTTACTAAATTTAAAACATGGTGCTCAGAGGTCTCATTCAGAGGCCTGTAGCTTGAAAAAATGCACACTACCCTATATTTATTTTGTTATCAAATGTCTTAAGTTGTATTTTGGAATCAAAAGTGAGGGGTTAGAAGAAAAGTTTGAATACTTTTTTATTGGCAGCGAACATCCTTAAATGATGACTTTGTTTAACCGAAAACGAAAAATCGAATTTGTTTGGCAAAATAGTTCTCTGACTTGATCTGATCATTAATTCGTTGCAATGATCATTACGAAAACACGCTCATGCAATATACAGTAATTTTTGTCAGGTCAAAAATCGATAATTAAGAATAATATCAAATGAAAAAAAGCTTGAACTTCTACTTCTAGGCGGCCTCTTTTGACTCAACTTTTATAGGTATCAAAAAGAAAATAATAATTTATATTGCTTAAAAAGCGTATTACTATCAACTACAGCACGAACGTCAAGTTAGTTGTCGGTTGTCGGTTGACGGTTGACTATTCAAAAAACTGTTATTTTTGGTCAACTTTGCACTTAGCTTTTTTCTGCCACTATTCGATCTTAGTTTTTTTGTGTCAAAATCAAAGTTTTTTCTATGTTGGAAAAAAATCGAACTTAGTTTTTCGAATAGTCAACCGACAACTAGTTGTCAGTTGACTATTCGGTCTTAGTTTTTTTGGGTCAAAATCAAAGTTTTTTCTATGTTGGAAAAAAATCGAACTTAGTTTTTCGAATAGTCAACCGACAACTAGTTGTCAGTTGACTATTCGGACTTAGTTTTTTTGGGTCAAAATCAAAGTTTTTTCTATGTTGGAAAAAAATCGAACTTAGTTTTTCGAATAGTCAACCGACAACTAGTTGTCAGTTGACTATTCGGACATAGTTTTTTTGGGTCAAAATCAAAGTTTTTTCTATGTTGGAAAAAAATCGAACTTAGTTTTTCGAATAGTCAACCGACAACTAGTTGTCAGTTGACTATTCGGACATAGTTTTTTTGGGTCAAAATCAAAGTTTTTTCTATGTTGGAAAAAAATCAAACTTAGTTTTTCGAATAGTCAACCGACAACTAGTTGTCAGTTGACTATTCGGACATAGTTTTTTTGGGTCAAAATCAAAGTTTTTTTCTATGTTGGAAAAAAATCGAACTTAGTTTTTCGAATAGTCAACCGACAACTAGTTGTCAGTTGACTATTCGGACTTAGTTTTTTTGGGTCAAAATCAAAGTTTTTTCTATGTTGGAAAAAAATCGAACTTAGTTTTTCGAATAGTCAACCGACAACTAGTTGTCAGTTGACTATTCGGACATAGTTTTTTTGGGTCAAAATCAAAGTTTTTTCTATGTTGGAAAAAAATCGAACTTAGTTTTTCGAATAGTCAACCGACAACTAGTTGTCAGTTGACTATTCGGACATAGTTTTTTTGGGTCAAAATCAAAGTTTTTTCTATGTTGGAAAAAAATCGAACTTAGTTTTTCGAATAGTCAACCGACAACTAGTTGTCAGTTGACTATTCGGACATAGTTTTTTTTTGGGGTCAAAATCAAAGTTTTTTCTATGTTGGAAAAAAATCGAACTTAGTTTTTCGAATAGTCAACCGACAACTAGTTGTCGGTTGACTATTCGGACTTAGTTTTTTTGGGTCAAAATCAAAGTTTTTTCTATGTTGGAAAAAAATCGAACTTAGTTTTTCGAATAGTCAACCGACAACTAGTTGTCAGTTGACTATCAGGACTTAGTTTTTTTGGGTCAAAATCAAAGTTTTTTCTATGTTGGAAAAAAATCGAACTTAGTTTTTCGAATAGTCAACCGACAACTAGTTGTAAGTTGACTATTCGGACTTAGTTTTTTTGGGTCAAAATCAAAGTTTTTTCTATGTTGGAAAAAAATCGAACTTAGTTTTTCGAATAGTCAACCGACAACTAGTTGTCAGTTGACTATTCGGACATAGTTTTTTTGGGTCAAAATCAAAGTTTTTTCTATGTTGGAAAAAAATCGAACTTAGTTTTTCGAATAGTCAACCGACAACTAGTTGTCAGTTGACTATTCGGACATAGTTTTTTTGGGTCAAAATCAAAGTTTTTTCTATGTTGGAAAAAAATCGAACTTAGTTTTTCGAATAGTCAACCGACAACTAGTTGTCAGTTGACTATTCGGACATAGTTTTTTTTGGGGGTCAAAATCAAAGTTTTTTCTATGTTGGAAAAAAATCGAACTTAGTTTTTCGAATAGTCAACCGACAACT
This sequence comes from Rugalucina vietnamica, assembly GCA_964017185.1. Taxonomy (NCBI): domain Eukaryota; kingdom Metazoa; phylum Mollusca; class Bivalvia; order Lucinida; family Lucinidae; genus Rugalucina; species Rugalucina vietnamica. The sequence goes on from OZ024885.1 coordinate 11,331,002, forward strand.
AGTTGTCGGTTGACTATTCGGACTTAGTTTTTTTGGGTCAAAATCAAAGTTTTTTCTATGTTGGAAAAAAATCGAACTTAGTTTTTCGAATAGTCAACCGACAACTAGTTGTCAGTTGACTATCAGGACTTAGTTTTTTTGGGTCAAAATCAAAGTTTTTTCTATGTTGGAAAAAAATCGAACTTAGTTTTTCGAATAGTCAACCGACAACTAGTTGTAAGTTGACTATTCGGACTTAGTTTTTTTGGGTCAAAATCAAAGTTTTTTCTATGTTGGAAAAAAATCGAACTTAGTTTTTCGAATAGTCAACCGACAACTAGTTGTCAGTTGACTATTCGGACTTAGTTTTTTTGGGTCAAAATCAAAGTTTTTTCTATGTTGGAAAAAAATCGAACTTAGTTTTTCGAATAGTCAACCGACAACTAGTTGTCAGTTGACTATTCGGACTTAGTTTTTTTGGGTCAAAATCAAAGTTTTTTCTATGTTGGAAAAAAATCGAACTTAGTTTTTCGAATAGTCAACCGACAACTAGTTGTAAGTTGACTATTCGGACTTAGTTTTTTTGGGTCAAAATCAAAGTTTTTTCTATGTTGGAAAAAAATCGAACTTAGTTTTTCGAATAGTCAACCGACAACTAGTTGTCAGTTGACTATTCGGACTTAGTTTTTTTGGGTCAAAATCAAAGTTTTTTCTATGTTGGAAAAAAATCGAACTTAGTTTTTCGAATAGTCAACCGACAACTAGTTGTCGGTTGACTATTCGGACTTAGTTTTTTTGGGTCAAAATCAAAGTTTTTTCTATGTTGGAAAAAAATCGAACTTAGTTTTTCGAATAGTCAACCGACAACTAGTTGTCAGTTGACTATTCGGACTTAGTTTTTTTTTGGGTCAAAATCAAAGTTTTTTGACAACTAGTTGTTTTTTGACAACTAGTTGTCAGTTGACTATTCGGACTTAGTTTTTTTTGGGTCAAAATCAAAGTTTTTTCTATGTTGGAAAAAAATCGAACTTAGTTTTTCGAATAGTCAACCGACAACTAGTTGTCAGTTGACTATTCGGACTTAGTTTTTTTGGGTCAAAATCAAAGTTTTTTCTATGTTGGAAAAAAATCGAACTTAGTTTTTCGAATAGTCAACCGACAACTAGTTGTCAGTTGACTATTCGGACATAGTTTTTTTGGGTCAAAATCAAAGTTTTTTCTATGTTGGAAAAAAATCGAACTTAGTTTTTCGAATAGTCAACCGACAACTAGTTGTCAGTTGACTATTCGGACATAGTTTTTTTGGGTCAAAATCAAAGTTTTTTCTATGTTGGAAAAAAATCAAACTTAGTTTTTCGAATAGTCAACCGACAACTAGTTGTCAGTTGACTATTCGGACATAGTTTTTTTGGGTCAAAATCAAAGTTTTTTCTATGTTGGAAAAAAATCGAACTTAGTTTTTCGAATAGTCAACCGACAACTAGTTGTCAGTTGACTATTCGGACTTAGTTTTTTTGGGTCAAAATCAAAGTTTTTTCTATGTTGGAAAAAAATCGAACTTAGTTTTTCGAATAGTCAACCGACAACTAGTTGTCAGTTGACTATTCGGACATAGTTTTTTTGGGTCAAAATCAAAGTTTTTTCTATGTTGGAAAAAAATCGAACTTAGTTTTTCGAATAGTCAACCGACAACTAGTTCAGTTGACTATTCGGACATAGTTTTTTTGGGTCAAAATCAAAGTTTTTTCTATGTTGGAAAAAAATCGAACTTAGTTTTTCGAATAGTCAACCGACAACTAGTTGTCAGTTGACTATTCGGACATAGTTTTTTTTTGGGGTCAAAATCAAAGTTTTTTCTATGTTGGAAAAAAATCGAACTTAGTTTTTCGAATAGTCAACCGACAACTAGTTGTCGGTTGACTATTCGGACTTAGTTTTTTTGGGTCAAAATCAAAGTTTTTTCTATGTTGGAAAAAAATCGAACTTAGTTTTTCGAATAGTCAACCGACAACTAGTTGTCAGTTGACTATCAGGACTTAGTTTTTTTGGGTCAAAATCAAAGTTTTTTCTATGTTGGAAAAAAATCGAACTTAGTTTTTCGAATAGTCAACCGACAACTAGTTGTAAGTTGACTATTCGGACTTAGTTTTTTGGGGTCAAAATCAAAGTTTTTTCTATGTTGGAAAAAAATCGAACTTAGTTTTTCGAATAGTCAACCGACAACTAGTTGTCAGTTGACTATTCGGACTTAGTTTTTTTGGGTCAAAATCAAAGTTTTTTCTATGTTGGAAAAAAATCGAACTTAGTTTTTCGAATAGTCAACCGACAACTAGTTGTAAGTTGACTATTCGGACTTAGTTTTTTTGGGTCAAAATCAAAGTTTTTTCTATGTTGGAAAAAAATCGAACTTAGTTTTTCGAATAGTCAACCGACAACTAGTTGTCAGTTGACTATTCGGACTTAGTTTTTTTGGGTCAAAATCAAAGTTTTTTCTATGTTGGAAAAAAATCGAACTTAGTTTTTCGAATAGTCAACCGACAACTAGTTGTAAGTTGACTATTCGGACTTAGTTTTTTTGGGTCAAAATCAAAGTTTTTTCTATGTTGGAAAAAAATCGAACTTAGTTTTTCGAATAGTCAACCGACAACTAGTTGTCAGTTGACTATTCGGACTTAGTTTTTTTTTGGGTCAAAATCAAAGTTTTTTGACAACTAGTTGTTTTTTGACAACTAGTTGTCAGTTGACTATTCGGACTTAGTTTTTTTTGGGTCAAAATCAAAGTTTTTTCTATGTTGGAAAAAAATCGAACTTAGTTTTTCGAATAGTCAACCGACAACTAGCTAGTTGTCAGTTGACTATTCGGACTTAGTTTTTTTGGGTCAAAATCAAAGTTTTTTCTATGTTGGCAAAAAATTGAACTTAGTTTTTCGAATAGTCAACCGACAACTAGTTGTCAGTTGACTATTCGGACATAGTTTTTTTGGGTCAAAATCAAAGTTTTTTCTATGTTGGAAAAAAATCGAACTTAGTTTTTCGAATAGTCAACCGACAACTAGTTG